>PVLA01001374.1:0-367063 GCA_004027455.1 Hydrochoerus hydrochaeris
CCTTCTCCTTTGACTAAACCAACACAAAAGAAGCTCACTCATTCATTAATTAGAGCTCCACTGTAAAGTGTTCACAGGTTCAGGGCTCATCTCTATGACAAGCTGAAGCCATGTCAGTGAGCAGGGAAGCCGAGAACTCTGTTAATAGATTCTTAAAAGCCAGCATGACAGCCTAGCTGAGGTGACTTGACCAGCTCTGGACTCAAGCTGCCATCTCAGCCCTGCCACGGCCAGCAGTGCTCTGAGTGCCGTAAGGGCCTTATCTCAGTTTTCCTTCTTCTCTGCCTCAGTTTCCCTCTCCAAAGCTTATTCCCTTGGCATTATAGTGTCAAGATCCATCTGTTTTTCTACAAGAGATTCAAAGGTACCCTTCTTTAAGACTGAGTGATATTCATTGGATATATATACATTTTCTTTCTCTATTCATCTGTTGGGGGGCATGTACCCTGTTTCTATAATTTAGCCATTATGAGTTCTGTTGCTCATAATACCTGTATCACTACAGCATGATACATGAGGTTAACTCAGGAAGATATCCAGCAGAGATGCAGCTGAGTCAAATGAAATTTCTATTTTTAGATTTTCTGAGAACTCTCCTTACTGAGAGTGGTTGTACATTCCTACCAGCAATCTAAAAGGGTATCTTTTTCCTCACATTCTCATTAGCATTTATTATTTTCTGAGTCCTTGATAAGATAGTTACTTCCACAGTTACCGGAACAAGAAGGAACCTCAGAGTTTTTTAGATCTGGAGTACACTAATGGAGATACAGGAGGAGACAGAACACACAGATTCTTTTATATGAGAAACCCAAAACATAAATAACTTAAATAGTAAAATAAAGGAAAGATAGTAGAAATCAGGGAAGCAGACTTTTTGGAGATGAGGAAAGGGACCTACAAAGAAGGAAGATGGAGAGAGCAGGGTACAGGGAGGGAAGAAATAAAAAAATGATAAAGCATATGTATATGTATATATATTTTCATTAGTATATATATTAGCATATATATATATATATACACTAATATGTAGTCCATCTTCATATCAAACACTAATTTCCCAAGATGAATGTAATTACTATGTATCACAAACTTACACAAATTTAAAAATTGTCACTGCTTCATGGACTGTCCTTTGAGAAACAAGTATTTAGGAGATTTTTGAGACATTAGGTGAGAGATGATATGGTTATGAGAACACACTTCAGAGTAGATTTTTTTTGTTTTTTTGCAGTGCTGGGAATTGAACCCAGAACCTTTCCAATGGGCTACATCTTCCAGCACTTGTTTAACCTTTTATTTTGAGCCAGGATCTTGTCAACTTGTTAATTTGTTCAGGCTGGCCTCAAACTTGTCCTTTTCTTGCCTCTTAGAGTACTGGGGTTATGAAATTTAGATTTTAATATCTGTTCTACCAGTTACTCTTGGCAAAGCATCCTAATTATGCTGCACCTCAGTTTCCTTACCTGTGAAATGGGGGTAGAAATTCTTGCCATAGAGGGAGATGTTAATTTTTCAATGGCATAAACAATGGCGAGTATTTAACCCAGTAAACACAGTTTGGCACTCAGTAAGTGGTAGCTTTTAATTTTATTGTTATTACTGTTAATAAAAATCACAATTTTAACAAAGGTGTGCTCTTGCTGGCAGGACCATCCAGAGTTACTCCTGAGGTACCTGTTTTTTCTCCCCAGAATCAAGCGGATCCCCATTTTCTGGGCAGCAGTGACTTTGTGGTAAGTTCTGAGAGTTGGATATAATTGAGAAGTTGGTGAGTTAATTAATTCGTCCAAATGAGACACCTAACACATGATCAAGTTTGTATGGCACTTTATGCTCATTTTTCTGAATGACATTGCTCATTTAGCATTAGTATCATCACCCAGGATGGCTCCCTCAATGTGTGACTTTAAAATAAAGCTGATCTTGCTGGCATACAAATTTAATATTCAAAGAGGCTTTGGTTTGACTATAAAGAAAACTACAATTCCAATTAATGCCCATTAATCTATGAACTAGCCATATTCTCAAACAACCGGCCAATTAAAAGTTTATGTGCATGTTGAAACCTCTATTTACCACTTTACTATTGACAATAATACATCCTACGAGATTTTTCTGGTTTGAGCATGTCAAAAAGAACACTGATTTGTTTAATTTTAATTCTCAAAAGTGACTTGGTTGGCACATTCTTATATGCCCTAAATTAGGCCAGCTGCCTCAGTTCAATACACAATGATTAAACATAGAACAGAGTATTAAAGGAGGCAAATCTACTCATTTATTGATCTTAAGCAAGTGGGAGACATAAATGTTCATTTATTTTAGCCATAGAAGATTAGATTTTCCTTCCAGGGGCACAGATATACTGTCTACATGGAGGGGGAAGAAACACACTATCATATTTACTCAGTATTCCTGCCAGATATATTAATTTCCAATTCATGCTCATTATGGCCATGTGAAGTAGTTCCAGGGCTTTTGTTATTTTACACATTATAGCTGTACCACTGACGTGTGAAAATATCTCAGAAAAATAGACTTGTAATTGAGTAAATAAGAAAACATAGCAATTTCTCTTTCAAATGAAAAGTGAATTTTCTAGACATTGTGTGAGCAACACGTACCCAATATCTTAGTTAAAACTATGTGCCTTTTAGTTGAAATTCTAATCCATTATACAATTTTAGTGGCAAAGATAGAAGAAACTGGCTCCATCTTTTATTTAGTATCAAACATTATCTGTTACCATATCCAAAAGTAGAATTTAAAAAAAGCAGGAGTCCCAAAAGCACAAAACAGCACATGAAAAAGCAATGAAAACCAGTTTGCAAACAGACAGCACCCCCTGACCTTCCATTACAGTCTTATCCTTAGTGCTTCAGCCTTGAACCTCCCATTAATGCTGATAGGAACTGCATAGCTAAAGCCCGTGCACCAAGTCAAGAAAACACTCCTTAGGATCGGTCCTGACTTCCATGTTACAACACAAATCATGATAATATTTCTCTATCTCTGTATTTCATTGGGAAAATACAATCTAGCACTTTATACACTCATAAATTATGACTCTGTTCCTCTATTGTTTATGATTATTACCCTATTCCATATAGAAAATAAAGATTTTAAATAACATTTTAAGCAAAAGTTTTCAAGTAAGTAAACTGTAGTTTGTTTTTTTTAATCACAGATGATTTTAAAAGTGGGAAATTAATATTATTATAACCCCAAAAGAGAGGTGTCATTCTATCCATTTTACATATTTATGAGCCAAATATCTCTCGATGTGTCTTACGGTCCAATAGCTGCCCTGGAACAGGAGCACGGAGCGGAAGGTGAATGCTCACTTCTGCTCACCTCAAGTCTAATTACAAACTCCTGTTAGCAGTAGTGGGTTAGCTCAGCTGCTCAGAGTACACTTAATGCGGCCAAGGTCAGGCGCCTAAGGCCTCACTCCAGTGGCTTTGCTCTGTGCAGTACCAAGAAGCACATTCCTGACACTGACCAATTGTCCGATAAACACGGCCTCTCAGTCCAAACACGTAGGGAAGGGAGTGCAGTTGGATCTCTTCAAATCTATCAACGTTGATAAAGCAATAACTCAAGCCCTGTGTCCTAAACAAGCAGATTTTATGAATAAAACACAGAAGAGTTTGTTACTAACAAAACATATAAAAATTTAAATGGATCCCAGGGAGCTTTTAACAATGATAAGCATGCTCTTACAAAAAGGTGAAAAGCGATTCATCTTTATTGCAGAACATTTAGAAAATGAAAATAAGCAAAGGAAAATGCAAGTCACCTATAATCCAGAGAAAAACCCTATTATGGTTTTGATGGACATGTTAGTCATGCTAATTGATTAAATCACAAAGTATTTACTAAGCAACTACTATGTGCTGGCTATTACTTGGTGCTGGAGCTCTGATGTACTAGACAAACTATATTTGCATGAAACATATTTACAGAGGGACAGCTTTAAAAGACACGCTCCTTATGATTGCACTCTGCAGGTTGTTACACAAATTACTCAACCAAAAGGTTCTGCCAGATTTGCCTCTGCTCTGTGCCTCCTCCAACATCAGTAACACCCAAGCATCCTCTTCACTGCCTCTTATAGTGCTGATTTTGTGCCACTGTTTAACCTACTAAGTTTTAAGCCCATCTAGAAAGGGATATTTCTAAGGATGTGGAATTAGAATGACAGGAAAAGAGAGATTTCAAAATCACTGCGAGGCTCTATCCAGATCTTTTTTCATGAATGTGTTCAGTGCTAATTTTTATGACTGAATATATATTTCCCAGTTTAGAATTTGATAAATATTATACTTGGTTTTGCTTGTTATATTACAAGGACTCAAATGTTGTCTTTCTACAAAGAAAAAGAATAAGAGAAGAACAATCTGCTCTGACTTTATTTTAGCTCTTTTCAAAATCTTGGGTTGAATCTTCTGAGAATAACAGCAAGATCCACTGCTCCACTCCTTGCTAATATGTTTGTCTCATGACGGGCACCGTATCCTGTGGCTTCACAATAGCCACAGTAGATGTGCCGGAAAGAGGACTTCCCTGGAGCCCAGGGCCTCCATTCCTACCTTCAGTGACATGGCAGGGAGTCCTCCACCCTGGGCTGGGCTAGCACCAGTCCTCCCAGGGTGTTACACAGTTACAGTCAGGTCTCGCCAGGCCTCAACAGAGAATACACGGTGTGGTCACTGTGGCTACTCTAGACAGCTTTTATTAATTTACTTTCAGAAAGACATGAGAATGCACAAGCTTCATTGGAAAGAGATTAAATGACCACATGGAAGTTTTATGAAGAAGAAGCTTAAAAAGTTTCCAACTCCTCAAATACAGAAGGCAGCAGGAACTCTCCCACATGTCATGGTGCACACTGTACAGTGGCGGGTAAGAAGACACTCCCATGGCTCGGAAACAGTTGTACACTCAGAACTATATTCTAGTCACACTCCTGACTTCTTCACAGTTCTGCAATGCCCAGCTCCCATGGACTGTTATTAAAGGGATCTCACCACAAAAGCCTGACTCCCAATATAAAGAAATACATTGTTTATCATTTTCAGGATGGGATCCAGGAAAGTACACAAGTCAGGTTCATTCCAGAGTTGGTAGTATTTCTCTAGCTGTTGCTCTATGTGATGCTTTCAGAATGCTATGATTCATATGTAAAAACTGTACTAATAAGAGAAGAATTTCCTACTGCTCTGCTGTGTAAGTACCCCACACAGCAGAAATGTGAAAGTGTTTTTATTAATTTGGTTACATTGACCAATAATCCTCAGCAGGCAGGCCATAAATTTTCCCTGTATATTTTTCTATTAGATTATGATACTGAATAAAATAAAACAAATACTCTCGTCATGTTATCTAAGTGATTGAATAAAATGTCAGAAAGATTTGTAATATTTTTACAATGGAGTATTATTTAAAAATCATAATGTATGTTATTACATAAGATATAATATCATGAATATACTAGTCTACTCACTGCACATTTAAACCCTTGTCATATATTTCATATATATAGTCATAGGTTGATCAAAAGTTACATTAAATATTTAAAGTTAGAAAATTAACACAGTAAAAGACACATCAATTTAAACTCCCATTCCCAAATAAAATAGTCCCCTTGGTACTGACACACTTACCCATCATTCTTGCCCCTTTCTGAAACAGTTCTGGAAGTTCTCTTTCTTGAGCATCCTTACAAAAAATATGGTGAATGCCAATGTCACACACCATCCAATGGAGAGGCAGGCTTATAAAAGCATCAGTGAGACCTCATCCATGCTGTCCACTAGAGCTGGCACCGTATGACTGCTGGCTCTCCACAAAGCAAAGACAATCATGAAAGGTAACTGTTCTGAATTAATTTAAGACTTGGAAGGGGCCATGCCAGTACAATGAAAGACACTCAGGAGAAGAAACTCAGGCACTGCTTCAGAAAGGGACAGGATGGAATAAGTGTGTTCAAACTGAGGGGGAGTATCTGAGGGGAATTAATGGCAGGGTACTGTACTGTAATCAATTCTGTGTTTTCTGGTCATACAACATAAATACATGTATGATGAATTTTCTGTAACTTGCCTTGTTGAATGTAACACTGTCTTGGACACCTTTTCATTCACTACACTTTTTTTCCTAAATAGTATAATAAATCATAATAGTTTAAAACATTCTCCTACTGAAGGTTGTTTCAACATTTGGGGTAATTATAGTCATGCTACAATGAATTCACTATAAGATTTGTGTAACAATATTCTCAAAATGGAATTAGTTGGTCAGTTCTAATAAATGCTGCCAACTTGCCTTATTTTTGCCAAATTGTTTTTCAGGAGGTATTCAAATTATGCATTCTCAAAAATAATAAACAAGAATGTCAAATTTTGTATTTTCTTACTGGCATTTGGTGCTATCAGTCTTTTTATGTCTCAATGGGCCATTTCTGTTTTTTGGTAACACTCCTCCCATTTATATCTTTTTGTTATGTTGTAATGGAATATTTCTCTTCATGCATTTTTGGATCTCTTTATATACTTTGGATATTTATCCTATGTTTTACATGCAACCAACTTTCTATCATTGTAATTTGTCTTTTAAACTTATTCGTAGTGTCTCATACATAGTTAAAAAAATTTAAAGTAATCCTTTCTGCCAGTCTTTTACGATGCCTGAGTTTCCTTATACAGAAAGCTCTGCTCCAAGATGACAAACTGAAATGCTTCTATTATTTCTGATATTTGCTTAAAGTCATGTTTATTGTGCTTAGTTCTTTAACTCTTGAATTAAAGAAATAAATAATGCTTTTTATACATTTCTGAAATCTAGATAAAAGCACATTCCTTGTGGATTATTTTCCCCCAATAACTCAATATTAAATATGAACCCCCATTAAAGGATAAGCATGATTTCTAGGTCTATAGACTAACACATTTGGTAACCACCTTAAAGAAATGCTATTTTTTCCTTTTCTGAAGCAGAATGAGTGGATCTTATCATACTATTCTGTTTTTAAGAAGCAACAGTTTGTTATACTACAGTAAAGGTATTTTTCAAAGGGAAGAAGACAATAATACTTATGTATATGATTCCCACAGTTATGGACAGCAGGGCTTGGAGTTTGTAGCCAATTATTTCATTTATCTTAGATTTCTGGTTATGAAATCAGGTGTCTAGAAAGAGAACATCCAGAGATAGAAAAGAATGAGTTCAAATCCTGGGTTTTGCTATACACGAATTCCATGAACTTGGTCAAGAAATCTCATTTCTGAGAAGTTGGATGTTTTATTTATGAAATAGAGCTAACACCTACTGCCCCTAGGATGAGGTGAAGTGACATGGGAAAGTCACCCAACAGTGTCTCCTTATCATAAGGATCAGTTCTGTCTCCTTTTCACTGATGCTCCCACAAGCTCATATCACAGCTTCTCTGGAGAAAACTCAGTAAGGGTTGTATATTTTCCCAGAAAACAAAGAATGTGCAACTAAAGTTCATAATAAGGTTGGCTATAGCTCAGACAGAGGCTCAAAAGAGTCTAAATAAAGAAGAATACTGGGCACAAAGATTTGCTTAATAAAACAACTGAAATTTAAAAAAAAGACTAGAACATCAGAAATTCAATAATGAAGTTGATTCCTTGAACAGTGATTTTCTTCTTGGGGTGAAGTTTTGGCCTCTGCTAAATTTCACTTATGATTTGTACTGGCTAATAGGTAGAATAATTGCGCACTGGATCTAAAACAGAGATTATTTTTTGAAATTTCTAAAGATAAATTAAGATTAGGAAGGTAGCTAGCAACCCAATTACAATGAACAACAGACAACACTTTGTTCAAGAGGATATACAAATGGAAAATAAACAGTAAAAGATCATAAGGCATTTGCAAGAATACAAATTAAAATCATGATAAGATATCACTACCTACACATAAGAAAGCTAAAACAGACAAGAGAGACAGACAAACAAACCCCTGACAATTCCAAGTACTGACAAGATTGTAGAACAGCACTGTTGGTCAGAATACAAAGCGGTGACACTACTCTGGAAAAGTTTGGCAGTTTATTAGAAAGATAAACATATACTTATCAGATAATCCAGAAATCCTACTCTCAGGTATTTACCCTAAAATAAGTTAAAACTATGTCAACTCAGAAACCTATGTGTGAAGGCTTACAGCAACTCTACTCATCAGTGCCAAAATAGAAGAACAATTCAAGGCCCCAGAGTGGTTAACAAACAGAGGTCCAGTTGTATGATGGACTAATACTTGGCAATGAGAAAGAACGAATTACTACTATGAATTTTAAGTGCATTATGTCGATTAAAGGAATCCAGTCTCAAGCATTTACAAACTGTGTGATGCCATTTATGTAACATTCTCATAGCAAGCTGTAGAACTACAATAAAGGAGAACAAAACAGTGATTGTTAGGGATTGGAATAGGGTGGTACAATGGGAAAGAGAGCTTTTGGCAGGTTTTGGGGTGATGGACTTTTTGTAACCAGATCATGGTCATAGTTACATGAATTTAAATTGTGTTGAAATTTGTACACAGGCATTCAAAAAGAGTCAACTTTACTGTACATTTATTTTGAAAAAAAACTTTTAAAAAGAAAGCACAGCATATTTTAATAAACTTCCTTCAACTAGACTGAATAAATTCTGTTACACAGGGAATGATCAAAGGCCAGTCTCTTCTTCCTCTTAACCAAAATTCAACTTTCTCAAACTCTATTACTCACAGTAATGAATTTTTAAAAAATGAATCTTCTGTGCTTTTGATGGACCAACTTTATGACTGTCCACTGGTTAGCATCACTGTTTTCCTCCATGGAGAATAATTCCATTACTTACAGAGCATTCTGAACGCAAACTATGTGTGGCTTCTCTCCCAGTCTGGTCTCCACCTTGTTGTCTGGAGCTATTCAAAGTGTGGTCACCAGCAGCCAGCTGGTTGCCAGAGCGTTGGAGTTTTTAGTAACAGCTTGGCTTACCACCATGATACAGCTTCTCCTTCCCTCACACTCCCACTTCATATTTTTATTTATTTATTTTTGGGGAGAACAAGTTGTCTTTAACCCTTGGACCCAATTTGAAGGCAATGGAAATAATTAAGACTGACATTTCTAGGGTTAAACGTCAAGTAAGAGAAAAAGCTGAAAAAGGAAATTCCCCAGCTCCTTAGTAATGAAAAGCTGAGGGTATACCTTCTGTGACTGTCTGTGAGATGCTTTCACATCCATGTGTCAAGGGTTTTTCAAACTGACAACTTGCAAATTTGAAATACAAAAATGCCCAGAGCGATATTTTAGTGGCTCAGGGAAACTCTTGTGTGGGAAAAAGAATTCTAAAGTGAAACGTCTCTTGAAATCACACAGGGCCTGACCACGATACTCTAATTATGCTAATTGCTTCAATGCCCTTGCTTTATTTATGCTGAGCAGCTAAGATAAATAAAGGAAAATTGCTTTGGATCTAACTGTATTCATATCAGAATGCAAACTAGCCTGTGTTTGTTATGTGATTGCTGATCTGTTTACACTAAATTCTGCAGGTAATTGCAGTTTTGATTGCACATTTATTTCTAGCTGCACAGGTCCCAGGACTAGGTCTGTCTGTTTTTATAATTAAACCGTTTTGTAATATCTAAACTCACTAAAGAGCAAAATGATGCTTTAAGAATTTACATATTTTATGCATTAAATATAATACTTTGGTGAGCAGTGACAAAAAGGGAAAAAAAAGTATGTTTATCACTAAAAAAATTGGACAGCATGTTCTGGATTTGAAGAAATTTGAGACATCTGTTCCAAGGCCTGTTCACTGAATGGGACAGATGCCTGGCGCATCCCTGGAATCTGTTCTTCGACACATAGTTTTTGAACTTTCAGTTGCAACTTTCATATTAGTAAAATATGTTAATAGAACATGCTGCCACTTGGTGATTCCTAAGACAATGAAGTAGTATTTTATATTCTAATGAAAAGGTTGTGTCTGTGTTCCTTGTTCAGAAGCTGAAACTTCATGGGGTTTTCATGGCCTTTGTTTTTCTGTTCTAGATCAATTTTCTGGGCACCTTCACCATGGCCACTGGTCTCAGATTACAATTCAGTTTTGATGACAGCTTTCTTGGGACTTCATGCACAGTAACATACTTAGGGGGAAAACAATATGCATAACACACACAGGAAAAAATACATTTATTTTACTTTAGGATCCCCTTTACTTTCATATCACAGAGCAAAAGGATTTGATAATATCACCATCACAAACATAAGATGGTATCACTTCAATATTGCTTCTTTACCCATCATCAAATTCTGAAACAGTAATTTAGTCTGCCCTACTTAATGGAAAAGTTAATATCAGTCTATAAAGAATAACCCGCAAAGCTTCTTAACCTAGATTCTGCTCATGAAAACTCCACTAGTCTGAGTGTATTTTGTCTCATATACCCCTGAGGGATGCTCTCAATAAATATAGGCTAGTGTTAGCCCCTGATGGCATCTTTAGCTTTCTTCCCTCTATGAGGCAGATAAGAGAAGTTGGAGATAATTAAGGTACTCACAGCACCTTAAGGAAAGCTGTGTTTTCTTAATGTCAGCAAAAGGCTGTCATGCATCATAGCTTCTAGAGCAAAGGAGGGTGAACCATGGCCAAAGTCCTCCACACTTACAAAGAACATTTAATCCAAGTATAAAGTAGTCATATTTTACCTGTGGTAGATGTGTTGTTCTAAGTGGAGATTTGGGAAAAAAAGTGGGTGGATCAAGAAATGTCAGGCAGCTCTGGGTGTGAATGCAGGATGGTTCCTGTCAGCATATGACCTTGGAAAAACTAAAGCAAAAGTTACTTAACTACCCTGAGGCACAGATTCCTTGGTGTCTTTCACGTGGCTGTTGTGAGAATCATGTTGCTATACGTGAAGTTTTCCAGGGATAATAATCACCAGTCAGGTCTGGGGAAGTTTTCAAATACAGTTGCAGGTCAGACTGACACTGTAACCTACTACTTTCTTTACTTGACGCCTGAGTAAATGCCACTTTCTCACAGCCTGATGGAGCTGGCCCAGAGAGTCTTGGATCAGATGGATATTTGCTGACAAAAGCATAAAGGATTTCTCAGAAGGTTTACATGGAGAAAGGAATTTTTATGTGGCAACCTCTAACTCTACAGACACATGAGGTGCTACTAGATCTGCTTGATCACAATGCATGGCAGTAATTATTATCACTCTCTGTACAATAATTTATTAACCTTTATGTATTTCCTAATAGACTGTGATTGTTCTTCTGGGAAGGCTGATGTCTTCTTATCAATGCAGAGGATAACAAAAAACTCTTTACATAGTCATGGCTGAAAAGTAAGTGGATTCTGCATGAATGTATAGGTGGATACCAAAACTTGGGCCCTGAAATAGTCAAACCTGGCTCAAATCCTTGATAGGTGGACATCTTAACCTCTCTGTGTTTCCATTCCTTCTTAACCAAAAACCTCAATTAACCAATCGGTTAAAAAGATAGGATAGTTCTTTACTTTGCAGCATATATGAAGAATAAATGCCTCACCCATAACAATGAGTTTTTTTCCTTGAAGTAAAAAGAATCCTACTAAAGGGAATTTATAGAACAAAGAACACATTTGCTAATGAAAAGGTATGACAGAGTTCAGTCCAGAATATTAGCATTCCTAAATTTAGGATGAGATTAAGATCCCTGGATCCCTTAAGGTTTTTGTAGAAATGACCACAGTTCTAGATTTTTATCACACTCTGGCAGGCAAATTATGATGTAGCATCTCAAAGTCCCTCAAAATTTAGAATTGCTTAAAATGAAGCCCAAATAATAGCCCAGCTTAGAAATGGAATTCCCACATTTCAAAACTAGCTTCCTGTGGTTCCTTTTACTCACTCTTGGGAAACTAGTCAACAAATGAATGGGAAAATAGAATTCTAGGGGACCCACTCTTTATTTCTAAGTGAATTCTGATTTTTATGAGTTGTGACCATGTATTTATTATCTCAATACATGTATCCAAATCTTTCCATAGTGGCTGTGTGTGTTCGTGTGTGTGGTCATAAGCTCACATGCAGAAAGACATGACATTTCTCTAGATGAAATCATATGACAACTCAGTAAAATGAACAGATTTCTAAGAAATAGATAATTCCTTGGCCTATTTTGTTTGAGACCTGTTAAAGTCAAGGTATTCATATACAAACTGTACAGTTGTGCTGGGCAGTAACTTCTTTCTATGCCAATAAACCTGGTTTTGGGTCCTTGCTCTGATTAACATCAAAGGTCGGGGATCCAGGGTATAGGACACAGCTAAGTCAGGTTATTTTCATTTTCATTCCTTGCCCATTTGGAGAGTGTGTGTAATTGTCATTGAAAATGGCTTACACCTCAGGATTTGCTCCAGCTTCCAGGAAGAACAGGGAGTAGATAAAGCAGAGAAAAGTCATGAATGGGGAACAGAGAATAATTTTTAATAGCTAGGCGCGCATGGAAGCTGTCACTGAGTCTCTTGTTCCACACAGAACCAGAAAAGCACTGCTACACTGACTATGTGCATTTAAAGAGAGGGGCTGTGTCAACTTCCTAAAGACAAAGATGCCAGCTGTTTTTCCTTCTAGAGGATTTAAACAGTAGGTGCAGAGCATTCACTGGATGAATAGAAGATGTGGATAGGATTTGCATTCATAACAACAAGAAGTAAAAGTAGGTTGGGCCAGTGAAGTGACTTCATTCACACAATGAGGACTTTTTCACAAAATGAGGACTGAAGAATGGATAATGCTCCTATTACCTGGCCTTAACAATGTGCCACCTTGGCTTCTGTCTTGGTCCTGAGCAATCTGCCTTTTTCTGCAGAGGCTAAATATTAACCTAGGTCCCTTAGGTGAAAAGTATTAAATTACTGAGTCTCCAAAATAAAGCCATTTCCAATACTGCATTTGCAGAATACCTTAATATATATTCAGTAAGCACCAGTTTGACTTTTCCTCCAGATTTCATTGCCACTTTTTCCTATATTGAACCCCAAGAGACCCCAGTTCACTGATCCCCCATGACTAACAAGCTGTTTAATTCACCAATGGTTTCCTTCATTATTTTTCAGGATCAGCCTTAAAGAGCTCAGTGTACATGCTAAAATTTCTTATATAGAGTGTTCTACAAACTACACTGCTACAACTACATTTACCAATCTTTAAAATAAATTTTCTTTTTATTTATAAAGAGGTCTCAGATTCTGTATAACATAAAAGATATTTTATGGGGAAATGAAATTTCTTCTTTCACATATTTTTGGGAAACTATATAAATAAATGGCTTTCGTATATTGTAAATTTTTCTACTGATAATTTCTTTCCAAGACCATCTGTACCTTCAAATCCAGCTGAAATATAAGTGAAAGAAAATCATTCATATTGGATAGGTATGAAAGGTCACAGGCAAGGAATGTTTCCTAGCACCATCCCTGGGTTCTAAGGCTGGAATATTGGTAAGGAAACAATGTGGATAGTTATGTAAGATCTATATTTACCATTAGTTAATGATTATTTCAACCCTTTTTAATCCTTTATTGTTTTTTCTCTTATTTCACCTGGTATTTATTTATTTACTATTGCTAGCTTGCCTTTCTTTCTTTCCTTTTTGTCTTTGTCTCTTTGCATTTCTTTTTTGTCATGGTTTATTTCCCTGCTTCCTACTTTATAATCTCCTATTTCTCTGTCTCACCATCAGTTTATCTTGACTGGAGTGCTAAAAAAGAAAACAGATGTTTTGAGGCTGCTGACCCCTGTCTTACCTCTAACATTACACTGGAAATGTAGGCATATCTATATGTTACGGTCAATAATTTGTTTGGACATTTTAGATTCAACCTCTCTCTATTGAGAGACACTAGGTATGCTATCACTTAAAGATCTGTTGCTTCTTCCTTCTGGATAAAGACAGGTCCCTACCAGTCCATAGACTAGACTGAAAGGCTGTGAGTGATTTTAGAAGTCATTTTTTGAATGACTTAAAGACAGCACATATAGAACAAATTTCACATAAAGTAATCAACCGGTTTGAAATTATACCTTTTCTCCTGAGCCTAGCACTGTGCTCAAAGATTGCAACTGGATTGCAACAAACTGAACTTCTGCCTGCAACTGACTGATACTCTATTACTGACTGAGGCTTTTTAATGCTTATGAAAAACTATTCTTCACCTCAAGTAAAATTCTTAAGATATTAGAATGAAGTGAGGTCTATCCAAATACAGTCTAGCAGTAATTATGTGACACAGTGATCCCAAGTGTCATACTCAGTTGTGCAACTTCTGATTCTGTTCCCATGATGAAATGCAAAATTATAGAATGCCCATATTCTACACTCCTGACCACATTTGAGATTCTCACGATCTTTAAAAACAAATGACTGAATGACTCTTTTAGTTTAATGTAAGCACAAGAAGTAGGATATTGATCTTTTACATCCAAAACATTTTTAAACATTACAAAAATACATTTAATACAAAAGCATTACTGCACATTTTTGAGATTAGTGACTCATTCATAAGTAGATTACTGATTAACTGAGAAAAGCAGTTCTTTAAGGGTCAATTTCCTTTTCTGTAAAAATGGAGATAATGGTATCCACTTTATTAGGGTGCTGTGAACATTACCACTTAGCTAAGTTTTTGAGGGCTATACAGAGATAGTTTTTATAGGTGCTGAGACAGGGTGGTGAACAAAACAGATCTAGATCTTTTGCCCACAAGTAGCAGGAGGAGACAGAATGAGACAGATACAGGCAAGTACACGATCAGTTAAACTTGCATATTTGGAAGGAAAGGAAGATGATGCAGGTAAAACCAGTGAGAAGAGTTTGAGGAGGGTAGCATCTTCAGTGTGTGGTCAAGTCAGTGTTTCTGAGAGGTGACGTTTAAACTAAGACCTAATAGACAACAAGGAGAAAGGCACGGGAAGGAACCTAAATGAAGTTCTTCATTTTCCGTCTGAGGAGGCATTGCAGTGAGCACAGTTTAGTTATCCCTGGCTCTTACATGCTTAGCACTAGGGTCTGCTTTGTGAAGACACAATTGTATCCATCAGTCTGGCAGCTAAGATCCTTCGCAATGATTCTCTCATCTCAAGGTAAAGATCTATTGTGGCCCTATCGAAACAGCTCCATCAGAGATCAGTGACAACTATGCATCTGTTTCTTAAAACAAAGATTTCACTGGACTCTTTTGGACCACAGTATTTGTACAATATTCAAATTTTCCCTGTTCTCTCTCATACTAGCAAACCAGGATCACCTTAACTCCCTGTGGTTTTCCATAGGTATCTCTGAGATCTTGGTCTCTACGCCTCTTTCACTCTTCTTTAGCTACTATGGCCGGCATCCTCTTACCTGTCATGAAGCATTTCTGAAGTTTAACAATAAAATTATTTCTCTCTTTCTCTGTCTCTCTCTCTCTTTTTGAGACAGCATCTCACTAAGTAGTTCAGGTTGCTCTGGACTTACTACATAGCGCTAGCTGGGCTCAAACTCATGGTGATCCTCCTGCCTCCTGAGTCCTGGGTTTACAGGCACTTGCCACCATGTCCGGCTATCAGTAAACTTCTTTCTTAAAATCACAGGACATATCTCAAGTATACTTCATCTGCTTTAATTTATTTATTGTTGTATTCATCCCCTTTCTATTGGATTTAACTCCCTTGTGGGAAGAGGATTTATCTAACTGAATGTGGAAACAATCTGTGGCTCAAAATATGAGTGGAACTGAATTTCCACATACCCATGTTCCACTTACTCATGTACGGACATTTTAAGAATGTGTCAAAGTTAACAAATATCAGACATATTTAATAAACGTAAGTATAATATATTTCCACAGTATACATGGATATAAATCATTTAGATAAGAAATAAGAGAAATATATACCAATTAACTGCCTTGACTGCTCCCACCCAGCAAGCACCGTTCATCCTTTGTTTATCTTAGCAAGCACAAAACACATGTGAGAAAGTCATTTTCCTTGGCTTTCCTAACAGACATGGTGGTGATACATGCAAACCAAGGGGAAGGGTGAGACATATTTATATTATAAAAATGCCTTATGCTCTTGTTTGCCTCTCAGTTGTACTCTAAGAGACAATTAGCTCATTTAAAAATGTGTTTATCTGGGCTCCAATTTCTTTGTCTGAAAAATGGAGGCACTATTTTCTACCTTGAATGCATTTCCCAGATCAGAATATGAATTTGTTATGCTCTCCTCAGTACATGGTGATAGTTAAGAGGAGAGGCGTTTTTATTATCTTGGTATAATATAGAGAAGCTTGTCTCAAAATATTCCTGTTATGCTGCTCTAGTTATTTGGAAGGAACATTTCTCACCCACAGGGATGCAAGTACATCACTGCATCAAATTCAAGGTAGACTCCACAATGTTCCTATGGCACTCCAAATAACACCAGTATGAGAAGAAAAAATTTTTATAAAAGACAAGAAATAAGGGTTCTAATCCAGTATTTATAATTGTGCTAGCCAGTTATCTAATATATGTTGATATTTTATCTTCTAAAATGATATCACATGTCACATCAATTTCTGAAGAAACTGTCCTCTAAACAATTTTGTCTATCCATACATTTATGGATTTTTACCACAAGGCTATGTCAAATATGAGCACTTAATTCAGAGCAAACACTGTGTGCATGCGTTTTTAAAGGCTTCTAAACCATATTAAATTTTCATTCATATAGGTACACAGAGACACATATTAAGTAAACTCTCTACAAGAGTAACCCATCTAGAAATGCAGCAAGAGACTTTCAAAGGTATTAATTTATTACAAATTAATCAAATAGGTAAGATGGAGCTTAAGGGATATTCCAGCCAATGTAAACCGAGAGGAAAAATAAAAAAATTAAAAAGCACCAGCAGCAAGTCAAGAGCCAAATGTTTCTGTTTTGATTTATTTAGCATTTCCAAGATGTTTCTTCTGTGGGGAACAATATGCAAGGCATTGGAAATTCAGAAGGCACATCTTTTGTGTACCATAAAAATGTGCTGCTAACCTACAATACCCTTATAGAAATACAATTCAATAAGAAACTCAGTTGGGAAGATGTCTCAATAGAACAACATGAAAAAAATGGTCAATACAGGAATGATTTACTTTACTTTTACAAGGGATTTTGATGCCATGAATAGAAATGCCTTTGGAACTTATAAAATAAAATCCAGATAAACACAGGGTCACATTTTTAATTCTTACACCTCTCTAATGTCCCCCTCCCCCTTTTAAAAGCAGATCATCGCTCCGAATCATCACTTCTATCAAGCCTATCGCTGGAGCCGTGTTACAGCACTCAGCCCTGAGGGCAAAGATAAGTCTTCACCATTGTCACATGCAGCACACACATATTCAGCCATATCATGCTGAATGGGAATACAGTACTTTGTAGAAACAGAACTGACTCCTGCAGAATATCCTGAGATACTTATCAAGCTGTTAAAGGAGACATCAGTCTTTTGTCTGTATTGCCCTTGACACATCCTCGAGGAAAGTATCTAGAAATTCTTTGTCTTGTGAAGAACCCTTAGACTTCTCAGGTCTAATGTAGGTTAAGTGCCCTGCAGATCTCCCCAGAATAGGAAAGCTCCTTGAAAAAGGGTAGCCTCGCTTACCAGAAACAAATATAATGAAAGCGCAAATTTATGAGCTTCTCTTATTTGAAGAAAGCTGCAGTACAAAGGCAGGAGTTTTGAACAACACTGGTCTTGTACAAGAAAAAGCTGGAATTCTCCCGTAAAACTTATCTGATATGATAGTAACCTCTAAAAATCCAACAAAGGTAAAGCATATAAAGGTAAATTACCATATTATCATCTGATTATCACTGCTTGTGTTGGCAAAGGTAGATGACTAGAAGCATTCAGCATTTGCTTATTGATTAGCACGGACAGTACTCAGTGCCTCTCCTGCAGCTGTCCTGGCCTCAGTTCCCACTCAATAGCTGTGCTGATCTTGACCCTTTTATTACATGTTGCAGGTTGTACATAACATTCCTGCTCATTTCACAAGCATTCAGCAAAAGCAGATAAATTTATTAGTTGATGGGAACTGTGAAAGAAATAATTGTGTTGCTTTCATACTTTAAAATACAGAAAAAATCACTGTTATAACTGAATTATAACTGTCATCATAATTGAAATTTAATTCAATTTACAAACTCCAAATGGCACTGATCACTTCCTCATCTCTCCCGCTCAAGTCTTTCTCAATGACATTTAAAGAACTTTACATAAATCTCTAAGGATAAACAAATCCAGTATCTTTTTCTTCCCACGGATAAATCACAGTAATCATGGAATTCTTATTTCATCATAGGTTTTTAAAAAACAACACAACCTTCCTTCAGCAGATTAAACACAACAACCAACTTCAGATATAAGCAGGCATCCATAACATGTGAGATTAATAGAGCATGTTTCATCTCAAAGTGCTTTCTTGGCATAAGAAATATCTAAGGGTCACTTTATCCATTGCTGAAAAGGAGCACTCTCCAAGCACAGAAACTATATGACCCAGAAACACTGACTCATTCTTGCGGGCAAGGGTGGCTGAACTTTTCCTGGTAGTGGTAGCTCAGAGTTTCAACCTTGACCCAGTCTTGACAAATCTTCTGCAAGCTGAAGATAGAAAAAAACAACTGCATCAGAGCCTTTCTGAGTTCAGCAGCTGAATGCAACAACTAAGTCAGCTGGGCAAAGAGGCTGGGAGAAAACGCTGCAGGTTTAGAGCCTCAGATCTGACTTGGGCTCTACCACGTTTCTCACTTCAGCCTAGAAATGGTCAAGCTAGCATGAAACCCTGAGCTGGAAGCAAGGCCGGCACATAAACCAGCATGAGGTTAAGCTTGGTGGGGGCACCCTGAGCCACTGGACAAGGACTCAGTATCTGCTCTCAAATCTAAATGTGGTGTTCATTATTTTAAAATGTACAGTGTGATCAAAGAAAAGACTTTAAGAACACAAATATGTATAGTATTTGTAAAGGAGAGGGGTTAGGGGCCATTTCAAACTTTGCAAATATTAATATTTTAAGTATCTTGCATGTCATTTAATCTGCCAAAAACTGTATAGCATATGTACTGTACTATTATTTTCATTTTACTTCAGGAGCAAACTGAAGTTTGGAAAATCTGTCAACAACAGGGTCTGAGTTGGTAGCCAGACATTCCTGAAGTCCAGTCCCATACTAGCTCCATCTACCAGTATTCTCCATGAATCATATCTAGGGAACTGGCAGGATTTGCAATTACTTTTAAGACTGCTGCAGCAGCTAATGGTGAACATGAGAGCATGGCAGACATCCAGAAAAGTGGGGAGAGAAGCAGAGCAAAAGCTGGGAAGGGGGCAAGAGAAGAGAGAGCTCAGAGAAGGGCTGAGAGTTCCGAGATGGCAGGCTGGGATCCCGAGGTGGAAAAGTCTGATGAGAAGGATCAAAAGGGAAGCCAGCACAAAAGAAGAGTAAAATCAAAGCTCTCCAGTGAGACTATTCAAAGCTGGTCAATCTGAGCTAAGAGAGCTGAGAAGCTAGAAACTGTAACTGGTGAGACATTTCAATTACATTCTTTGAAGTGTTCTGTCTATGGTCCATGTAACTTATGTAGGGGATTGTATATAACAAATGGATGCAGGAGTAGTATAGATAGGGAATTGGAAAATCTACCAGGTTGAGCCTAAGAGGTCTCACCACCAAGGGTTTTATTTACTCATAAATTAATTCACAAACAAATTCATCTCTTCATTTCTTCAAAAATGTGTACGAGTCTCCTACTGACTGGATGCTGGAAATAACTAACAAAACAAGGACATATTCCTGTTCAACCTTATATTCATCCTATTATTTCTGGGTAGATAGACTACCATTGAGTCCATGACTGGCTGTTCTAAGAAATATAATGGGAACATTAAATGTAGTCCCCAACCTATAATGTCAGTATTCTGGAAACCTGAGGCAGGAAGATCACAAGTTGAAGCCCAGCCCAGGCAACTTAGTAATATCTTGTTTTAGATTTAAAAAAAAAATAGGAAGATACAGTTCAGTACAGAGGTCTTGTGTTCAATGCTCAGAGCTGAGGGAAAAAAGGAAAGGGAGAGAGAGGCCTCTAAATCTGTTGGCACATAGCTAGAAACTTGACTTGGGCCCTAAATAATTTGCAAAGAGTAGCCAGGGAGCCAAAAAGCATGGGGGAAGGAAAATATACTTCAGGTTAAGGAAACTGCATTTTAATAGATAATAGTAACATAAAAATAAATTTTAAAAACCTTGATATCTCTGTAATCCTCGTGATAAAAGCAGTTCATTTTGTTTGGTTGTCTGTTTACAGTGCTGAAGATGGAACCTAGGGTCTTGATCATGCTAAGCAAGTGCTCTGTCATTGAGCGTATTCCTGGCCCCTGTTGTGTAAGTGGAAAGACAGGGAAAAAAACAAAACAAAAACAAAAACCCCGCAGATCCACTGTGTAGTGATGAGGTACAGCAGTTGAGTATGTCTTCTTGCTTCTCACTTTTGAACTTGGAATCCTTGGCTAATTTCAAAGGAATGGAATAATGAGGGCTCAGTAGGTTCATTTTCAAGTTCATCTGGATAGACACACAAGCACCTCCAGTCCTAATACAGGATTCAGTTATTCACCCTGAGACTGAAAACTTCTCTAGGAGAGCAAATGAATCCCGTCCCCTCCTGCGCTTACCTTTCCTCTTGCTGTTCACCTCCAAGCCCTCTGCATCTGTTCATGGGAAACCCAACAGCAAGCCTCGAATCTCTGCAACTCCTGGGCTGAAGGGCTGTCTGCATCCTTTTAGCATGCTTGTACTCACTGCAGGGTGAGCTACATGGGACTGGATGCATCCTATCATGAAAGCATTCTCCAGACATTTCATTTACTACTCCCCAAGTGAGCACTATCACCTTGGCATCAGTCAGGAATTGTTTCATCTGGTTTCACTATGAATTATCTGGCACATGATAGATGTTTGACAGCTTCCTAGTGCCAACGGAAGGGCACCTACATTGGTATAGGGGTAGTGTGCTAAGGAGAGCCCAGCTTTTGGAATCAGATTTGTTCCACATTTAACATATTTACTGAGTACCTATTATATACACCAACTGCTGTGCTTCATGCTGGGAATAAAAAGATCAATGGCAAATACACATGCCATTTCTGTGTGGTATGTGACCACATGTCATAAGTGAGAGGCAGCAGATAACAGTGATTTAACATGGTCAGTGTGCTAGGGGGCTTTAGCCCCAGGTGTCAAGTGGCGTGATAAGAATATAAAGGAGTAGGGATACAGTAACAGGACAGGACCAGGAGGCTGTCAGAGAACTTTCCCTAAATGGAATAATGACAGCTGAACTTTGAAGAAGAAGCTTCACAGGTGAGCAAAGGACCTGAAACATGAAACAACAATATACCCATTGTCAACTCCTTTCACCTAAAGTTCCTTTGACCACTATTCCATAATTCTAGAATGTTGCAAAGATCTAAGAATATGATTCATGTAAAAACTATGCTGTAAACTATAAAGCACTAAGGAAATGCAACACGTCTCATGACTATTAATTCAATGGTCTTTTGCTGAACAGGAAGTAAACTTTAGGAGATATTTAAGGAATTTAATTAAAGCTGATATTTAGTGATTGATGATTCCTGCTTAGAACAAGTAGGGAAGAACTCATTGGGAAAAAAATAGGCAAAATATTATTTGATATAGAAGTTGGCCAATATCATAAACACAAATATGAGTTTACTCTCCCAAACCCACTGGTGGGAGGGTTGGTGAATATAGAAAGTTAGTAGGTTCCTAATCCCAAAAATCATCACCAATGCCAAAATTGTTTAATATTTATTTACTACTTCTATTATTTTCAACACAATATTAGTGCCATCTACAAAGACAAAAATATTCAGGGAAACTGAAATCTGGCTATGAAAGCAGAGGAATAAGTTAGAGCATTTTCCCCCCAAGCCATTGACTGATTTACTTATATATTCCATATTCTGAAGAAGCTCCAAAGTCAAGGCAGTGTGGAGCAATTAGTAAGATTCTTACAAGAATTCTGTGTGAGAATTTTAATCATCGTCATCCTGGTCACAAATCACCATTACAATCTTTTTTAACCAATATTACCTAGAGTTCACTCTGTGCCAAGACCCATCTAAGGAACTTTAAGAAGCAAAATAACTCCACACTTTGTATCATTAGCTCCACTTTAAGGGTAAGGAAACTGAGGCTCAGAGAGGTATATAACTTGCCCAAGGGCACGTAGCTATTTGGTGATGGAGCTTGGATTAGATTTAGATCACCAGACTCTATAGTTACATTTTTCCCACTGTAGGCCAGAACCGAGTAGCTATAACCCAGTCTACCACAGGTTGCTTCTACTAAGAGGATGGGGAAGAAAGAGAAGATCTTGAGTTAAGCAAGTGGTAAAAGAATAAAGCAGAACAAGAAAGTTCTCTCTTTTTCAAATATAAAAAGGTACCTTGAGAAACGGTATGAAAATCAAAGGGGAATGTTACAACTGAAAAAAAATTTCTAATTCTTTCAATATTATGGTCATTTTATGATTTAAATTTAGTACTAAAGGAAATTTAAACACATGGATTCTAGAAATGAAAGACTGTGAATTCCTAACTTTGCCACTGACTGTTATGATTAGTTGTTTAACGTTAGGTAAGAGTGCTTGCATAAGTTTCCTCACCAGAAATATGGGCTTAATAAATACCTAGTACATCCAACACAAATTCTATGAGGGTTAAGAGTGTCTGGTTTCTGCACCATGCAGAAAGGTTAGCTATTATTGTTAAACTTTCTTGTAATTAGTATCCACATAAATTATTAAACAATAATATCATGTGTTATATCAATCGTTGGAGAAAAATGAATGAGGTCTAAAATTGTTTAAAAACAGAAAAAGTAAAAGAGACCATAGCACACGGTTTAAGGGGTAGATCCTCTATGGGGAGCAGCGTATCCTGGGAGAGTTTTGGAAGATGGGCTTAAGTATTGGTGTCCAATGCAAGAAAGGGTTTAAGAAGAAGAGAACAAAACAAGAAATATGACTGTGTATTCCTTGAGTTGGAAGAATAGTTTAGCCCAGGGCTCAGCAAATTTTTCCTGTGTAGGACCACGCAGTAAGTTTTTTATCCTCAATGAGCCACTGTGTTCATGTTGTAGCATGAAGGCAGCATAGACAATACTTTAGGCAATGCTTATGGCTGGATTCCAACAAAACTTTATTCACGAAAACAGGTGGCAGGCCAGATTTGACCCACAAGAGCTGTAGGTTACAGATTGCTAGTCTAAAAGAAGTCTCAATTCCATTAAGGAGTTCCAGTATTAAAGTCTGGAAATGATTTATATATAGTGCATCTCATATGTAATATTATATATTATCTAATATATACAACATACACACATAGAAATGCATATAAACATGTCTCTTCAGTACAATTTTTCTAATGGTGCTTTGATTCATTTTCATTCCACATATTCCTGAGTAGAAGGGGAAGGGTTGCAGTTGCACCCAGAATGCTGGGGATTGTGTTAGTCCTGTATAAATGAGATGAGCACGGCAGTGGCCATTTTATATATATTTGGGTGTGTGCATATATGTATGTTACTGCTGAAGAAATACAAGAATAATTGACCTTATAAATCCAGAACTGAAATAAAAATGAAGAGATCTGGATCCTTGGCACTGATTAGCTAGGTAGTCTTGGGCAGTTTATGATCTCTGAACCTCCATTTCTTCTTTAAAAAGTGGAGTCAGACTAAATAAGAAGTTCCTTTCAGTCTCAAACACCTATGATTCTAAAATTTTATGCAAAAGTGGTAGTTGTTGGACACTGCGTGTACTCCACAGTATATTTCCTACAGACGATTTAGGAGACTGAATTTAGTCAACTAGAACTGTCACAATTTTAATTGGATTAAAATGACATTAATGGGTAGTTTATTCAGTAGTTTACAATAATCATATAATTAAATAATCACAGGTATGTCAGTTTAAACCTAAAGGTTCTTATGATAGAGACACAGTGTACAGAATAAGGTACAATGAGATTTCTTAGTCATTCAACAGAGCTTTATGTTATGTTACATTTTCTTATTTCATGTTGTAATTTCAAATTTAATTTATTAAATTTTGTGGAACTTTCATGATGAGATTAGGGAAGATAAATTATTTTTAACTTCTCAGGAGATTTTGATTCCTAATCAATTTACTTATGCCTTTTTAAAAGAAGAATATCCACTGAGGGAAGCAATGTAACCAATTTGGATATCAAAATATTCTCAGTAAAGGTCACGAATCCAAATCAGTCTAATTGTGAGGCAGGTAGCACAGGCATGGCCCTTATTTGTCACAAAGCCTTGCTTGGCTGAGAATCTAGGCGCTTCCAGGGTACACTGTTTCCCTACTTGAGAAGGACAGGAGGTTGGATTTAGAGACAAAGAGGTAAAGGACAAGCAGACCGATCCATGCAACTCCACTGACAAGGCACTATTCCTCCTACCACAGGTTTCTCTGCACACCTTCAAGCTGACCTGAAGCCCCTTGTTAATTCAATTCTGAGCATCTCCTGAGTAGAAGCAGACAATAATGCAGACATGGACAAAACTGTACTGCAATCCTGTGAGTGAACTCATGTCCAAGAGGGATTATGCTGAGACCACCAAACTCATTTCACTGGTGACCTAATCATCTCTCAAACTGGCCCCCTGTGGATAAGAATTCATTAGGATGAAGAATTCTTAAACAATTACTCTTGGGCCCAGGATACATGCTTTTCATCAAGCCTGGGCATGAACACTTCTCCAAGTGGTTCTAACCACCTCCTTCTCCCATGCAAAAAATACATTCACTGTGGCTAGCAAAAAGATAGAATGACTTTTCATAACAAGTCCAATAAAAATGCACAGTATAAGCATTTTCTTTGTCTAACAACTCTGTGTAGCAAATTCTAACAACCAAGAAGAAATGAGCCACTTGCCCATTCAGTTTACATGTGCATTTAACCCTTGATTCTTAAGAACATAATCTTTTCAGTCCCTTGGAAGGCTGCAGAGTTTAGTGGAAACAGGAACAACCAGAATGATAGAAAGACCTGCTTTCCAGTATTGGCTTTGCCACTTAGCTGGGAGAACTTGGGCAAGTTACTTGACCTCCCTGAGCTGCAATTCATTGGCATGACAGTGGCAGTAATAGTACTAATAGCATTAGATAATTATGGGAGCAATACTTACTGCATTTAAAGGGCAGTTGTAACAATTGAGAAAAGGCAAATCATGCAAATATTTTATGTCTGCCCCATAAGTATTTAAATAGTAGCACTTATTGTGGTAGTATTAGTTTCATCATTTTGTACAAGAACTTTGATTCAGAAAGCAAACAGGATAATGGGTAGAAGATCCATTACATCCTCATTAGAAGCTGAAAAATTCAGTGTGTCCTAAACTCTTCCAATGAATACACAGAGAAAATTCAACAGTTACATGTTAACACTGAGGGTTAGTATACTTGCCCAGCTTAGGCACTATATGGAGATGACCTACAGTCCTTAGGTCAACTGGTGAATGGGGCCTAATTTTTCCTTTTTAAATTTCTACCACTCACCAAACAGAAAAACAATTTCTATTCATTGAATTACACTTAAAACTTCTGTGTGCTGGAGAGAAGAAATCAAATTCCAAACATACTTGGTAAAGCTTCCTTTTCATAAGAATCTACCTTGAAATTAATTTTCAAAACCTTCTAAAATTAGAAACAGTGTTTAAAATATATTGTTACACAAAAATCACTGGACTGATTTTTCTTTCATCTGAAAAATAAGGAGTCTAAACTAGATGTCCTTTAAGGTTGGCT
The DNA here is from genome assembly GCA_004027455.1 of Hydrochoerus hydrochaeris. Lineage (NCBI taxonomy): Eukaryota > Metazoa > Chordata > Mammalia > Rodentia > Hydrochaeridae > Hydrochoerus > Hydrochoerus hydrochaeris. Next base: position 25,966 of record PVLA01001374.1, read on the forward strand.
CCATTTTTAGAGGTATCTAAAAACTTCTCAATATGCACACAGATATTTCCACATCTATGAAAAATAAATTTTTGGGCTAGCTATACAAGGTCTGGAAACTCCAGACATGTTTGTTTCTTACCCTGCAACAGAAGGAACTAGAATCTTTTCTACAAACAGAGAAATAGCACACAGAGAGACACACCAGAATGCAAACCCCACATCAAAATGCTGCTAGAGTGATAGGTCAAATTTCTTTATCCTGTAGCTGTTCAGGGACCCCATTAAATTGTTTTCCACAAATGCCACGAGGTTTGAACCATTTGTTATAACATTTGATTATATCAAAAGATATTGATCTGACAAATCTGGAAGTAGCCACCCAAAGTAAAATACATGACTAATGGCAGATTCATCTCATTTCAGATCAAAGCAGGGAATGTTGTGGAGTCCTGCAAAACTTTCCTAGGGTGTTGAATGGATTTGTTCACTTCTGATGTTGGCTGGAAAAACTTCTCGTGTCACAGACTGACCTCATTGGAAAAGAGCTGCTCTACTAATCTGATGTGAGGCCAACTATCTTGGACTCAAGAGTAAAAATTTTTATGTATGATACTTATAAACACAGAAACACAAGTTAACATAGAAGACTAAACATCTTTAAACTGGTGTCATCCACTTACTGCAGAGATATTCCTTCTGTCACAGAGGTAAAGAGATAAGCTAACAAAGAAATAGATCAGTTCAAAATTAGTTTCTACTCAAGTCAAGCTGGGTCAACATCACTGGTCTAAACTAGGCAGCTAGACCAGCTACATTCCCCAAGGGGAGAGATCAGGACTTCTCAGATCCAGCAGCTTAGTTTTAGCAAACCCTGCAGATGATTCTGAGCCATGCTAAAGTGTAAGAAGCAGTGAGATAGAATCCCAATAGCATAAACATTTGCTATCATAGTAGACATAGTATGAGGGAAAAAGTGTTTATTTAAATTTATTAGATACAAGAACAATCAATAGTGCTACCAAAGTGTGTTTCAATTTCTTTGTCCCTTCTTGAGCTCAGAAGCCTAGTATTCATTTCCCCTAGCATTCTTGACTAGTGAGCAGGAATGTTCACTTTAATCAATCCTTTAACTGTCATTTTTTTTTAATTCAGAAGGAACCAGTGGGTCTCTCATCTATATAACCACCAAAGATGATACAAGAGAAAGCCAAAGGATGATACAAAATATATAGCCAAATGCACCTTTAAAAAAATATAGACAGATTTGCATAGTGTTGTATGTCCTTTGATCTTGTTTAGAAATTTGATCTTTTCCTGATTGATCAAATTGCAATTTTCCTAAAACAGCTTGTAATTTAATTATCCAGGGAAACCTGCCAAAAGGGATCAACAGTGATGGAAATAAAAACAGGAAGTTGTATAATTTACAATATAAATGATTTGCTTGCTGAGGTTTTAATCAGATCAAACAGAGCCATAAAATAACAGGTGATTGAATTACATGGAAAGATAATGCATTGGATTTGAAGACCCTGATGCTTCCGTTGAATTCACAACTGTGACGTCTGCATTTTCCTTGGGAGATCTTGCTCTCAAGGGATACCCACTTCACACTCCGAGGACCTCAACACTGCAGCAGACCTTCTTGAAGAAAAACAATACTCAAAAGATAAAGAAGTATGAAATTGAGAGCTTCTGGTGAACATCCACTTGTACAAACTTAAAGCAACGCAGGTCCTCAGAACGCCAGGGGTATCTGTCTAGGAAGTGCTCTGGTAGGAACTTCCAGCCCGCTCACCCTCTCTACACATGCTTAGGTAGCCACTGAAAACTTTAAAAGAAAAAATGATTACTTAATATTCTGGTGAAGAAGAACACATAAACCATTCATCAACTACCTGAGGGAACGCCTTGTACCTTAAAATTTTCTAAATCCCTTATTAGTGCTCTAGAAAGCCTGCATCCTGTAGGGATGTTCACTTAGAGTGGCAGGTGATAGTTTTTTAGGAAGCACAAGTTATACAGTCAATCTGAGTTCCTATATATGCACTGGACTTGAAAAGCTTAAAACCTTCCAACACACAGAAAACAAACTTGCCTTTCCTCAGTCTGGCTTTCAGAAAGATGACAGCATTATTAACACTTTACCCATGTATTATTTTGAGAAAATGAATTCTGTGTGACATAATGCTGATAGTCATGGCTTTGAAAAATTGCATGTCCTTTTCAAAGTTATTGTTGATACCTGGGCAAAGCCAGTGTTTTCCCTCCTGGGAACTGGAAGTGATTTAATTTCTTGCTCTGGGGAGAAGGAAGGAACTTTTGGCCACTGAACTTTCCAGACAACCTCTGAATCATAGTGGCGATTGCGGAAGGAGTGGTAAGAAATAGAAGCCTTGAATTCCTTTCCTGGGGTCTGGTTTTGATGGATGTGGAGGCCCCTAAAGGGTGATGGAGAAAAGGTTTAAGCAAACACGTTTTAGGGCACAGATTCTGAAAATTGAGTACCACTGTCCCACCTGCTGTGCTTCATTTCAGAATCCACAGCCATCATTAGCAGAGAACAAACTGCTTTTCCAACTGCACACCACATAGCGCTGCTCCAGCTCTCACTGGAAATTGCAAAACTCTTATGAAGGAGCATGTCCTGTAAGCTCTCTCTCCTTGTCAGTGCTTTCGGATTTGTATTATATCAGGGCACACTAGGGGGAGGGGAAGGAGAAGGTGTGTGTGCACACAGGTGCAGGACATAAAAGCTTGGGTGAGTGGAATTTAGATTGGATGCTATGTTCTCCATTTAAAAATAAATATACAGGCCGAATCAAGAATCACAGTAACTCTTTGGGTCAAATTTGGCACAAAATTACTTCTAATGACAAAAGGTTAAAGGTATAGACTTATAGCATCTGTCTATCCAGATCCTATCCCATGGACTCAGAGAATCATAAGGACCAGACAGAGGCCATGCCCTCATCTTGGAAGTATAGTAGGTCTCCAGCATTAGTTGCATTATCTTGTGGGAACACTGAGGAGTGGCAAAGTGGACTCATCACTCCTTGCTTCACAGTACCGGTTAATTGTGAGGCCCAAATGCAGTTCCACTTCCTCCTCTAGATATCCCTGCCTGGGACTAATGTACACTTGCAATCATCCCAGCATGAATCCAGGTCATGAAATCCATGCAGTTAAGCTCTTAATTACATAGCCGTTTTGTATAAGAGAGCTAAAAGAGGGATGTGGGGAGGTCGGTAAGATCAAAATTAACATCTTGGCTTCCGTTCTGTCTGCTACCAATTAGCCATCAAATCCGGGCAAGTTATTTGATGCCTGAGTCTTCAGCTTTCTCATCTGTAAAATGGAATGGGTGAAGAGGAAAAGAGTAAACCAAAAGCTTGCCTTAGTCCCTAACGGTTCTTAGATTCTTCTTTTCTTGCCTTTTAAATCTATATTCTGTAGGGTGAAATCAGATATTAAAATATAATGAGTTAAATGAAAAATATAATGAGTTAAATGATTTTCCAAAGCAATATATCACCAAGAATCAACAATAATAAATAAATAATGTCACTAATACCAGCCCCTGAAGACTTCGGAATCCTTTCACTTATGTACAGAACATAGTATTCTTTACAAAAGAAGACCAAACAATCTTTTCAGATTAAATTAGGTTAAACCACACCTTTTCTGAGAAGGACAAACAGACTACATCCCCTCAATCAGTAAAATCACTGTTCAAGCATGAACAGGTCCCCCACCTTCCTGTGACAGGACCCTAAGGGAAATGAAGTGCTCCCATTGGCCCAACTAGGGATGAATGCTCAGAGATAAAAGAGATTCCAAAGTCTTGTCTGAAAATTCCCCATTCTGACACCATCCTTCGATTTGATCCAAATGAGTGAATGTGTTCCCTTTCAGCTGTGTCACAGTGAAGGGGAGCTTGGAAATTGTGTGGGTCATGAAAGCAGCCAAACACACCTTCAGAAGGGCATATGCACTCTCACGTGGGCAGTGAGTGTGATCTATCCCTCCCCTCTCTTGACGCTGAGCAGCCTGTGTGTATACTGGGTTCCTCTGAGGATAATGCAGGACCACAGCCAGGCAGTGTATTCTGCGCTTTGTGTACATGCTAGCTTTCTGGATACTAGGAATTTGCAATTTTCAATGAAAGGGAAGGGTACCTTCTGGAGGCTTGTGGATTTAGATGGTATAAAATCACATGCTGAATAAATTTGGCTTTGGAGGCCTCCTCGAATTTACATCATCTTACTTAGTACAACCCTACTTTCCTTTTTGATGCCTCACTTTTCTCATTCATAGCTCTGGGGGAATCCAGGCCTCACCTCTGTAGCCACTTGGTAATGTAACTGGAAGTGATGATGTGTCACCTCATTAGAAGAACAGATATGATTTTGTTCTGAATTAAAGAACAGGCACTGTGTGTGTAGCTGGCCCCTTTGCCCAAGAAAACTGCTTGTAAATTTTATTCTGCTCCTTTGACTGGGAAGTTATGGCAAGTTTTGCCATAACATGAGAACCTAAAGGTAGGCTGCTCCTTTCTGGAAGCACAACAGCAGTATTATTTGCTGAGGAGAGCAGGAGGCTGAATGAAACCATGGCAAGCTGAGTACTCCCCTGGAAGAGGTCCTCAGCAGCCACTTCAGCCTCTGAGTCTTGGTGGGAGTGGGGGAATTAGAGGAGAGCAGGCTTAATTGTACAGACTGATGCAGATCTACCCCTCACCACACACAATGTAATTATGCATCAAATCAGAAAAGTGTATGTGTGTGCATTAGGAATAAGGAAAAACAAAATACAGCAAAAGTATTTACAAAACTAGAAGCAAGCAGGAATAACAGATTTACAGAAAAACTAACTCCCTTGGATAAACTCTTGATATCAACTAGATAAAGAAAGCAAGAAAATTTCACCAAACATAACTAGTTTGTTGAGACCCTATAAAAATAGTAAGGAATTTCATATTCCTTGGTTAGAACATATTTTAGGATGAGGAAGTACAGGCTAAAACTGAATTGGAACTCTATTTGAAAGCAAAAATTTGAAGATTATTTTACTAGTAAATAATGAGAGTAACCTGCCTATGCTTAGGAAGAAATGCCACTGTTAAGACTTCAGAGAACAGAATAGGAAGAAGGAGTAGACATATTAGGATCAAAAAGACTGAAAATATTAAGCCAGTGTCATTGGTCACAAGCCAACAGACATACAATACTTACTTCAAGTCCTAATTCTTTCAATTCTCACACAAGATGGCAGTCTAAGGTATTTATTTCTAGTTCTATGCAATCACGAATAGATATTACTAGAAATATAAAAGAAAGCAAACAGCAGCAAATACTGTGTTGGTATTTGTGAGGGTGCAAGACATATTTCCTCTGGGGTCACGTGCTGCATAATGACATTTCAGTCTACGGCAGACTACAAACACAACGGTGGTCCCATAAGATAATAGCAGAAGTGAAACATTTACTCTTGTTTCATATTTCTATGGAACATTTCCTAAGTTTATATTTTTATACATTTAGGTGCATAGATACCACTGTATTACACAGAGTACAATATACATCATATTAACATATTGCATGGATTTGTATGCTGGGGTATACAATACACCGACTGTGCCATAGAATATAGAAGAGTGGTAGACTCAGATTTCTATATTCACACCTTGCGATGTCTGAAAAATGCTGAAATTGCCTAGTGATGTTTCTCAATGTGTATCCCTGTTGTTAAATCACACATAATTGTATTAATTTCTCTCTGGTAACTAAAAATTATATTCTCCTCTTATTGGCTCTATTAGAGCTAACATCCCAGACATATCTGAAATAGTTGCATCTATTTGAGTAGAGGCATTAAAACCCATCACACTCATTCAGATTTCACAAAGCGGCCCAGTCTTAGAATTATGATGTTTTATATGCTCCTTTGTAGAGCTCCTCACAGAAAAATATGATTTTTTTTTTGCAATCTGAGTTTATTGCTGATATTTTCTGATTTGATTAGACTTTAAAGTCTGATAGCTGGATGCAAAATGATTGAGAATGATTCTAGGAAAGGGCACAATTGAATAGGAGGAAATATTCAAAGTCAACAAGAAGGAAGATTAGAATTTCTGAGGTGAGAAGAAAAAGAACATACAATTTTTACTTCAGTGTGAGTAAAACACAGAGAGATCATCTTCCTATGTAGTAATCTATTTAGATCTGAATTTTTCCCTTGTGATATGCACAAGAAAATTGTCAATAAATATCTGATAATCACTATGATCATCAAATACAAGGCTAATTGAATTAGAGTGTATGGTTTCTAGATGTGTACCATGCACTGAGAGTCCATAAAGACAGACTTCAGTCATGTCAACTTTAACTTGTAGAGGTGTTGTGTGTGTGTAAAATAGTTGGTGCAGAAAAATGTCATATTGTAACTAGCATATTATTTGTTAACATTTAGTTGGGAGTGGTTAGAACAAACAAAAACAACCATACATCTAAAAGTGAAACATAAGGAAGATATCTTCCTTTTGATGCTTTCCTTTGATACTTAGATACACATAGTACTTACATATTGCAGACTTTTGAAAGTCATTTATAGGTTTATTTAAAAAGATGTCTCCTGCTTCTGTAGCTGGCATTCATTTATTCAACAAATATTTATTGAGCATTTACTAGCACATGCCAGGTTCCGAATTAGGCTTGAGGGATAGAGCAATAAACAATTCAGGCTAAACTCCTGCCCTTATAAAGCCTGTATCTGGTTTGGTGAGAGAGATAATAAACAAGCAAGCAAATACATAGCATTTCAGGTAAGAATGAGAGTAATAGTGAAAAATAAAGTAAGATGAGGAGGAGGGGGGTGACAGGGCAGTAGGGTAAGAGGAAATGTTGGTCTCTCACATTGAACTTTTTTGAGGGGTAGGCCTGGGGAATGAGCCCAGAGCCTTTGCTCTAAGCAGCATCTTCAGACCTTTCTTTTTTATGTTTGAAGACAGGGCCTCACTAAGTTGCCCATGCTGGGCTCAAATTTGGGATCCTCTTGCTTCAGCTTCCCAGAATGCTGGGATTACAGGCATGTGCTACCATGCCAATATCAGGAAGGTGCTTTTGTAAAATGTCATTTGATCAGAGAACTCAAGAAGAATGAGAAAGGACACCTAGGTGTGGTGGTGGAGAAACACTCTGATAGTGACAAAGGTAATACATAAGTACTAAAGAAGGTGGGATTGTCTTATTGTAACAGCAAGGAAATCAGTGAGCCATAGGATGACACAGAAGGGACAGGGTGAAGAGAAGTGAAGTCAAAAAGGCATCTTGGGAGGAGAGGAATTGGAAACCAGTCATGAACAATATTGAAGGTCAATTTACATCAGGTCAACCAGATGCAACTATGCATTTGTGCCCAGCTGTGTGTCTCTGACATTCAGGTGATATGAAAAAGAGTCCCTAATTTCGAAAAAGGTATTATTTTTCTTTGTTTTGAGTAAATAAGCAAATGAATAAGACAAATATATCTCAATGATTCAAATATGGCTCAGTTACTTTTAATTTAATTTTGGAAGCTAATTTTTAATCCATACACCAAAATTCCATTTGTGTGCTAAGGGAGTACAGATGGGCTCCTGAGGGATATGGAAATTAAGCTCACTTCCATTGAAAGACCTTTAATAACTCATATGTTATTTTAATTCATGTGAATTCCTAATGAGTGGGCTTCCTTCAAAACTTCCTGAGGAACATGTCTGGGGGTATCAAAATAGAAATTAGTGAAGTTAGAATGAAGAAACTTAGTTTTTTTTCTGTAGACACTATATAATTTTTCTCCACTGTTTAACCATTAATTGTAGACTTACTATGTGGCTAAATGTTTGGATCAAGATATCGATTGTAAGTTTTTATTTCACAGGTTAATATGAAGTCCCTAATATCAGTGTTCTAGTGCTTGATACATATTTCTGCCATTAGCAAACCTTGACCAAAAATAGTAAGGACCTTGATACCTAAGTGATTGCTATGCATATTAACTTGGTATCCTTAGCCAAACTTCCATGAATGTTACACAAAGCACGAATGGCAAATATTTGTTTGAAGTATTCATTCACTTTTTTTGGTAAACATAAATCATTGCTTCTTTCCTCATATATTCTCCCCTTCATTTGAAATGTTTCCTTTCCCTACTCTTTTTGTCTAATTCTTATCTGTCCCTGTATTTCCCAACTTCCTTCAAACTCTGGATTGTTAGGTATTCCTCAGTGGGACCCTCAGCATCCTGGTCTTCTGCTATCATTGCACAAACTGCAATTGCCTATTTATTTGTCTGTAACTCCTCCAAGGACTAGATGTGCCACTGTGGCAGGGGCTGTTTTTTTGTACCATGTTTTCCCTGATGGTCATAACAATTGCTAACACACAGTAGGTACTGAATAAATATTTGTATAAATCAGAATTTAATGATCCAACTCCTAATAGGGAACTGAAGAAAAAAATGAATTTATAAAATCCTTACTGAAGTATAACAATTTAATTCATTTAATTCTACTGCAGAAGGCTATTACACTTTAAATGGCCAGACAATTTAAAATACTACACAGGGACTGTTAGAGAATTTTCATCCCATATGCCAAGGAAGCTAAGTAAACCAGTTTGTTCTGCATACGATTAGAAATATAAAAGTCTTGGGAATCACATTTCTTAAAGCTCATGCCAGCTTTTATTGTTGGTAGTTTTGAAAATGCATTGCATATTCTATGGTATTTGTGAAGTCTTCAAAGTACATGCAATATAAAAACCTTCTGCCAAGCACAATAACACACAACATAAGAAAAAAAGGGCCCAACAATTTAAGTCAGTTCACAGAGGAATTCAAGATGGTAGCTTGATCATTTCATGCTGCATATAACTAGAGTCACTGCATAGAAAATATTGGAAGTAATGGCCAACATTCAGTATAGGGTAGAGTAGTAATCACAGTTGTGGACTGATAATAAATTTGAGCACTGTAATAATACATAGATACTACAATTTATGGGTATGATTGCTGTGCAGGGGCCCATACGCAGAAAACTTTTAGGTATTCTTTCCACCAATCAGATTTTAGCAGAGCGATTAGTTCTTTACTTGTACACTCACATAATTCTTTTTCCAAAAGGAGACCATATAAAATAAAGAAAAAAGATAAACAAAGAAGATTAGGAGAAAGATTCTGTTAAAAGTAATTTTCCTTCTTCGCCTTTACCTTCAATTCATCTTTTCTGGCAAGGGTCACATTTTTCCCATGTTTCTCATCAGGCTCCCTGCAACATGCATTTTTTCCCCCCAAAATCACATTTGCAATAAGGCTCAATATGCTATAGATGAGGATCTAGGTTCTGCCTCATTATAATGTCCTCTCTTATGAAAGAAAAAAGAAACAGCAAAACAGTGTTTATAGAAGCTCTGTGTCAACAGGTTATGTTAAATACACCAGAGCTATGGAATCCAAAGGCCTCATCCTATCTTACCAATTAAGGTCTTGTTATTTTCCTTTGTGACCACTTAATGGGTAACTACCACATGTATAACATTCTTATATATTATTTTTATCTAATATTTAAAACAATTCTAAAACCTGAACATTATTATGGTCATTATAAGAGTAATGAGTTTGTTTCTGAGTTAGTACATAGCTTAACTTGTGTAGAAAGGCAAGCCATTAAATATATATACCTAAAACTACCATGTTACATAGTGTGTGCTAGCAGGAATTATGGTTGTTTGCCTTACTTAGTACTTAACTTGTCTCTTTAAGGATATAAACTAACTCCTTTTGTTTTTTTCATTAGCGTTTTTTTCTTTTTTTCTGCTATTGATTCATGTGTACTCTTGGCTATACTGCATTCTAATACCTGTGGGAAAGTTTACAAAACAAATCTCCCCCAAACAAACAAAAAAACTCCAAACCAAACTAAACAAAACAAACCAAAAATAAATTTGAGAGAATTTCATGCCAAAGATCTTTGAAGTAATTGTTGGACAATAGCTCACCAAGAAGATGCCAGTAAAGAAAGTAGAAATGGTGTGTAGTTGTTGTGTTACACCCTCTATGTTTCTGAAAGAACTGATATGCTATTAATTTAATCAGGACTCCAAACACACTGGCTCCATCTGCAGTACAGAAACAGATCATTAAGACGTAGAACAGCTATTAGACAAGCAGAAGCTGCTTTCAGGGGTTCAGGACAGTGTACAGTAGGTTATGGAAAGGAAATAGGAAATGAGCAGAAGATTTCACCATGTGACAGTATGTAGATTTGAAGAAAGGGCTTGTAGATGATACAACCAGGAAAGAAATGAGTCAAAGCAGACAATGATTTAGGAAGTGGAACTGTTTATATGGTAATAGGGGTAAGAAAACAAACAAAAAGAGCCAACACAGGGAAAGTTTTCTGTAAATAAAGACACATTTTTGGTTTGCAATTATTCTATGTGGGTCTGAGGAAAGAACACACCACATGATCTCACTCGTACACAGAATATAAGAAAGTTACCAGAAACTGGGGAACAGTAGGCAAATGGGAAGGGTGGTGAGAATTTGAGACAGACAGGAGTAAGAATCTCTAGTGTGGTGCTCGACAGTGGAATGACCACAGATAATCATAATGTACCGAGTATTTTATAAAGATAGAAGAAATAATACTGAGTGCTTTCACCACAAAGAAATTGTAAGTTTGAAGAGAAAGATCTGTTTAATCGATTTACTCATGAACATTACACAATGGACACATGTATCAAAACATCACATGGTGGCCCATAAATATGTTTCTATGTATCAGCTAAAAAGTAAAATTACATTTTAAAAAACATACAGAATCAATGACAGAACTAAGATTATTTTAGAAGTAATAAAGAACAGATTAGAACAGAAATCTTCATGCTGGAAAACAAAAGAGGAGCCCAGTTTTGACTAACAGCAATTAAGATGATAAGAATGACTAGAAAGTGAGGCTCTTATGTACTTTTTCAGTCTTCTTTATACACTAAGGAGATAATATGATATTTACACATGCAAGTCTTATTTATTTCACTTATGAGTATGAAAATGAAAGGGAAAGAAAGTGCTCAAAAGGAAAGAACAACTGGGATAGGGGAAAGAAGAAAAGAAAGGAAAAGATTGTATGCTGTTGTGGTTTGTGCTCCTGTGGCCTCACCCCAACCCCGATGCAACCATAGTTATACCCAAATCTCGCATTTGTGATTGTTTCGTTGTTTGGTGTTCAGATTGGTGGTGTCAGCATTTCACCCACCAAGGGTGGAACCAGGATATGATGTAATGGCAGGAAGAAGGTGTATATTGCTCTTTTGCTTTTTGCTATCCGCAATGGCCCTGAATAGCTGCTCTGCCATGCCACGCTGCCTTGGAGCCAACTAAGTATGGTCTGAAAAGTCCATGAACTGTAAGAAATAAACCTTTCCTTCCCTAACCTTGGGCATCAGGCATTTTGTCTCAACAATGAGTAAGAAGTAACCCAGACAGAATTTGGTACCAGAGAAGTGGTTGTTGCTGGGACCATGTGGTTTGAGAGCCTTTGGAAATGGCTTGTGGGCAGAGTTTGGAAAGGTTCAGAGATGTTGCCTGAATGCATAGAGACGGAACGGCTTAGGGTGTTCTGTAGAGGAGCTTCTGGTCAGAGCTCAGGAGACCAGAGGGAAATAAAGAGCCTGGCAGTAAAGACTACTCTTGGGAGGTTTCTGCTGGGAACAAGGATCATATTGGTTATTGGACCCCACATGATGTGTGTTATGGCTTAGCAGAAAGTTTGCACCTTGCTCGTGTCCAGATACTTTGCCCAAGACTGAGATTAAGGGCGACTGATTAATTTGGCAAAGGAAATTTCAATGCAGTCAAATATCAAGTCGGTAGCATAGCTATTGTTGGGGGTTTTTAGCCAGGTTTATGTTGTGAATCAAGAGTAAAAAGCCCAGAAGGATAATTTAAAATGTTGAGTTTGGCCAGAAGGAAAAGTCCAATAAAGCTGTGGACTGTAAGGATAGAGCATAAACCTTCACTGCTGAGAAGGGACAGAGAAGTAAAAAAGATAGCCTGGGACCATCCCGGGAAGCAGTGTCTTCACCTTTTGCAGCCTCAAACCACCAAAGTGAAAGACTTTGCTCAGATGAGAAAGTCGCAGATGACATTACAGAGTGGCTACAGAGGCCATAGGATGTTCCACAATGGTAGTGACCACACCAGATTCCAGAATGGCAATGACATAGGGAAGCTTTTCCTCACAGTCACATTCGGATAGCTCAGAGATCCAGGTACTCGACCCTTAGAGCCAAGAGAGAGAAAAGCCTGGCTATTGCTCAAGCTGGCAGCAGACCTCGGCAGCATCCATGTGGCATTGGTTTTACATGCAAGGAAAATGCATGGTTCTGAGGGTAAGGTAGCTTCCATCCCAATTTCAAAACGTCTGGGAAGCCAAGCAGTGTGACCCGGAGAGGGCAATATGTAAAGATGTAAGGGTAAAGTCAAAGGTGCAGTGGAGACCCCAGAAGTTTGAAAAAGTCAGGCAGGTAGGTCATGCAGGAAAGCTGCAAAAACCAAGCATAGAGGGCATAAGACAGAAGCTGTGGGAGTTAAAATCCCTGAAGTGCTGGGGTGGAAGTGGGGGTGGAATCACCCAAGTATTTTGGAGCTTGCAACCAGATTGCTTCAGATGCTGAGCATGGAACTCCAGGACTTAAATGTTTGCCCTGCTGGATTTTTGGACTTGTTTTGGTTCCAATTGTTGGTATTTCCATTTGTAACTTTTGGAATGGTAGTGTTTATCTTGTGCTGTTGCATTTTAGAAATGTTTAACCTTGCTTCATTTGTATAGGGGGTTTCAGTTAAGAGTTTGACATAGATCTCAGAGGAGATTTGGGACTTGGACTTTTCAGCAATGCTGAAACTGTTAGGACTTTGGCAACTCCTGGAGATGGACTAAATGTCTTTTGTATAAAGGATGTGCCTGAGTCTTTGGAGGGGCCAGAAGTGGAATGTTGTGGTTTGTGTTCCTGTGGCCCTACCCCAAGCCTCATGCAATCATAGATGTGCTCAAATCTAGCATTTGTGATTGGTTTGTTGTCTGGCCTTCAGATTGGTAGTGTGAGTGTTTCACCCACCCAGGGGAACCAGGATATGATGTAACAGTTGGAAGAAGGTGTGTATTGCTTTTTTGCTTTTTGCTATTTGCAATGGCCATGAATGGCTGCCCTGCCATCCCACGTTGCCTTGGAGCCAATTGAGTATGGACTGAAACCTCCAAGAACTGTAAGAAATAAACTTTTCCTTCTCTAACTTTGGCATCAGGTATTTTGTCTCTCTTAACAATGAGCAAAAGATAACTAAGACATATGCATATATGAATATATATGTGTGTGTGTGTGTATCTATTTGATGAATTAACAGATTAACAGTATAGTTCTGTTAGTTCATCAAAAAGAACATTTTTTGTTTTCATTGTTTGATCATTTTTTTCATGCCTAAATCTTACAATCTGAACAACTACTTTTAAGATAACAATATGCAAGATACTAACTAGTGTTAATTTGCTATTATTATTTTTTGAAATTCTGTATCATTTTTATCATTTTTTTTTTGTTTTTAAAATTAAAAACAAAACAAAACAAAAAACAAAGAAGGAAAGAAAGAAAGAAAGAAAGAAAGAAAGAAAGAAAGAAAGAAAATGAGGCTCAGTGGAAAAGTGCTTGCCTGGCACATGCAAGGCCCTAGGTTTGATCCCTACTATTGGGGGGAAAAAACCCTAAGATTTATATGCCAGGAGGCTAACAAAAGGAAAGATCTGTATCTACTGAGATATGTAAGGAAGAATGAAAGTGGATGAAGTGTTAAAAAGCAATGGGGGTGGGGATATAAAATGCACTTAAATTAGAGCTAAAGTCATAGAGAAAATAAATGAAGCACCACTTTCGGTGGACTATTATCTCAGTATCCTCACTACCCCTAGCAGTCTGTTACTTCTGACTTTATGGACTTTACCACATACTACCTGTGGGGTAAGTACAAAGGTCATTTTTTAATTTAATAGTAGATTTTGGAAACTAAAAATAATTTTATTTTCTCCTATTACCCTTATAACTTTAAATTAATTTTTGGATAGGAAACCATTAGATGAAAGAATGGTACTTCAGCTTATTAAAGGATTTATTCACTTGGTCCTTTCTTGAATAAGTAGTGATTTACTTCATATTTCAATACATAAATGTGCTCCAGAGAAAGTTGCCAATACTGCTATCTCTATTTTTGGACAAACAAGTTCCTGAGACTGATGCCCAGGATATGGAGTCTAACCTGGAAGTTAGAAGCTCACACTTAGAGCCCTAGAAGGAGAGAAGAGTTCGCTTAAGGCTTACTTTCTGCTGGGGTTTAGAAATAGCACAGGACTGTTATTATCCCTGTCATGAACTTGAAATCTCCACATGGGAGTTCCTTTCCCAGACTAAAGCAACTTGGATGTAAGAAGTGAGACTAAAAGTAACAAGGAACAAAAGTCCGAAAGATCCAATTCATAAGCCTGATGAGAGAGCTTAATGGAAAAAATACAACACATTGTTTTGTTGTATTTGGTGAAAAGGAGTGTGGTCAGTATTTTATAGGATATATTATGACATAAAAATAACTGTTATGAAATTTTAAACTTTAAGAATACCTTGGATTTCATATTCACCTTGAAACACTACTGCTCCTCAGAAATAATAAATCAAGCTATTTATAGATTATGCAAAATACATATTACCAACCTACTGACCTCTTAGACAACTACTATAAAGAGGAATATTGTTGCTTTTATTGTTAATTTTAGTCTTCAAACATTTTCTTTTTATTTCTCATGCAAAGAAAACCTTCATTAAAATAGTTCCTAACAGAAAGTATAGACATACAGGATATGTTTAGTTATATCTTCTATTTTACATGATTTCTGTAAGAGTTTCTTTTAAGGAGATATAAAGTGATATGTCTTTTGGTAGCTTATATTAAACCACAAAATAATTTCTGGTGATCTAAATAAAAAGAAATGTTTTAAATACCAATATATATCAAATGGATACTTTTTATACCTCTTAAATATCAAATGTGTATTTTTTAAGAACATGCTTTTAAAAAATCTGTACTTTTTAAACTTAAAGGAAGCTTGTTCTAGTCCTATGGAAGAATTCAGCCATTTTGTTTATTATTCCTCAGGTCAAAGGGGACTTTGGGTTGCCTTTTATCTTTTATTGTGATCTGACAGCCCTTTTCTATTCATGGATTGCATTTTAACTCAATTTAGATTAGAACTGCAGCATGTTTGGAGATTGTTTCTACCAAAAACCAACAAATTCTGTTTGTGGTTAGTCTGCCCCATGTGGATTTGTCTCAAGTGTCATCCCACAACTAAAGAGCTGGGGGAAAAAAAGTGATTTAACAAATGTCCAGGTCAGACAAGAATACTGTTTGAGGAAGTCTGTAGTGTTTCTATAAACAAGGCTATGCTCTTCTCGGGTAACTCTTTGCTGGACAGAAACAACAATTTGGTCTTAGAAAAAGTCTTAACATTATGTTCATGTCACTTAAAGAAATGTGGCTGATTCACCTGTACCAACTTCCATATGGTTTGGCTGCACTGAACAGATGTGGAAAATCAGAGTGAGAGGCTTTCCTGGTCCTGTATCTTTTTTTTCAGAGCACAGGAATCTAGTTTGAGTGACATCCCAGAGGGAAATTCATGTAGCTTTGCACTCAGAAACACTCAAACTTCATACTAAAAATGCCACTGGTTATGATTCTTAAATGTCTTTTTATTTTCACCCACTTCCCAGATTTTAAAAATAAAGCTCCCTTATGTGGTTGCATTTCCTGAAAAAAAAAATTCCTCCCCAGACTCTGAGGATTTGATTGGTTAAGTGTGACTGAGTAATTGCTGGGCATCACATTGTCAGATGTCTTTCTCAAAGTCTTCTATTTTTGTCTTGTGTATGGTACTATGACCCTGAAGCCATGGATTCACAAGAAATCAGTGAGAAAGGCAGTTCCAATGAGAGGAATGTAAGAGAAATGCAATGAACACTTAATTACTTTATTTCTTCTGTTCAGACTCCACAAGACAGAAGTAAAACAGACACTGGAGCTGGGCAGAGTAAAAAGAAACATGGAACAGGCATTCTTCTTTTCACACCTCACTGTGAGAAGGTTGCCTAAGATAAACAGTTGGAAGCAGAGAGAAACCATGAGAAAAAAGAAAGCTTGCTCCAGACAGCAGGATTATTAGCAAGTTTGTGAGCACGGAGTAGTTTGCCTGTAAATACTACTTCTAGTATTAGAGAGACTTACATCACTAAAAATCAGTTTTAAAAAATCTCTGTTATAACTGGCTAAAATCCTGCCCCAAAGATAAATACCAGATTTGAGCAAATTCGAAGGCACATTTCTATCAAAAGCACACTGATATAACTTCACCCTGACACAGGGCACAGGGCTACTAAGGATTTACTGGATCTTCAGATGCTTCCAAGAAATCTCAGACAATCTTGCTTTGTCTTCTTCTGGCTGAAGTATTAGAATAAAAGTGTAGTTTTAAGCATTGTGGGAAAATGTAAGTCTAGGCTTGTTTCCTCCCCTCTGTTTTTTAAAATGTTTAAAGGTTTAAACATACCCTCTAGGATTTGGAGGACATTCATGGAAAAAAGTATCTCACAGTATTCAAACTTAGTTTTTAAAAATAGTTTTCTATTTTTCTTGGGAATTGATTTATAGAACCAAATTAGAAGGGCCCCATCAGTCTCTGAAGTCTGATTCTAGAAAGGAATATGTCTCTATATATGTATAAGATTAATTAGGACTGTTAAATTAGGAAAGAAGACAGGCATATCCATGTTTAAAACAATAGTAGTAGCAATAAATATAGCTTTTGTTATATAAACATGTTTCTGACCCTTGAATTTTACAACTCAGAATGACTCAGAGGCCAGGTCCCTGCAGGGACAGATCTGAAGCCAGGCCCGTTCTCTAACTCTGTGGGGTTCCCCAGCTGAAACATCACCAGCCTGGCTTCACACCCTGAACCTCCAACTGGAAAGCAAGTTGTTTGATATACCCCAAGGCTCCAAACGTAAGACCTAAGGAAACCTCACAGTCAACAGTAAGTGCTTTCATTGCCATGGGGTCCTCAGTGGAGGGCATAACCTTTTCCTGTGGCTCCACACCCCAGCAACACCATCACAACTTGACAAAATGCAAGCAAGTAATATTTTGCTAAGCTGGCAGAACACCCATGGTACGGGTGTCATTGACGAAACCACTGCTCCACCCTTAGGTGTTTCTCTATAGCTGTGGTTGAAGTGCTTACTCCTCCTGGTGCTCAGTGAGAAGCTGGGCGACTCTGGAGCCCTGCACAGAGGCAGGAGGGCTGCAGGGCACTCACAGGAACACAGAGCTTCACCGACACAATATAATTTGGAGCCATTACAACATATTGTGTGTAGGACACTATTGTGGAGCTCTTAATATGCAGAATTTTGCATAGTATGAATGCTAATCATTTTTACGATGATGCTATTCATATAATATGTAATACTTGCTAAACAAAATTATGAAACATAATTACTGCTCAGACACAGTTGCTGCTTTCAGTCCTCCAAAACCCAGTCATTTAAAATTGTGTTTTCTTTAAATAAATGGCAACAATCCCCGCTAAAGACTATGTGCCTAGATAATTTCCTTTTCAAAAAAGGAGCCTTTTTATCTCTAGTGAGTGACAAAACATCCTTTATGAAAGGTTTATAACTCAGCCATTTAAATTCTCTTCAGGCTGAAATTTGGCATACAACTTCTCATCCTGGGAGCACAGTTTCTATTTTACTAAATTTTACTGAAATTGGTTTGACTGGTTTTCAGTCACAGGGAAGCAAAAGGGCTAGCTCCTCCCTCTATTTTCAACTAGCTGATGACAGAGCCTTAATTATATACCCTCTCTGCTTGCCTCTTCTACCAGGCTAGGTAACATGGATGTTGGCTGGGTAAACGAACATGTGTCCTCTCACACTCAACATGTGGGTGTACAAACACACACAGAAAGATCGGAGCGAATGTTCCCTTTCATTCTGCCTCTAGGTTAGCTGAAGAGAAAAAATCTACAGTTTCAGAGTCACAAAGCTATGCCCTTGTATTGCTCCCCAAGGAGCAAGGCATAGACAAGACAATTTCTCCCCTCTGGCAAGAGTATAAATTAGGAGGGTGAAAAAAAGAATGAAAAAGTATGAGAGCAAACAGCACGTTACCATGATACCTTCCCCTGGTTTTCAGGAAGTATTTAAAAAGGTCTTATCAGTTTCATCCATTTGTGAAGAGGTAAAAGAAAGCAAATTCACAATTTACCACCAAAATCAGCCTCCTATTTCAATTTGCCACAAAAATGATTCTGAGAAGTTTCCTGGGAAGTGTAAACGTATTTGTAAAATGAAAGGGAGACAGAATAGTTGATGATTTTCAAGCATAGAGCTCATGCCGTGAAAATGTAACTTTAATTGCAAAGCCCCCCTACTCTGATCCAGTAACTTTAGAGGAATTTCTAAAACAAATAAAATGTGTATCCTGAGTGCTGAAATACCATAAATCAAGGTTAAGGGACAGTGTAGTTCTAACAAATATAGTGACAGGTTAAGATCAAGGGATGCCTTGACATTCTCCTCAAAAAGGTCAATCTAACTGGTCTGCAATGTAAAAATGAAGAGCCTGCCATCATTGCCATGGTGAAAGGTCAGACACCAGCCGATTGGTGATAGAATTATCAAATTAACCAATCGATGTGTGTGAGTAATAGATGTAAGCAATCCTCTGGGAGGGCCACAGGGCAAATGCCAGCTCATCAATAACGCATTGCTGTGGACAGGAAGCTCTTTGCTTCAATCCATGTCCTTTCCATTACCAAGAGTAGCCAAACCATGTCTGATGAAGACCCTATTTACATATTATATTCTAAAAGGGATGAAAGGCCAGTGATTTAAATATTAGTCTTTCTCTGAAATCTACAAATCTGTGCAGAATAATTACCATCCTGGGCAGAAAGGAGAACAAATGACTTTCCTCTTTGCATTAAAAAAGCATTCATGTCCCCCCAGTAAACAACACCACAATAAAGGGATCTCTTCCTTCATGGGTTAGTAGCAGATTTAGGTCAAGACTCCCTTAGGAAAAGCCCTGGATCCAAGAAAGTTACAGGTATACAAATCTTGATTGTGTGCCAACTTCTGCATTGTTTAAAAAAGTTTTTTAAAAGATGCACCTATTATCATAGTGACATTAAAGTCTTTCAGAGGTATTATCGCAGTGGGGGTGTTAACAGTTCTCACTGCTAATTAGGGATTTACTCTCCATCAATATATGAGCGCAAAACCTATTAATGTTAATGGGGTTACATGTCTGTATTGAAGACAGCATAGATTCCTAAGTGGGTATGATTATCACCCTGCCTGCGAACATCTCTGAGTGTTTGCATAGCACTTTGATTATAGTACTTTCTTGTTATAAACCAAAGGAAAACACATATTTTGGCCTCATTGAGCCAGTTCCAGTAGTTTTGGCAAAAACAGCGAGCAAAAGGCTCATATAACTTCAGCTAAGTCTGAGCAGAAAAAAAATTTTTTTGGTTAACACCTTGGATATTTGGTCTACATCCGCATATTTGGATATGTGCACATCTCAGCAAAGATAATTAACACACAAACACATGCTCATCAGCATTTTCAGTCAGAAATGATAATATGTAATTACTGCCAGTGCTTTTGTCTTCTAAATTAATATGCTTAGCCATTTACTCCCACAAGCAATGCTTAGGGGCTTAAGAATAAAGAACTATAGTGAAAAAAAACATACTATTGCTTTTACTGATGAAAAAAATTTTTTTTGTCATGATTGTGCTTTGAAGGTAAACCAGGATACCCTAGGATACTCATTTAAAGGTTAGAACTTTTGTGATTTTCATGCTAAAGTGGTACTATTAACATGGTATACTAACCACTGGACTAAAGTATATAACATTAAATTTAAAATCTAGTTCCTCACTTGTAGTAAACCACAGTACTCAAGCTCAGGAGCCATGTGTACCTGGGGCTCACTCTGTGCCTGGCCTGCAGAGAACCCCACTAGATACCACCATCTGGAGGACTGGTACAGTCCTGACCCAAGAAGGACTGGAATGGCCTTATCTGAGATCTCGAAGCCTATGTCTGAATCCTGGCTCTCTGAACACCTAATACAAGGCTATATCAGTTATTTCTCTTCTCCACATCATCTCCCAGACACTGAGAGAAAAAAATTTGTTTATATGTTCACTTCTTACAGTAATGTAGCAAAAAGGCCAGCTTTGGAATATCAGAAGGTTATTTCTTTTTGTAGCCAAATTCATTTTGATTTGGGAGAATTTGTTCACGGTAACTTTTCCTCAAATATTTTGCTACTAAATTACAACTTGTTCTTGAAATCACGGTAATGATAAGGAATTCACATTGAAGTTATAAAACAGAAAAATGGAACCACAAAGGAACTGCTCCTATTGCAATGCAGAACTATGCTTACACCTAATGATCTAGGGTTTAGCACTCTGGGACAGCTGTAACTGGTGTCCTAGGATGTATGTGCTTTAGGGCTGCCAGGCCTACTGCTGCTTACTGGAAGCCACATCCAAGCCCTGCTAGGAGTGGCGCCTGCTGCCGCCAGGTGCAGAAAGCAAACAAGAAGTAAACAAATACAAAGAACTGATTTTTTCCAGTGGAACACAGGTTGATAGGATGGCTGTGTACCTTATACATGCTTGTGCCACCGAGCCTCTCCTATGCTTTCAAGGTCTCCAACTTCCACTGTCTGCCCTTCCATTTTATCAGTATTAAAAATGACATGACAACCAATGAGGTCTGGTTGCAGAATCAGTAAGTAAACTGTCATCCTTTCCCAAAACTCCATGGAAATATGGAAAATCTAACCATCTTTGAACAAGCTTGAGGTTCTAGATTAATGAACGGCATTAACAAGGCACTGATGTGAGGAAGTACAACCCACTTACAATGTCACTGTATACTGTTCAATGGATCCTGAAGAAAAATTAACAGAGGCAATGATAGGAAGGAACAGGGGAACTACGACTGGGTTTTAGATGGTAATTTCAAATGGCATAAAAATGCTCAGCAAATTTTGTCTCTAAGTGTTATAAGGTAATTATTTAGTACTATGAAACAGAAAAACTATAAAATATTGACCAGACAAATAATCAGTTTAAAATTGACAGGTACCGTATCTCTGTATTTAACATGAGATTGTTTACCTGCTTACAAAACAACATAGACAGAGTAAGTCACCGTCTTCAGTGATGTTCAGACACAATATCTATAAACCTTTTATTACTTTAACTTTGTCTTGCATACAGAGAACTTTTTGCTTAATGAAAAAGATCCTATTTCATGAATACAGTAAAGCAAAGCTCGTAAGTGATAAAACAGCTCAAAATATTTCAGTGAAAACAATGCATTTCTAATTAAAACTTTTCCACTGCCACCTTTGGCCACAACATTCCTAAGGCCTCAAGAATTCTAGATTTGAGTAGATGAAAAATCAATAAAAAGCAGATCAACAATGCTGAGGTATTGAATTGGACCTACATGTTCTGTTTGAATCTCTGACTCATAAAACAGTATTACAAAACAAGCATGTACCACTCAGCAGGAAACTCGACAATCTAATCATCTCCCCCTATTCTGAGGCCAGCCAATGTATAATATGTTCTGCAGGTTACTCTTCCTGCACTTGAAACAGCAGCATTCATATCTGCCAAAGTACAGCACCGAATATGATGTTTCAACTAGTACAAAAAAACTAATAAGGAATAATAAAAGGTTTTATTAAGGCACAACCAATTTGAGTAATCACCATCATACTTTTTAAGTATTAAAATATAACTCTGTTTTCTTGTGAAGTGGCAGATTAACACTATGTTTTATTAGCTTGGCCTTTGCTAATATATTTTCTTTCTCTATTATGGGAATGGATGGTTTTTATTGAATAACCTTTTCGCTGCTTTTTAAAAAATGAAATATATATATATATATATATATATATATATATAATTTTCTGTATCAACACAACCTCTGTTTTCCACAAAACCAATCTCAGTCACAGTATTCTATCAAAATCCCTTTTGATGCAGGCATAGTCCTACATTTAGTACTGTAGTTACTGTTTGCCATGTGCTAGCATGAGATTTGATGTCATGGAAATAAAAGCTTTAAACAGTCAATCGAGAGAGTAGAGATTGCAGGTAGATGATTTGTGCTCAGTCTGCCAATTCACTTAAATGAAATTGACTAAAAATTAAATTTAATTATATTCCACTTCTTTAATGTATATCAGATACCAGTGAAAGAGAAAGCAAAATTTTCTTGGGCACTAGGTATCATAGGGAGCTCAAAGTTAAATTTAGCAACTTTATTTTCACCTGTAATGCAGGTTAAGAGTTTTTTGTTATAGCAATTGAGCAGCATCGGTGCCGTTTTTAGCTTGCCTGCTCTGTAATGTGAGCATCTTAAAAAAAAACAGCAAATTCCCCACCCATGTTCACACTTCCTGCACATGACGGTGTTTTACACTTTCATACGGTGTCTCAATATGGAACATGCTCTTTCCACACAAATAGTACCACTGGGTGAGAACATAAACTAATGCTAAAGAGCTAAAGCACATTTCTTAGTGCTGCCAGCTCCGTGCACACCTAGAACGATGCCAGCAAGATAGCAGGGAGGCTCTCCACTTGGCTTTCTAACCCAGAATGATGTCCAATCTACAGGCAGGAAAGGGAACAAAGATTCCCATCTATCTCATGAGGTTCTAATAAATGTTCTTGTTTAGTAGAACCCTAAAATGCTCCGAGCCAATGCTAGGAATGTGAAGAATCTAGTTAGGGTCATTTTTTTATGGTTAACATTTATTTATTTATTTTTAAACTTTGTTTTTAATTAATGCATAATAGTTATACGTATTTATGGGGTTCTGTGTGAGGTTTCGATACTTGCATATATTATCTCAATACATGCATATATTATGAAGGCATTAAGCATACCTATCACCTCAAACATCTATCAACTCCTCTTTTCTAATTATTTAGTAATATGTACATAAGAAATACCTTTAATGTATTCCAACATTAGAAATGTGATTTTTGTAATATATGTACTCTTTCTGGGTTGCCTAGGTCTCTAAAGCCAGATTTTTGAAGAACGTATAGAGCTTCTTTATGTAATATGTGGAATTGGAGAGCTTGAATCTGTGAATGGTGTTGAGTTTGGGAATAGCAGATGCGAAGACTGGGAGAGTTAGAAAGAGAATGAAAATCTATGCATTGGTTGCTATGTGAGTTTTCCTAAAAAATTATGATTCAGTGGTTGTTAGTGTTCCTCAATAGCTTAGACTACTACTGAGTGATAATTTCCAAAAGTTATGATTCAATAATAGTTGAAGCTCTCCAATGCCTTGGTGTCATCAGTCTAAAAGCTCAAAGTAGGCATCAGGAAGAATTCTGAGCACAGGTTAGGATTCAACCACACAAAGCTGTATTTGTATGATGAAGTAATCCATAGGTAGGAACTACAGTTAGGAAGAGCTACACAGACGATTCTAGTGCTGGTTTTCTTCCTAATGTCAGTGGCTCCTTCTCAGGAGTCCGATCCAGACTCCTCCCTCTCTCTTCCTGTCCCCATGACCTCTGAGGGTGACAGTATGCCAAGATCCAGTCCCACACCTTGCCCTTCGGTCTTTCTTACCTGTCCTCCATGAGTTTAAATATCCTCTTTGTGGCAATTTCTCCTAAATGTGTACCTCAATACCAGATTGTTCCTCTGATTTTAGCTGCAATTATGTCATGCCTTTCTGACATCTGCATTGGGAATGATTCCAGCCATCTCAAAATTATATCTCACAAATAGATTTTATATGTTTATAGCAATTTTATGTTCCAAGAAAATCTGAACAGGAAGTAAACTTCAGTTTTCATATATTTTTGGCATTTGTTGGGTATGGTGGTGCATGACTGTGGTCCTAGCACTCAGGAGGCTGAGGCAGGAGGATTTCTGTTGAGCTCAAAGCTAGTCTGGGCTACACAAGTTGAGTTCAAGGCTGACCTGAGTTACACCGTGAGACTCTGTCTCAAAACAAACAATCAAGCAAACAACAACAACAAATGAAAACAAACATATTTCTGGTCGTCCCTAGCCTCCTCTGCTATCAGTATCCTCTACCAGAAAGGTACATTTGTTACAAGTCAAGATACATCATGAGTGCCCCAAGTCCATAGTTTACATCAGTGTTCACTTGTGCTATTGTATAATGGATCAATTTTGAGGAGTGTATGATGGTATACATTTACTAGCATAGTACCACGGAGAACATTTTCTTTATCCTGAAAATCTTCCACATTCCTCCTTCCTTCCTCCCCCAGTCCATGAACACTACTGATCCCCTTGCTCCAGACCCCTGTGCTATGAACTGAACCTAGGACCTCTGCACTAAGCTAAATTCCCAGGCATTTTATTTTATTTATTTTGTTTTACTTTTTAGACAGGGCCTTGTCTCATTAAATCATTAAATTGCTCAGGCTGAGCTGGAACTTGCAGTCCTCCTGCCTCAGCTTTCTGGAAGGCTGTGACGATAGGTGTGTACCACCATGCCTAGTTCTGCACTTTTTTAAAAAAAAATGTCTCCATTGTTTTTCCTTTTCCAGAACTTCACAGAGTTGGAATCATACTGTATGTAACCTTTTCAGATTGTCCTCTTTTACTTATTAATGTGCATTTAAGTTTCTTCCATGTCTTTTCATGGCCTTACACTTCATTTCTCTTTGGTGCTGAATAATATCCCACTGTCTAGATATACCACAGTTTATCCATTTACCCACTGAAGAACATCTTGGTTACTTCTGTGTCTTGGCAATTATGAATAAGTTTAGAATAAACATCTATATTCAAGTTTTTATAAGAACAAAAGTTTTCAACTCCTGTTGTAAATAACAAGGATCAAATTGCAGGATTCAATTGTAAAAACATATTTAGTTTTGCAAGAAGCCATCAAATGTGTTTGCAAGTGGCTACTCAGTAGCCCCTTTGGTTCAGGTTCTGCAGCTGCCCCCTTTTCCTTCGTCTCCTGTGCAGCAAATTTACCTACAATTCCCCCAGAAATCCAAGTACAGAAACCAGCTTTATCTTTCCCTCATACCCTACCATAAGCAAACAACAAAAAATGCATATTAATTCTATGTGTGAAAATATTTTGAGCCACTTCACCACTAGCATTGCTGTTCGTCCAACTTACCACCCCCTCTCAGTATGCCTGTGAAAGCCTCCAACCTCTTCTCTCTGTGTGTATTCCCATCTCTCTGCCCCTTCTACAACCTGTTACTTCCGCTGCCAAGAGAGGAGTCTTAAAACATATGAGGATTTCACTACCCTGATTTAAAATACTGTCATAGATTTCCATTGTGTATATAATTCAAAGACTTACACTCCTTAGACCCTCCGAGACTCAATTCTTTCCTCAAAGGTATTTCATACCATCATTTGGCTTGTTCATTAAATTATACTCACATTATTTCCTTCAAGTTTCCCCAAAACTCCAAGCATCTCTCTACCTGTGGTTATTGATGTTGCTTTCTCTCTTTCATTTCACTTTCCCCATCCCAATGCCTCCTTATCCTTTTGAGAGCTATACATGAATGTCACATTCCCAGAAAAGTGAGATTGTCTTACATAAAGAAGTTTTCTTTTTGGAGTCCCTGTTCCTGCTCCTTGTTACCTTCTCAGCCATGGCACACCTTCTTAGCCTGCTATGTGTACATGTGTGTTCAGGTGTGTGTCATCTTCCTCTCCTACAATGTAGGACCCACAAGGAGCAGAGAAACCCTGTATCTGAGTTAATTTCAGCCCTCGGTTTGCTTGATGGCTAGTATTCAGCAGAACCTGGACGAGACATAGCGACTGAATGAGCAAGTAGCCTTGCACACCATTTCACCCACTCAGCATCTGTCAAAACCAGACAGGACAGTACTACCCTCCACTCTCCCAGGGCTGACAGGAAACCAAATGGAAGGATTTTTCAGGATACATTAATGGTTCTTTCTTATTTAGTACTTTTTATTTTCATGTTGGGATGATGGGACACAATTCTCTCAATGATGCTCACTTGCAATCACTAACTTCTCATCTTTTCCCTCTACCTTTCGGGGTTAAAAACTCCACCATCATTTCTGCTCCTCCTCTCCAGCCCACAACAGACTGCCAACCAAGTTACACTGTTCCTCATCTGTTCCACTGTGTATTAGTCTTCCCGAGGCCTAGCCTTTATCAAAACACTCCTCAGGAACCTTGTCTCCTCGTTGTCTAAGAGTTTCCCATTTTCCAGGATGACACCCAGGGTATACAAAATAATTCCCAATCTCTCATCTCTCTCTACTTCATTGATCCATATGGAAGCATAGACCTTATTCAATCATGTTTTTCCAGACACAAACGATATAACTTGGTCTGTGCTGGGGACAAAGGTGCTTGTCCCTGACATAATCCCCTTGTTCCTTCATGCAGAAGATGCTCTGCCTTCCCAGTCTTAATGGGTCCTCTGGAGGTGTAACCTTCTTCTGTTAGCCTCTGGTTACCTCCACTAGATGCATATTTTCTCTTGTCTGATCCACATGGCACTCTGAATCTTTCTTATAGTATTATTTCTTCCTTTGTATTTGAATTATTGTTTTTTTCTGGGCAACCAATAACTCATCTTTATAACTTTTGTATGATCTAAGAATATATATATATATATATATATATGTATATATAAAACATTCACTGTATATAACATATATATGTTAAATTCATTCATTGAATCAAAAAAAATGCTTATAGACATGGAAGATAAAACAATATAATAAGACTGATGAGCCCCAGCTCTACTAGAGAAGAGAGTTAGAAAGAGATGGACAATAAAAAATATTAAAAGCATGTAATTATATTTAATACCCTATGCCAATAAGTGCAATGGAAAACAAAGTAGAAAGAGGGTGATAAGGAATTCTGGGTTCAGTGGCCCTTCATTTTGGGGGTGACTAGGAAAGTCCTTTGGTGATGTGACATTTAGACAAGACCCACATAAACTGAGGGGTCAAATATACAATTTTTCATAACAAGGAAGTCCAAAAGGGGGAGACAGCAAGTTTACACACCCAGAGTCAGGAACATGGTTGGCTTTTTGAGGATACAGCACAAATTTATAAGCAATTATTTACAAACTTCATGGTTAACTCATGGGCACTGGGGTTAAAGATATTTAAAACTAAAACTTGGAATTTTAGTAGTACAGGAAGAAAAACCCCTCTTAGTTTTCTATGATATTTCTACTGGGAAATTACTTAGCATTTCACAAAAGACGTACTTTGCTAGCTGTAAGATGTGAAGTACATGTTCCTTGCTTATGGGCAAGCTGTTTTCTAAACAGTTGAGAGGTGACTACAAAAAAAGAACATAATTCAGTAACAGTATATCTTAGAAGAAATTCTCAGTACACTCATATTTTAAATCTTTTTAAAAATGACTATAATTTGCTCTAGCAAAGATATTTAAATATTTCCCTCCAGCCAACTGTAAATCTCATTTCTAATCTCAAAGCTCCTGTAATCAAGTCCTTGGTAGTTTAAATAAAGCCTCCATTTGGGATTAAACTGCTACTGATACACACATTTATTTCTGATTTTATGTGATATATGGGTGAGTATGTCTGAAATGCTTATCAAATAATCATAATTAAAATGTATAATTTCAGAAAGATGATCCACTAATTTTAACTATAATGTCTGGGACTTGGTTAGGGGAATAAGAAATATGAAACAAAAATTTAAATGGGCAATTACATTATGAAATAATATGCATATGAAGAAAAAAATTAGCACTCTTACTTTTAGAAAAAAAAATCAAATTTGTTCTTTAGCATCCCTGGCCCCAAATTCTGGAAAACTGCTGTTAGGAAGAATTGGAACCCTCTCTTCCTTCTCAGATGTAGGAAATATTTCAAAGTGTACCAATTATTTTAGACTCCTCCTAGGCAATATTGGAGAGAGTTTGACTTTTCTTCACCTCTTCAAATTTAACCACTGGAATAAACACCTCAAAACAGATTCATCTGAGAGTATAAACAAACCAAGCATGAAGGCTCCCAATAGGAGGCCGAAGCAGCTTGGAAATTGCTGAACAGTAGCGGGAAAGTGATATTCTTCATCTCTATTCTTTTTTAGTGAAATGTCTACTGAGTTTGGTCTGGATTGATGAGGTAACTAACACCTTGAAGTTGAAAGGTTAGGGGAGGAGAAATTACACGGTGAGGGTGGGAGGCTACTGGCTTGTCTCAGGAGGGATTGTGACTGTTAGAAGTCGCTGGGCTCCTTGGAACACAGGGACACACATGGAGGACTGGTTGCTAGGTGCTCTCACTGGACAGACAAGTCAACTGAGACCACCAGTCAAGCGGGACTACTTGAGAGTTTCAGGACTGGAAATGTAGGAGACAGTTATTTTCCCTTCATATTACAGATCACAAAGTGCAGCTCAGAGAAGTTTCTCGCACCTTCAGTTTTGAGGCACAGCAAAATCCAAGAGTCCTTCCAAGAGTCCAAAGCTGCTTCATTCGAAAAACAGGCAGTTTGACTATGTGATTAAATACTGATAGTTTCTATGGTCATGCAGTAACATGGTCTGTTCTGCAAGACAGTGGTACCCAAATGCTCAGGGTGAGTTTAGTTGAAGAAGCAAGAGACAATGGGGGATTCTGGGAGCCAGGGACAATTTTTTTAAAAGCAGGAATTCAAGGACAACTGGAAAATGCTACTCACAATGAGTGGATATTAGACAGCTTCTACTTCTCTCTATGATTTGTGTTTGTAACAGAACAGTACATAGTCCAAATATGCCGTTGTAAAAAGGAGAAAGCTATATTCCTTCCTCAAGTAAGAAGTGTTTCGTTAGTATCATGCTGCATAACTGGGATTTCCACATAGTGAGCCCTAATTGCTCTATCAAGAGTTGCTTTCCAGAGCACAGATGGGGCTGCTCACACCCATGAACCTGCCTTATACTCTTAATTGGTCATATGCACAATCAGAACTTGGGTTACAGGTAGCCACTCACATTCATAACTACTATTACCCCTTACATGTGGCACCTTTGTTTACTACACAGTCTGAACACCCATATATGATAACCCTCCTCAGGGCAGAGTGAGAAAAAAAAATAAAAATCCTAGGATGCTTTATAGATCTGGTTAAATTCTAACAGGGATAGAATAAAACCAAAGAGATTTTATGAAAAAAATTCAAATTTAAAAACAAAGAATCTTTGTTTCTATTATGTAGGCTTCAATTTTTATGAGACAAAATATACTTAGAAAATTGAGCATTTAAATGTTCAAAAGTACTCTCTCTTCAAATATGTTGGCGAGAATAAAAGCTTCACTTCAAAATGTCAACATAAATTATAAGAAATGAAATCATTCTATGTGAAGATGGGACAGTGGGGAGGAGCTCTAATTCTGAATTTTGCTGAGAGTATACAGACCCAAATTTTTCCAAAATTTCCTTTGGGCCATGGGTATTGGTGGCCGTGTTTGTGATGGGATAGGTTCTGAGCAATCTTTCTGATGATTGTTCAAGTGCAAAACATAAATTATTACTCCAGGCAAGCACTGCCTTAAATGAAGTAGTTTTCTGAAAGTAGAATGCGATTAAACTATGCATTTCATTCAAAACACCTCCTGTTTTGCCAGTTTCCACTGCTCCTGGTGTCTCAACTTCAGGAAGATGGATTCTTGGTGATAATTTGGAATGCTGCAGAATTTTACACAAGGATGAGGCTAAGCACATGAGGGATTCATAAGACATTCTGATCACAGACATCAAAGAAAAAGTTGTCTATATGTGAAAGATCCAGGAAGAGTTGCTGGATTTAATTTTCTAGTTTGAAGTTTATACCTATTTACCTCTCTGAAGGTACTATTTACAGGTTCTGCAAATGAATCAGCTCTATTTACTGAAAAGCATGGGGGCCCATCCTTACAATGAAAGATTTTCCCTTTTTAATAAAGATGACCAAAGTCCTAGATCAGATGGTCTTTCTCCCTCTGCAATGCACCAGGACAGCAAAGAAGGAAGTCAGTGAAGGGTCCAGACGTCAGACGACGTAACACTGACAGGGCCTCCTCCCTGGATGTCTGTCTGTTCTACGTTTAGAAGTTCCTGGATTATACTTATTTCTCTCATTATATATGCTTACATATGCTGGTTAGCTATTCATGAGAGCCCTTTGGAAAGAAATCTCATCAGTCTCAAATATTTTAGGAACAATGTAACCTCCTGTTGACGGTTTATTGATCAGGTATTTCAGCACAAGAAAAACCTGACTGCATATGTGATTATTCTTCTGATTCTTTCAGTTATTTTACCAAATGCTTTGAGTGGTACAGGTGCCTCCTTCCCTTTAGAAACTAATGGTCCAGGTCCAGAGAAAGGCCCAGATTGCTGTTCATTCACTAAATAGTTAGCAGCTGTTTACTGCGGACTAGATACTGGCCCAGCCTCTGGAAGAAGTGAAGGCCCTCACCTTACATGCCCATTAACTAGTACTCATTTCTTTTTCCCACCCCACCCCTGCATCCAAGTGTCACTTTTTCACTTGGTCTCCCTAACCATCCTCTTCCCAACCATAATCCTGCCCTCTGGGACAATCCTCACAACCTTTCCTCACTTTATTTTGTTCCATTGAAATCACTGCTTTCAAACATACTATGTGATCCCCTTGCTGATGTTTAATATCCCTTAGATTTCTTTGCTTCTAAATTATACCAAAGTCTTTCATTGTTTTATTGTTAAAACACAGAGACTTCTGCATATTTTCCATAAACCCACTTGGGACAAATTTCTTTACTTTCCATACCTGGATCACAAAATATTTTAATCTAACACTGATGTTTTGCACATAGTATCTGGCTACTTTCTTCTAAAGTTTTATGTTCATGAAAATCTTTTAGCTACAGAAGTAGCATATATAAAATTTTTGGCTATTAGAAAACAATTATTTAGCTTTAATGAAAGAGAAACAGAAGGAGAAGAAAAATGGCTGAGAAAAAAGTAAAGAGAGAAAATATGGAAAGGGAGACAGAGTGCTTCTGTGTTTCAGTCTGACAAGCTCTAGCATGAAGGAGTCCAGGAGGACTGGGAGAGACAAAGATGAAGGAACAAGAAGGGAGGAAAGTGAGGAGAGAAGAGAGGCTGCGAGGGGAGGGTACTGGCCCTTCTAAAATGAGGTTTCCAGAGTGTTCTCCATTCTCCACTTCACTCCTGAAGTCTCTTTACTGCTCTTTAACTGCTCTGACCCTCAAAGTCTCTACGCGGCAACAGTACAGAAGGGAATTTTTCTGTGTTCTACCATGATGGTGACAGAGGATCACAACCCAGAGGCTAGAGAAATAAAGCTGATGCACATAACTGTGTAGTCAAGGGTTTTTCTAAAAGTCCTTTAAATGAAAACACCTTAAAAGCTACACAGAAGCACTTAGGGGCTGTTTACTTATCTTAAGTTAATGAATGTGAACCTCTGCCCTAAAATTTCATAATTTGTTTTTCAAAATAGAAAAAGATTACTTAATTCTAGAGGAGACTAACCATTCACCTTTGTTGAACTAATGCGCTAATTTTACCTGCAGCCTGTGAAAATGTACTTGAGGAAACTTCCATTTTCTAGGAAGGCTTTTATCATTTTGGGAGGTGGCACAGCGATCCTTTGTTTCTGTTAATTTGCTTCCAAGTTTGTGAATTTTCCATTGCTTATTTTCAAAAGCAACGCTTCTTTGTTGTGATCATCTGTATATTCATTATAACTTTCTTACCTATATTAGGACCTTTCATTTAAAATTTTTTTTTCCTACTTTTTTTTAATATAGCGTCTTATCAAGAACTCATTGGATTTGCTAAAATATGCCCATGAGAATACAAAACAAACAGTAGTTCTCTCCCTGCTTCTCGGCTCAGCCCACCTTTAATATTTTTAATCACTGAACCACTCATTTTGGTATAATTCTTTTATGCATTTCTCCATGTGGCCCTTTGATCACTGGTTCTTTGTTTATTTCCTTCACTGTGATATTTTTCAGAGATTCTTGCTAAGTGCAAATTAGAACAGGAGTTTCAACTTTTGCATAATGTAAAATAAATAAATAACAGAATTGTATTTAAATAAACTATTCAAATCCATGTCAGTAAATGATCTAATTAATTACTCCTTTGGGGCTATGTTATATGTTTGCTTTCATCTTACAGAGGTGAAGAAAGTGAAAATAAATTTCCAGTTGTTAATGGGGTAAATCCTGTAAATGAGTAAGGGTCAAAGAAACCAACTCTAATTTGTATCACATTTGTCTTTAGGCACTTAATTTACTATGTTTCTTTAACCCTGCTTACATGCTCCTTAACAGTTAGGACTTAGAAGTGCTGATAGATTCCAGTTCATCTTGAGAGGATTCTTTCTGATACCTACAGTAAGTGTGGACAAGTTAGGGAGAGGAAAGATAGATGTTTGTTACCACTTATAATTCAGAATAGAATGCCAGATTTTAACCAAGTCTGCAGAGATTGGACAAAATCCAATTTGTCATTATTTATTCCTAAGCATTGTGCTTATACTCTGTATTTTTTCATTCTTATTCACCATTTACTCAATTATATCTATCTTTATTAGACCCCTGCTGAAGGCAGCATTAGCCAGAGAAGTCCCATAGCTTAGTTTAATCCTATTATCTCTTGATAAACGGGGACACAGGGGGCTCTAGATGGCCAAATTCAGCATTACTCTCCTCTTCTCCCTCCCTCTTCCCTCCTCTCCCCCAAAGCAAAATGCTGTTGCTCATCCTCATGCCTGATGTAATTAAGATCTGGAAATGTGCCCATTCTAATCCTTACCCAGCATAAGCATCACTGTCAATGCAGAGAAATGAACTGCAGTTATGATGTAAAGGGTTGACACCTTGGTGACATTTACTGATGTGCTGGGCCTCACTGCCACATTGACAAAGTGAGGTTTATGTCTTCGGGGTTTTAAATGCTTGTCAAAAACACAGCACTGAACTCCAGGGGAAAAGGGTCACAGTGGGGTAAAACAACAGGGTATCTTGAGAAGTGAGTTTTTTAAAATGTGCGTCTGGGTGTTCATAGGAATGCATGGGAGGAAAGAAGAGAGAAAAAGAGGGAAGAAGGGAGAGAAGAAGGGGAGGAGGAAGAGAGAAACAAGAGAAAAGGAATTAACTGCCTTAGAGTTCTTTAAGAAATCCATGGAGCAACAAAATCTTTTGCTCTTTTAGGACTAAACCCAGACTGTAATTTGCCTTCTAGAAGATTGCCTAAAGGCCCATGATATCAGTGCATGGCTGAATCCTCACTGAATTTCTTTTTGAGCTGTAGTTGTAGATGTGTATCTATAGATCCCTGAATCAAGCTGTAATAGTGGTAAAGAGGTAGAAAAATTGTCAGTGCTTATTAAAGTGCTTATTAAAAATACATCTTCTAATATAAAGTTATGAAATGGTGAGTGAAGACTAAGACCTACTTTATCCCGTAGACATCACTCAGGCTTTGTGCTGCACTTACACGATCCTTCATATACTATTTATAACATCAAAAGGGGTTCGTGCTTCTTTTCAAAGGAATGTATTATCCAGACATTGCATTTGGGAGGTGAGCCAACTGAAGCCTCCTGAGAAAAAGGGGGAAACAATTCCATTTATTTAGAAACAAGTATAATTTTGATAATGTTGGAAATCTCTTTCCCATACTGTTTTATTCTTGAAGTCAGGCCAAGGGGTACAGAAACTCTCAAACGCTTCATGAAT
Source organism: Hydrochoerus hydrochaeris (assembly GCA_004027455.1). Taxonomy (NCBI): domain Eukaryota; kingdom Metazoa; phylum Chordata; class Mammalia; order Rodentia; family Hydrochaeridae; genus Hydrochoerus; species Hydrochoerus hydrochaeris. The sequence goes on from PVLA01001374.1 coordinate 59,926, forward strand.
GTAAGAAAATGAATGTGTTCAGAAGTTCCATCCTGCTAAAAGAAAGAACACATTCTTTTTGTCCCAGAAAGAGGGAGCTGGCAAAAAGTAGCATTGCTAGAAGGGTTAAGCACAAAATCGAAGATCAAGAAATATTGATTGGTTTTTGCTAAGATGGAAGGACTGAGTGAGGGAAAGCGTCCTAGAGTTTTAGTGCTCTTTTGATGCTGTCAACTCCTATAAGAACTTCGCTGTAAACTCCAGGGACCTGCAGGCTACACTTTCAAACCATGGCTTCAGACTGCTTCTCAACAGCATGGGAATAGGAATTCCTTTGGGGGCAACTTGTTTTATTTTATTGTCATTCATAACATTAGCATTAAGGATATAAGAGTGACAGATAGGTAAAGGGATGGACTAGATAAACATGTAGGTGACACGGGTCCTTTGTCCCAGTTGCTGACTTCAAAGACTGGGACAGGACTAGCCCCTACTCTGCTGGTAGAGACTAATGAATGGTGATGGTGCCAACACTACAGAACACGATGTAAGTGAAGTGCTGGCAATGGGCATACATCTAACTCTGAAAAGATAAAGCATAGCTGGTAAGCATGTATTTTCTGATCTTTGTTGGCATAGTAAAATAGCTAAGACAAGGGCCTTAGCACAGAGAAATATTAAAGCGTATTGTATGTAATAACATTGAGTTTTAAACGTTTATTTTCCATTGCCTTCTATACTTTCATAATAACAATGGCTAAGTAAAATAGAAGTCAGTGTGATTTGAGCAGAAATGACAATAATCAAAGATGTAGCCTTCGTGTCATACTGTTACCTTTCCTGGTAACTATTACCAGTGATAAAGTTAGTGTGTGGAAAGAGCTCCATGAAGGGGAGGCCTTAATTTGATGAGGGCTTCAAAGTTAAATGAAAAGCCATGAGATTAAGCTCAGAGTCAAGGCTTTTCAACACTGGACCGCAGCTCAAAAAACAGGACTTTTTAAAAAAAGGAGGCAGGCCTATAGACTTTTTCTTTTGCCATTTTCAAATATTTGACTGTTCTTAATAATGATCAGGCTTTAGTTTATGGGATTACAGAGCTTTTCAAGATTATTAATAGTAGTCCCTGTTTTTCCCAAAAGCAACTTGATAAACACAAAATTCATCAGACCTAGTAGTGATCCTGCAACCAGAGTGAATTTAACACAATAGATTTCCAGGTATGATATAAATCACATTTTACTTCATTTGTCTCTAGAGGAGGGAGACTGGCAGAGTTCTAATCATGCACATATTTAAATTTGTAATCAGACTCCTTGGGAGGACAGGCTGTTGTGTTTACCATGAGCTTATCACTAAGGTTTCTGGGGACCAAAGATAGTTGGTTATAAATCCTGTCATTTTAGTGACTTAATATTTTATATTATCATGATATTAGCATAATTGTGACCTCTGCTTTGTAGCATTTTATGCATTTCCAGTGTAACTTTTGATGCTTTACTAAAGTCAACAAAAATTCCCATTATTCCCTCTTTTAGAGCACATTTGGCATAAAGTATTAAGGTTGATTTAATGTTATTAGTGCTTAAAGTGGTGCAAAATCCATGAATATACACATCCATCTCCCAGTTCACCATAACACGGTCATAAAATGCTGGGAGATGGGTGATAAACATTTCCTCTCCTTTTTTTTTCTTTTTCTCTAATTTTTCCTGCTGGAGGCTCTGCCTCTACCCAGAGGGCCTAAGAGTGTTGCCAGTTCCCCCACACTGATCAATCACCAGGGCTTCCACATGCCCAAATAATAACACAACAGGAGAGCTTGGCTCAGCTGCAAGCCTCATTAAAACTATTCTCAAAGTAACAGCAAGGTTTGGGGAGCACTCTACTTGGACCAGACTCTGCATATTTTCCAAGATAATGACCAGAGAAGAAGCATTAGAGGACATAGTCCCTTTTATTTGGGATTTTGGCAAGTTACAAAAAAATAGTGAAGCAAAGCTAACTATTTCAAAGGATGTCCAATGGCAAAGCCCTGTTTAAAATTCTTAGTAAAAAAATATTACTATGGTAAAACTATTGAGGCTTGAAGGCCTGCAAGAGCTAAGTGAACTTGGAGAGGCTAAGAAGCTCTGATTTTCTGGCTTTGAGATGCAAAGAATTTTATCAGAACAAGCCTGGGAATCTAAGTCCAGTAATATCCTCTTTCATACGTTTCCCAATGTTCTACAAGCTTATAAGTCACATAAGTGTGTGTGTGTGTGTGTGTGTGTGTCTGTGTGCATGCTATGTGTGTTGAGTGAATATGTTTGCTTATGTTATATGTATGTGTACTTAATCTGTATCTTGTGTGTGATGTCTAAGTGGATATGTGTGTCTTGTGTGTATAAGTGTATGGATGTGCGTGTCGTACATATGTTGTTTGTGAGTGAATGTATATATGAATGTCTTGTGTGTGTGTGAGTGTGTCTGTGTGGCATAAATTCAGCTGTCCATGTTCAAAGTTGCAGATCAGCAGTGAAAGCAGAGTTAACCTGGAAACATAGGAATTCCAAGTTGACTGTCCTGTGAGTCCTATTATATTTTTTTCTGGATTGTTTCAGTAGACATTCTGGAAAGATACTCCTTTAGCACAGCAATCTTGTTTCTATAATTTAGAATGGAGCAATTGAAAGGATTCTGAGATGAGCAATGTCTCCCATTCACTACCAACCCCCATAAAAAAAGTGAACAGGATTTAGAAACAGAAGTTAAAAGAAACTGACATCATCTAACCACGGGAAGATAAAAGACTAATGCAAGATTTTTTTCATTGCTTTCTTATATACAAAATATTTTTAGGAAAAGGGTGGTGATAAATTCTTTTCCATTCCCAGGCAAAACAAAGCAAGATTCATGCTAATATTGTTAGAGATAAAGAGGAAACCTCAGATTTAAGTCTTTTAGAAGACACTCTTTGAAACAGGATGCATTTTAAAAATGTTATTCTCTGTCCAACATTGTCATCTCCATGTGGTTCTTAAGTCTCTGAGTGGCAAAATGATTAAAGCAATGCAAAGGTATCTACAGCAAGCAACTTATACTACTTGTCTATGACATGGCACTTGTGTCTCCGAAGAGATCTCCCAAAGACAGAATGGCAGAGTAGAAACACCAAGCAAATTGTCCTGGTCATAGTACCCTAAGTAAGGACACTCTTGTTCTAGCTCATTTCCCACACTTTGTATTGATGAAATAGAAACACAACTGCCTAAAAGTAGGATGGATTTGGAATGAGAAGATGAATGAAAAAATACTCATAAATGTTTAAATCAAGCAGTACTAAATTGACAAAGAAAGGGTATATATTTTCCCATTAATTAACATCCAAGTATAATCAAAGTTGTGTTGAAATACCTACATTCAGGGATGGAAGATTAATATTTATTTTCTTCCTTTTCTTATTCTAATGTAACTCTTTACCTAATTGGCACAGTTAATTTACAAAATCAAAACTAGATCAGTGAAATTGACAAGTAGTCTTGAGGAAAGGATATTACAGTTTAAAAGCATGAAGGATTAGCAGTATAAATGATATATGTTATGCTATTAACTGAGTCACTATAAAATGAATTCAATGAACATAAAGGAAATGTATTTTGCTATGTCAAGAACATATTTTTATGCAATATACAAACTTTATCTTGAATGGTCAATCATGATGACCTGATATCTCTTTCTAAAAACTCGTATCTGCATTTGGGTAAAAATCAATAACATATTAGAAAGGAAGTAAAGTGTACATGGGACACAGTTTGCAGGAAAGCCATCATTATGCTTTTAAGTGGATATCAAAGGCACCTTATTTTGTGCCTTTTAGAATGTCTTTAAGGCATGCCTCTACCTTCACTGCAGAAAGCACAGCCATGGTTACTAGGAACCTCTTACTTTCTCGTCAAATGGCATCTAACTGAGGAGGGCTGCAGTCCTGCTCTGGAGGCCTGAGGAGCCAGTTAGTCAGCTGGCAGAATTTACTGTGCTCTGATCCATGCCCCCTCTGGTGGCTGAATGCCAGTGTGAAGAGACACAAGGAGCAGTTGCTTTCCTCTGGGTGGGAGGTGCATCATTTTCTCTTCCCTTCAGGAAGGCCCAATGCACTGTATCAGGCAGTCATTCTACCTTTAACCCAAACATGGCTGAGCAGAACTGAGGATGCATTTGCCAAAGAACAATTTCCTCAACAAAACACAGTACCAAAGGGACAATCTGATAAAAAGCAGAGGGTCATATTAAAATAATATGTTTAGAAAATTATATCTCTTTTGGATCTTTGTTTTTCCTACCCTTACCAAAGCTTTAGACACATAAAAATAATGGTAGGTAGCACTGCAGCATTAGTGTGCTTTGCACAGAGTAGGCACTCGACAAATGTTCACTAACTTAAACTCATAAAATCAGACCTATGATTTCTGATGTAAAGACAAATTCATCAAATTAATTTTATTCCAATTTTAAAAATACACACAGTTTACACAGACAGCCACGTCACGTATGTAAATACAACCACAGGGGAAGTCTGTCATATATCACATACCATTATTCTTAAAAATTGATAATTATTAAGATCTATTAACTAAAAATGTTCTCCAAAATTCAACCTGAGGCCTTCTGTTTTTGTGCCATTTAGTTTATCATATTAATTCAAAGCTTCTATGTTGATGATTTGATATGTTCTGAATTGATTTTAGCTTTGCATTACATTGCTCTTTTAAAAATTCACTTAAGATTAGGAAAGTGGGAGTGCATATCAGCTTGGACTCAATCAGGCCTGATTTTTCTTCACTGGTATCCTACTCTCTAATTATACAGCCCACTCTTATTCAGACTCACTATATTTATCATAAAATAGGAACAATAAAAGTGCTTTTTCATTTGTTAATACTTCAAGTGTACTAAAAATCCAGTTGGTACAAAACTTTGTACATCACAAATGACCAATAAAATGTATTTCATTTTACTGTTATTATATTCTTGACCCAACATTCACCAGTTACCCAAACCAGAAACCTGAGCATAAGATTTTTCTTTCTCATCTTTGACTTCTCACATTACTAAATTTTGTTAGTTTTACTTTCTAAATTATTCTCAAATGTAAATTCTTTTTTTTCCCACCTCTTCCCTTCTGTGCCCTGGATAACTGTGTCTTTTCAAATAACTGTTTAAAAGTTAATATCCTTAGTCTGATTGAAAAGTAAGGCATTTTTACTATAAAAAAATTAAAGGGTACAAAATTGTAAAATTGAAGGCAAGTATTTCCTGTAATTCTGCCTACCCCCACAAATTATTGACTGTTTCAATGTATTTTCTCTATTTTTTCATGTATATACTAATACATGTTCTGTATGTTCATGTATGCTTTTTTCTTTATTAACTTTACTTAACATAGCTATTACTTCTTATCAGAAATGTAGCTATATCTCATTATAGTAATTATATAATATTCCATTTTATACATTTATGATCAACCTTCTAATCAGTTCATTAACTCTGTACAAATTACTCCTATAAAATTCCTAATGGCTTCCTTTTTAACAGATATTCCTTCCTCAAATCTATATTTTTTAATTAAGTAAACAAAATAATCTATCTAAAGTTCATGTTTGACCCTGTAGTGTCATTGTTTAAAATCCCTTATTGATTCCCAATGCCTTGTAGAAAGTTTAAACTGCCTAGCATGGGTACAGGGTCTCAATGAACTAGTCAATGCCTGTTTCACCAGCTCCATATACTGCTCTTCTTACTTTAATCTTTTGCTTTTCTTTCCCAAAATGGTACCATGTCATAATGTCTCCTCTTTCTAGAACACAGGAGTTAGCACACTTTGGTAATGGGCTAGTCAGTAAATATTGGAGATTGTGGGCCATAGCTTTCTGTCTCAGCTATTTTACAGTTGTGCTAGAGCACCATGGATGACACAAAAATGAATAAACATAGCTGTGGACCCAGTGTGTTACTTTTCTGTCATTGCTGAGACAAAATACCTGACACCCAAATTAAGGAAGGAAAGGTTTACTTAGTTCACAGTTTGTGGATGTTTCAGGTCACAATCATCTGGCTCAAAAGTAGGTGGTATTGCAGAGGGTCAACAGTCCAAGGTGGAAGAAGATAGCAAAAGCAACAAAAGCCAAAGGGGTAAAAGGAAGGAGCAAGGCTCTTTCCCTTCCTTATACTGCAAGCAGGCTACCCTACTCAGAAAGCGTCCAGCACTCAACCACCAACCCCAGCACTAGACAATGACTCAATCACAAACTCTAGATTCAGTCACTTGTGAAAAGCCCACTCCCCATGACCACATGAGGCTTCAGAGAGACATCCAGACACAAACCATAACACCCAGCAAAACTTTATATACAGGAAGAGGGTGCAAGCTAAATTTTCTCTGTGGACCATAATTTGTTAACTCCTGTTCTGTACAATTTTTCAACTTAGGTGACACACCTTCTACAAAACCTTACCTAGTACTTACCCTTCCAGCCCTTCCCCCAACTCATTGATAAGTTCATAGTTAAATGAGATCTTAAGTTATGGGGCCTAATTAGAGGGAGTGGGTTACTAGTGGTGCAACTTTAGGATTTTATCTGGTCCCTTGTCACTTTCCAACTCACTCTGCTTCTCAGCCACGACTTGGGCAGCTTTCCTCTATTATGCTGTTCAACAGTGATATTTCTTCCTTAGAGGCAGCCAACCATAGACTGAAAGCATGAGTCAAACTAAACCTCTCTTCCTTTAAAATGTACCAAAAGTGGGGTTCTGCTACGTCTGTGCTTAACACAATACTCAAATGAGTAACATATTGCCTTAGAAAATCATCCATGCAAGTGTTTGCTTCTTTTGAGAGATGGTAGCTACTTTAGGCCAGGGCAGGGCTTCCTTCATCTTTGTGTCTACAGAAGATATACCATAAACTTAATAATAAATAGTCATTAAAGGAATGAATAAAATTAGCTTTAATGATTACTTCTGATAGTAATTTCTATTTATTTCTACACCATCCCCATATTTTTACTATTGACAAGAAAAATTCTGCAAAGACCAGGAAAATATATTTTTTGTTCCCTACAGGGAACTGTTGTTTATGTCCATACTATATGGTATGTTTAAGCCTTTTATTCTTTTTAAGTTTCCATCTTTATTCTAGCCATATATTTTATAGCAAGCCTTTTCAAATCCTTTGGGAAAGTAATACAACAAAATCACACTCATAATAAATGTTTTTTTTTTTGTTTTGTTTTTGTTTTGCACATATCCTTCGGCAATCTACCTTTCACTCCTACTCTATACACACATACTGAAACTGATTTTCATCATGGATTTTCTGAGTGAAAGGGAAGTCTATTCATTCAATTGCTTAGGACAAAAAGCTTGGCATCATTCTTGTCCCTTGTATGTCTCCAAATCCCATGGTCTTGACATTCAATTATATGGCATCTGAGCATCTCTCATTACCTCCAAAACTACCAACTCTCAAGGCTAGAAGACTATAATGGCTTCATGGTCATCCTGTTTCTAATCTCTTCTCAATACTTTGTTAGCAAATGACGGATGTTTGTTTTGTCTGATTGCTTTAATAATGAGCACACTGACATTACTGCACATTGAAGCTATTCTTTTGAAACTTAAGTCAAACCCTGCTACTCCTTACCTCAAGATCACCCCTGTGGTTCCTCAGCTCATTCAGAATAAAAATAAAATTGCCTATAAAACTTTAAAAGCCTTCAACATCTCGCAAAACCGTCTTGTCTCATCCTACCTCTGATCTCATCCTACCTCCCTAGCCAGGCACCTTTTCTTGGACAGCTCTTTTCCTAGATACCTGCAGGTATCTAGCCATCACTCCTTCCTCAGGTCCTTATTCAAATGTCACTTTCACAATAAGACTTGTCTGGAGAAACAGACCTCCAGCCCTATTCTTTCCTATTCCCTTTCCCACTGTAGCACATGAAGCATTTGACCGATATATATTTACTTGTTTGCTCTGTCCTCCTTTTAGTAGCCCCATGAGGACACAGAATTTTGGTGCCTTTCAGTAAAGACAGTGACTGAAACATAGCACATCAGTAATAACTGTTAGATTAATAAGGAAAATATTCTCTTTAAATTATCTCTTCTTCTGTTTCTTACAACCTCACTCAAGCTTCCTATTGGTAATTTTCTTTTCAACTAAAAAATCATTTTATAATTTAATTCCTATCTGCCTAATGAACCTCTTTTAAGAATGTTGATATTGGCTACTACATTTTTCATTTATATAACATGAAATCATACAGACTTAGCACTGAAAGTAATCTTACAAACTTATATAATGCACTTTTTTTCATGGTTCACATTGTGAATTTTCACATCTACCACCATCCATTCCAATGTTTCCTCCTCTGTACCATACCTTGTTAGAAGCACAGTCATGTGATTTCTCTGTGCTATGGGAATGGAGACCTTGCTTTCAACCTATTCACTGGTTCTGTAGCACACTGAAAATCACATGGTCAACAAAAAGAGAGATGGACAAGGCCTGGGATCACAGGATTACTAATTTAGTTTTTCCAAGTACTGTGACTTGACTCTCAAGCTCCATATTAAAAACTTACATAAAAATTATTCAGTCCAGTTTACATATTTCTGAATCAAAAGTGATCAGAGATGTGAAAATGCCTTGACTTTCATAGAGCACTATGCAAACATAAGTTTTGTTATTAACCTAGAATAGCCATCTTATAGGTACAGCGGTTTTGTTTTAAGAGATGGGTGGACAGGAGGTGTATGGCTAGGTAAGTGAAAATTTATCACAGTGCTGGAGAAACCACTCAAATCACATAGTAGTTCGTTAGCATCTCCTCATCCCTTTCTTAATGAAAGTAATACTTTTTTTTTCTAGAAACCATGTTCCATGAATCCTCAATTCCTCTCATGACATTCTTAGACTTTATGCTCAGTAAATAACTTTAAAATGATCAGCTTTTTTTCTTAAAGTGTGTCAGTTACTCCTTTTGATATCCACAGGGAAATGATTTCATAAAAGTTCACTCCTATTGTTCTTATATTAATCTGAAGAAACAACACTGCTTTTTCATAGAAAGTAGCATGTTAACATCTGGTATAAGATCCTTTGGCAACTGTTAGAGATGTGATCAGCCTAAATGAACCACCTTACATATGTTTGGGGAATTCCTACCTGTAAAGATTTTTTACTATGAAATAGGAACAAGGCTCCAACTAACTTTAGAAAGTATCTTCCTACTTCCTTGGTTATTAATATCTGATATGAGAGGCAGTTTCCTGAACAAACTTGGATCTTTGGTCAATTACTTCAGTTAAACCTATAGTTTTCTATTCTTATAGCAAAGGTATACTTGTTTAAACAAACATTTCTTGATATTGGCAGTACTAAATATTTAATAAAATAAACTATGGAAGACTATTTTTCCAAAGATGGCTGAGCCATCCATCCTACATGATCTTGTTAAAATGTTATATTGATACTCTTCCATCCAGCTACAGGACTCATGTTCATTCCCTTCCCTTGATCCTGAGCAGAACTCAGTGACAGTCATAATCAAAGACTATACTCAAAGTCATTTTGTGAGACTTCTAAGGTATATTTCTCCATCTGGCTGTTTTTCTTTAGGTCCCTGACTCTTGGAACTTAGCCATCATGATGTAAGAAAGGGAAACCTTCAAATGGAAGAATGAGAAAGAGGTATTCCAGCCAAAGTTTTAGATGAAGTCACAGGGAGCATCAACCACACAAACTTGTGGCGGTCTGGCTACAGATGATTGCAACTCCCAACCCTTTGATCTGCCCAACAGATATCAATGAGAGAAAAGCTATCACCACCAAACACTGCCTGAACTGCCCACTTACAAGGAAATGGTGTCACCATTTCAAGCCACTAAGTTTTGTAATATTTTTAAGGACAGTAATGAGTAATCAGAACATAGAAATGTTTCTGTATTCACATGTGTTTCCATTGGTCCACTGGTGTGTAAATCTTGACTACTAGACAACTATAAAACTCAGGAGAAGAATGTGCTCAAGAACAGGAATGAACACCCTCCACCAAGGGTTGTCAACAGCTCTTTTAAAAATTCTTACCCCAAGTAAGAGGAGAGATCTGTGCTATGGAGAGGGACACCCTTCCCCATCCCAAAATAATCAGATCCAATTAACACATTTAAAGGATTAAGGTCAGAAAGCCATGGGGACTTGCTATTTGGTTTAAGTATCTCTCCAAAATATTAGGCCAAATCTCCAACATGTCTATACATGTTGTGTTATGTGATTTTAAGTAAGTTATATACCCCTTGGTGCCTCGTTTTCTTCACCTATAAAATGGTTATAATTGTATCTACTTCAAGAGTAGCCACAGGAATTTAATGAGTTAAAATTTATAAAACATCCTATGGGTAGCAAATAGATTTATATGTCATTTTAAAATAAAAATCCCATTTTATTGTTCATGGTTAGGAACAGAAAAGCATTTGCTGATTCACTTTTGTTCTTATGCACTGAAATTTTCACGTAAGACTAATTTTAAAGGGTTTATGCTTTTATTTTGATCTTCATTAATTGACTAGGGGCAATGTTTGAATTAGATTGAAATTTTCCAAAACAGAATTAGAGAAAAATGTTTTAAATTACTGAAAGGACATCAACAATAATAATGACATGCAGAAATATTGAAAATGTTTTCCTTAAATTACAAGAAATGAAGGAAATAAGAGATTTTGTTCCTTGATGATCCAAAACTTAGTGAATATCATTGCTGAGTCAGGCTGCCAGATTCCAACCAGGTCTTAATTGTGGCCAGAAGCCTCAAAATTCAACAAGAAAGTTCCACTATGACATATCCAATCCAACACAAGATTCCTTTCATAGAATTTCAAAAGTGTAGCAGTATATACTTCATTCCAAGTCCTACTGAATAAAAACCACACTGTCAAGTTAATTCCTGATGAGGCTGATTATGTTGATAAAGACTATGATATCGTAAGGATGATAATGATAGGGGAAACTGATGGCCACTCCTGCAGTAAGGCAAGACCTTGTACTTATGACAATACTTTGTGAAAACGCTCTCAGAGCTGAGTCCAGACAGAGAGAGTATGATTTAAACCTGCTGAGAAGCAGTTTCCTGAATCTCTGGAATTAGTGCCTTCATTAATATTTTAAAAAATAATTCTCTTAGATTGATTCTCATAGAGCAGCATTCACCAGGCAGGTCTACATTTTTGGAGGAAAGAAAAAAGACCCTCCAAAAAATAAATATACTTTTTATTATTTATTTCATGCTGGCTTTCAAAATAGAATTGTTTGCAAGAGAGAACCAAGTGGCCACACCTTAAGGGTTTCTGTTAACACATGAAGCTTAGCTTTCATATTTCCTACAGATCTTTATGCAGTTATAAGTTTACATACTCATGTATTTATTAATTCAGCTTTTCTTCTTTTCATGAATAAATTATGCCTAGCTAATTTCCATACGAGCCTGGTGGCCTTCTCTAGGGCTTTAAATCAGAGAGTCTGGAGAAATTTTATGTACATTCAACAGCAGTTTAAAGATACATTCAAAAGCATTTGACGTCACCCATTCAACTGCTTAAAATTCTGCTGGGAAGATACCATCAGCCCATATTCCTGACCAGGTCACACCTGTAACTTGGGAGTTTAGTGTGTCTGTTGCTGTTAGCGTCACTGTTACCACTTCTATTTAAAGGTTTTGCTTAGTTCAAGACTGAAATAATTAAGATGTTTAGGCCTTACATTATCCATCTCTACTCTAGTTCAAGTGTCTTCTGATGTGCATTTAACTTGTATTGCAAGCACGATGATTTATCACACCTTCTCTGACTCTCTGGGGGGAAAATCAGGACCAACAATGACAACTTTGAGAGATTTTGACTTTTGCTGAACACAAAAAATCATTAATCTTAAATCTAAAGGCTCTGTATTGATCCTGAGGACTCACAACCACTCTGCACTTGCTTCACATTGCCTGTTTTGATGAAGTCACCACTGTCCCACACAAAGGGCATGGGAGCTCTGCCTAGACAATGCCAAAACTGCTAGGGAAGAGAGACTTCCATTATGCTTCCAGGTAATGCACAGAGCTCCTTGAAGAACAGAGTAACATATAATCGAAACACAGATGCTTTCATGTTTTTTTCTCTCATGTGTTCCAAGGCAAGCAGATAGAAGCTTCATGGCTAAAGTGACTTCTATAATGGCTCAGGTAAAACATGAATCACAAGATTTTCTCCTCCAGCATGTGCTAGCTTAACCTTTAAATGATTACCAGCAGGATCTCAACATTAATTAAAACTAGATTGTTTTTCATTTACTTTTCCCCTAAAGAGAGAAAGTTAGCGCTTTTGTCAATTTACATACTATTATAGCCAAAGCTTCTGCATATACACAGAAAACGTGAAAGACATATTTGACCTGGCTTAAATGTTGAGTTGAAATCCAAACTCTGAGTATCACAATTTGTGAATTTCTTTTTCCTTCAATGTGTTTCAGGCGATATGGCTACTGAGAGCATGCAAACAAATGCACATGAACACATCCCAGTGGGCAGCCCCCACTTACATCATCTGCAGGGGTCCCGGCTTGTAGGACACAAGCAACAATAGAATGACCAGTATGATTGTTTTGATTCACTGAGTTAGTAAATAAGAAACAATAAATAAGCACTTCAATTAACAAGTATATTAGAGACATGAAACTTTCCACTTATCCTTTCTTTCATCACGCTCTTGACCTTCTCCCGTCTTTTCTACAAGGGCAAACAACGACCTCAGGAACAGAAGCAACTTACTGACAATATTTATTGATCACCAAATCAGTGATGACTACTTCTATTATGTGCATATTTGTTAAGAGGTTAAGAAATATCTTTCTAATTAATCATCACCTGGACTTTTTTGTTGGTTTGGCTTTCAGGTAAGATTTTTTGTTTTGTTTTTTGTATCTGTGGCTTTTTAAACATTTTAAATTGCAGAACTTGAAGTGTTTACTAGGAAAGATGGAGGGTCAGAATGGGTGATCCTGGTTTTGGTGCTCAAGGGTTGTGGTTGTTAATCTTGTCTCTGTGAGTTTTGTAATTAACATTGAGCCCATGGTTCACCCCTTTCTTCTCCCAACTCCTCTATAATTTCTTCCTCACAGTGTGTTCCCCTGGGGCAGTCAGTCTCTTTTTTTTAACACCCCTAAAGCATACTGTTTGCTAATGTGCTGATGCTCAGTCCTCTGCTCCTCTGGGTATATTTTGATTTGATCTAGTCTTACCAAGAAGTTCATGTCTCAATTACTCAGATTTTTTTTCAAAAAACTATCAATTTGCTTACTGTAGATATCAAACAATTTTGCATTATATTATCTATTATGTACCCACTGGATTGTGTGTGATTCCACAGATAAGTTGATGTGTCTAATAAGAGCACACACAATTGAATAATGATAAAATCAATACATGCCATTCTAAATCATATGAAGTTAAAGCAAGGGAATATGTAAATGGAATATCAAAGACATATGTTCTTTGGAGCACAATGGTCTTTTTTCTTTTTATTGTTCAAAGGTTAAACATATTATATCTTACAATCCCACCACTTAAAAACTATAAGATTGTGCAGCATGATACTGGAATAAAAATAGACCTGAAGATCAATGGAATAGATTAGAAGATACAACTACAACTACAAACACACTCAGCCATCTTATCTTTGATAAAGGGGCCAAACACATTCACTGGAAGAATGATAGTCTCTTCAACAAATGGTGCTGGAAAAATTGGCTCTCCATATGCTGAAAACTAAACCTAGACCCATGCCTATCACCATGCACTAAACTAAAGTCTAAATGGATCAAATATCTAAATATTAAAACAGAAACACTAAATCTGTTGGAAGACAAAGTAGGTAGAAATCTTGAAGACATAGGGGTAGGTAGAGAATTCATGAACAAGAATCAAACTGCACGTGAAATACTTCCCAGAATCAATAACTGGGATCGCATCCTATTAAAGAGTTTTTGCATGTCAAAAGAAATCTCCAGCATAGTGAAAAGAAAACCCACAAATTGGGAAAAAAAATCTTAGTGAATGGTCCCTCAGACAAAGGACTGCTGTCCAGAACATATAAGGAATTAAAAAAATATCAGATCCCCAAAATTCAAAGACCCATTCCAAAAATGGGCATCTGAGATGAATATACAGTTCTCAGATGAAAAATGTTCAGGATCATTTGTCATTAGAGAAATGCAAATTAAAACAACACTGAGGTTCCATCTTACTCCAGAAAGAATGGCCAGGATAAAGAAAACTACCAACAATAAATGCTGGAGAGGCTGTGGGGGAAAAGGAACTCTTCTGCACTGTTGGTTGGGGTGTAGACTAGTGCAACCACTGTGGAGGTGAGTCTGGAGATTCCTCAAAAAGCAAGGATTGGAGGTCCCACTTGACCCAACTATTCCACTTCTGTGCATATTCCCAGAAGAACTGAAAACATCATACCACAGTGATATATGTTCACCCATGTTTATAGCAGCACAATTTGTAATAGCCAGATCTTGGAAACAACCTAAATGCCCATCAACTGAGGAATAGATAAAAAAGATGTGGTATTTTGATATAATGGAGTACTACTCTGCTATAAAGAATGATCACACTGCAATATTTATAAGAAAATGGATGAAACTTGAGACCATACTCATAAGTGAAAAAAATCAAACTCACATGTGTAAATACCGTGTAGTTTCCCTAGTGTAATAAATGGTAAGAGTACATAAGATACAAAAAGCTCAATAATTACAGTGAAAGGATAAGAATCTGCTTAAAGGGGGAAAATAATATCTCAGGGAAAATGAAAAAAAGAAAAAGGAAGGGATAAGAAAAAAATGTCTAAAATTACATACCATACAATTATACACTATACACTTAGGACAGCTAAGATGATTGCACTACAAACTCTGTAAGTCCTTGGAACAAAATAGTTAACATGATAGGACTGGAACAATTGTGCATATTATTGTATTGTGATCTGAGGAATTCTTGAAGATCTTTATGTAAAATAACAATCCTAGTTATGCTCATATCACCTTGTTTTGAAGGCCTAAACTGTCAGTATTCTGAGCTCTTTGCTATTGTTGTCTATATGTCTTTTTTGTTTTGTGTTTTTCTAGGCATTTGTTTTGTTTTGTCTTAGTTGTTTTGTTTTTCCCTATAATACAGAAAGGATAGGTATTCATGTAGAGACTCATGCATGCATAGAACTTTTAAAAAGTTTATGAGAATCAATTATATAGTGCATGATGAAATGAACAGCTACTTTGAAGAAAAAGAGACACTAAGGTACCCAGTGCTGATTCCATAGGGTCATGATGTGAGATCCAGCAATACTATTATTTGTTGTTCAGAGGGATTTTAGTCTGTTTTTTTTTTTAAATTTCAACATATATGAAGGTATGGACAGCTATTTTGAAGAGAATGAGAGACATTATGGCAGTCATTGTTGACTTCCCTATTGTCTGGTTTTAAACACCTAAAATGCCTTCATCATCCTGTTCTGATCAGTTTTATACTATTTTGTTTGGTATGAACTCATTGTATATGAAGATATGGACAACTATTTGGAAGAAAATAAGAGACATTACGACAGACAGTGAAGATTTCCGGTTTTCTTGCTTTGAAATCTGTGTCTCTTGCATTGTTTTCTTATGATCTGTTTTGTTGTTTAATTTTACCCTCTTCAAAAATAAAATTTAAAAAACTATAAGATTTTGGACATGTTTTATCTTTTCAATATTCAGTGCTTAAACAAATTATACTCTGTACTCTATTTGACTTTAGATAATTTATGTAGCTCTCCTAAGCTTTAGAATTTTTCATCTGCAAAACAGGTATGAAAGTAATAAGATTTTTTTGTTTTAAAATTAAGCAAGATAATGATGGAGAGCTTTTTTTAAAAGTGTCTCACATTTAGTAATTGCTCCTGTTAACAAAAGTTAACAATAACACCTGTGATATTAAACATCATAGTTGAACAAGTATGCTATATAACCTCATATTTTAGTAACTTATATGCATGTGACTGATTCCCTTAGCTCCTATAAACTGCTTAAAGTTGTAGCCATATTTCATTCTGGGGAATGCATAATGTACGTTTGGAACTTCTTAAGCACGACCACATAAAACAACTTAATTCATTGTGTTTACAGTATTAAAGATTTCATTTACTTATTTATTGGTCCCCTAATATGTATTGAGCTGCTAGTGCATGCAAAGAAGAAAGTCTCTGCCTCAAAAAAAAAACAAAACAAAACAGAGTGTCTCTGTCACAATAGATTTGTAAATGGAAGTACAAATGACAACTACAAATATCTAATTTGATTATTGACCATTTAACTGGAAAGAACCTTTTGGTAGCTTAACAGTGTATGACTAAAGGCAACACACATTAACGGCATGGAAGCAGAATGTCTATGTACTGTTTCTGCAGTGAATGGAAGAACCATATTAATATAATATATAAAATAATAATCATGATCACATGATGATAATGATGATGAAAGTGTGGTGAAAAAACCTTTGACAATAAGCAAATGCTTACCATAATCCAGGACCTAGGGTCGTAGGTGTGAAGGTCCAAGTGACTACAGAAGCTGCCAGACTAGGCCAGGCCCTGCCATTCAGGCAGTTCTCAGAATGAAAGATTGATGCTTGATATGCACAGGAAGACACAGTTCCTAGCTCCTCTCTAAATGGAACCATTGCCATAAAGCAATGGTTCCATTCCTCCTGCATGGCCAGTGAGGAAGCAGGCATGCTTTGCTCAATTCTAGCTACCTCTGAGGCCACAACAGTAAAAGTTCATGAGAATAAATGACGGGCATCTTAACTATCATCATTATTCTAGACATTGGAGTCAGAAGGCTCTATCTTCAACTGAATTTGGAAAAATTAAGATGGGTGGATCTCTTGATAGAGAAGCAGTGGCTTTAAGCTCCCTACTATGGGTCTGTTATGTCACTGATGATGCTTTGGTATTCATTCAGAGGCAGGACCTGACACTTTATTTAGCCAGGAGAAAGTTCTTTCAAAGACTCATTACGATAATGCACTTGGCCAGTGTAAACCTTACAGTTACTATGAGTTAAGGTCAATTCATTTGGGCAATAAAAATAAAAAAAATTAACAACAATAATAATGAATCCTTGAAACACATGCTGGTTCCATACAGAGTCCCACACAGAATATGGAACTGGTGGCCAACATGGAGATATGTGGCACTACCCAGGAGACTCCAGAGTCCAAGAAGCAATGAATGCATTAAGTAAATCCATAACTGCCATTTTCTCAGAAATATGACAGATAAAATATCCCTTGTTTTACTTAACTGTTTTGAGATATCACGTGTGAATGAATGAGCACAAAGGAACAAAAAAAAAATGGGTTATACAAACTAAGCAAGGACTGCAGTTTTTTCATGGACTCTGGTTCCTCTCTGGAGGAGGAAGAGTTGGCATATCCATAGGTGACCTTTTGAATTAGAGTACACATTTTACATAATGTCATGCCAAGAATCCAACGTGAAACTTGCCTTGCCCTTAACTGAGGACATGGAACAGGCCACAAAAAACTGTCACTCTACCATTGTTGTTTACACACTACTACTAATCGCTACTCTAGACAAAATTCATAGGTTGACTCACATCAACTAGTTGTGGCAGTTACAGTAACACATTTTAACTCCTGGAGAGACTGAAAGTTGAAATATAAATTATTTCACTGTGACCTACTACTAATTGGGTTGATTTAAGTACAGGTACTTGAGACAGAAATCTATCGCTAAGGTTTCCTTATTCTAGGAACTTTTTCTTTGCCTCAATTTATCCCTCTGTAAAATGAGATTAATGACAATTATGGTGTTATAGATATTTCAGGAATGTTAAGTTCAAGGAACTGTCTTAGTAGCTATTCAACATATGCTTCTTACTTAATATTTATAAACCTTTGAAATTGCCTTATCTGTAGAGCTGTTAAGTATAAATTATTATTAAAATTATTAGCCTTGAGAATTATAATTACTGCTTCATTATTTTTCACATTATACTCATTCTATGGGGGTTTTCTTGTAAATATTCAAAATGAGCTACTGCCTTCATTGTACAATCAACTGGAAGTTTGCTCACAGGCTTTAAAGACACAAAGTATGACATAAATTCGTAAGATCTAAGGTGAGACAAAAATGTAATCTCTTTTCCAAATGAAGTTTTTATAGGAAAATACTAATGGTTATATAACAGTTCTTACAGAGGATTACTACAGATTTATTTATTGGCTTTGATTACTCTTTTTAGAGAGCCTGGCTAACATGTAATGATTTCACACTACCAGATACATCTCCAGTTCCCACTAGAAGTTGCTGGCCTTAATGGGGTTCATGTATGGCTGCTTTTTGAGGCCACTGCAGACTGCAGCATTTCTTATAAACTTTCCAAGACTGACTCAATAGTCACAAGAAAAGTACAGAGAGATGATGAAATCTGACTCAGACTGGTAATAAAACCAAAATATCCACTTAGTACGTATTTACTTTCAGTCAAATGTTTTCTAAAATGTATTACATACAAAATCTCATTGTATCCTTATAATGCCTCGATATGATAATCAAAGTTATTATCTGCATTTTACATATAAGGAAGTAGAAATTGAATAAGAGAGCAGCTAACATAAGGTCATGATGTTGCTACTGTGTGGTGCTAGGATTCAAATCCAGTGCATATACTCATGACTATTATAGCTTCCAACATCTGCTTTTCCTTAAGTCTTTCCTGGTGTCTTAGGTTGGAAAGACCCTACAATGATTCAATAGGTCGTGCTACACTTTAGTAAAAAGCAACTCTGTTTTACATGTAGTTTTAAAAATTCATAGTTTGAAGGCCAACATGAGTCACTGGGGCTATTTCCTGTTCATTTCCTCCAGGTTGCAGGTTCAGAGTAGCCACCACCTTTCGTCAAAGAGGAGGGGAAGAGTGCTTCACAGCACCTTGTCAGGACATGTGTTAGTCTGTAGGGAACATCTCTACTCACAGCTCTTTGGCAGGAAACAGATACATGGTCTCCCAGACCTAGAAAAGGGAGAAAGTTTGGTTCTCTTCCTGCCTTTCAGAAGCCACCTACAGGTCTGCAGGCAGGCAGTAAAGCAACTACCATGGTACTGTGAGGAATTTCTTATTCATGCCTTCAGGCTAGGGACAGGGAAATGTGGATGGAAAGGTTGTGTGATTAGCCTAAGGTTATCCAGGCAAGCTACCTGGAGGCAGAGGACGGATGAAAGCCCAGAGTTTTGCAGACCACTAAACTTTTCTAACATATGCCCATGTGAACTAACTTCCTACAGTGTGGTTTCCAGAGTACCTAGTGCCTTTTCATGGTTAAACAAAAGTCAAGCCGGAGTTAGCACTACCTATGGTTGAAACGCTGAAAGAGCTTCCTCACAGGTGGCCTGTCCCTTAGAAAGTATCAGTCTGCATTCACATCCTTGATTTCCACTAAGATCATCACTGTCTTACCTGCCTTGTGTGCAGGAAGCTGTTACTGTCCTCATACTGAACTTGATGAGATGAAGGCTCAGGCAGACCAACAATTCATCTGCCCCCAGAGGAAATGGCAGACTGGGGATTTGAAGAAAAGCTTCAATCTCAGCCAAACTGTGCTTCTTCCAAGGGATCATCACTGTGTACCGAACACTAGCTCAGATTTCAAACAGAAGCCTGCTTCTGTCAGTTAGTACAAACACGGCCATGGTTATGCTCAGGGCCGAAAGTCACACAGGGAATACAAATCCTAACCAAATGTCATTTATTTCACAAACTCTACTCTAAGGCCCACCAAGGTGTGGTTTTTATTCCCTCGGAACTTACAACATCTTTTATTTTTTTTAAAAAAAAAACCTTTTTCATGAACATATATAAAATGTTCAATCCATTCTGTCTCCATAAGTATTAACCATATTATCTGACAATATCAATCCTAACACAAACGAAAACACCTTTTTTTTAAAGCACCAGAGTAAAACTATCTTATTAGAATAGAACATTACTTACAGAAATGTTTTGATAGAAAACAAGTTACACAGCACCAAAATAGGTTTCTTGGTGGAATCTCCAAGCCTCTAAAAGGCATTCAAAATATAACAAACGTTCTTTACTATTGGCTATTGCTGCACTGAGGGAAAAGACAAGAAGACAACTTAAGAGTATTCTATTATTGTACTGTTGAAGAAAAAATTTATTTAAAAATAAAAAAGCCTTAAAGATCTTTAGTAAGTGAATGGCAAGAGTCAGCCTTTAAAACTATTATGAGTAGGTTAACAATAGTTTTAATTAAATAAGACTGCTAAGTTACTCTTAGAGTCTTTGCTGTGATGGTTACCTCAAATTCTTTCTTTTTTATTAAGCCTTCAATGCCTAGTGATTCATTTCTGGAATGCCCATAACAATGGAACATAACAAAATTTGAATTTTCTTCAAAATTTTTTTTCCTTGACTTTTTCTAGGCAACACATATAAATCTCATTCAAAAAATTTAAAAATTTCAACCTTTGGTATAAATGGGTTACCAAGTTTAAAATGCTTTGTGCTAATATTGTTATCCTCCTCTTTCTCCACATCATCCATCACCACACTGAGGGTGCTGGTTTAAAGGTCTTAATATTTGAGGCTCCCTGGTGGGTTATCAGCACATCTCGATTTTAGTTGGGCTTTTTTGTCTACTGGATTCTAAATATACTTTATGTATATAAGTAACAAGCCTGATAGGCAAAAAATAAAACAATAGTAGTTACAAAAGGAACATGCTAGAGGAAAAGAATCAACAAGCAGAGAGTATATAGAGAGGCAGACAGTAGGAAGGTAGGAGGGAGTAGGGTCCCCTGAAAATCAACATGATTACCAAATAAATAAAATTATGATGAGTTTATAAAAATTTAGGATTCTGTAGGGACATTACAGTTCTAAGAAGGTTTTGGTATATACACATATGGAAAAGTCTTAGGTTTTGTGGGGGGGATAATTATGTGCAAAATCCAAATATTTGCCTATATACCAATTGAGTTGCTTAGTTATCATATTTAGATAATACAGTGTAAAAGAAAACAGAAATCCAGAACACTGAAGTCATATTACTTGCTTCAATATTATTGCACATGCTAATTTTATCTGTTATCCACTTTTCTCTCGTTATGCTTTGAAGCCAGCCTATTCTGAACCATGAATAAGTGTTGCCACATCAGAGTATGCAATATACAATGCTCCCTACCCAGGGGAAAGTGAGGACTAAAAACCTGAAGAGTCTCAAATAGTGCTCTAACATGATATGGTATACCACTTCCAACATGGAGCATTAATAAAACCACCTTTAGGGCCAGGGGTTTAGCTCAGTGGCACAAGCGCCTACCTGGCAAGTACAAGGTCATGAGTTCAATCCCAACTTTTAGGGCTGGGACTGTTACTCAGTGTTAGAACAACAACCTAGTGTACCCAAAATTCTGGTCCACCCCAAGCACTGGAACAAAACAAAACAAAACAAAACAAAACTGTTAGTTCTCCCACTAATGTCACTGATAAGAAAATACAAAATATTATGCCCTTAATAGTGATGTGTGCAAAGAAATACACCTGTATTAGCCCTCATAGTCATTTTGGGGAAAGATATATCTTTAATGCTATAGATCCCTGCCAAAAAAAAAAAAAAGCCAAAACAAAACAAGAAACCAAAATTAAAAAAAAAAACAAGATTCTAGCAGTCACCTTGTATGTGGTTTTCTATGCCTTTGTATACTTACTCAGCATATCTTTCCTGAACAGCTAATCTGTGCCAGGCATTGTGCTGGGCACTAGGCAGAAATAATCCCCATCCTTAGGGAGTCTGTAGTCTAGCAAGTATAACAGCAAATTCAAAATTGAACAATTACACGTGGAATAACTAGGGTTTCCGAAGAACTCATTAAAAAAGGGAAAAAGCCTGAATCTGCCAGGGAAGATTTCTGCAATTAGTAATATTTAAGGTGAGAGCTGCATAGTATTTTCTTTTGAGATGTGTTGTGTTGGAATAGAGGGCTGGAGCAAGTTTACAAAACAGAAAATAATTAACTTTTGTATATTACCTTCACAGAATGCTCCTTTAATCTTCCAGCTACACAATGAGATAAAATTATTACTCTCATTTCACAAATGAATCAGAGATATAAACTGATTTGCCTCAGATTGCTTGACTAGATGGCTTTGAGTTGAAACTAATTTTCAGAGTCCATATAGTAAGATTGTCAATTTCCAGGATTATAATAATCAAGTAAGTTTAGACTTTGTCATAGGTTAAGTGACTCAGTAATAATAGCTTAAATTTGCACCATATTTTATAGTTTTCTTATCCCATTGTTACATCTGATACATAACTACTCAGTGAAATCAAACAACCAGGTTAACCCTTCTTTTTTGTGACCACTTAATAATCAGTAATATTGAAATAACTCAGAATATTTATTTCAAATATCACAAGACATCTAGTAAAATATTTTCCTGAAAAAGAACAGACAGATTAACTGTGATTGCTTTGTAAAGTCAACACTCATTCAAAGACATTAAATTTCTGTTTAAGATGTAGCAATAGACACGTTATTATTTTCAAGAATTTAACTATAATTTTTGTTTTTGCTGGACCTAGTGAAAGTAACTTTTTTCCATAGTCCTTTATCACAGAACTTCATGGAGCTTTTTTTCCCATGTAACTTATAAGAAGTTCTGAATCTCAGATACACAAAAATAAATCTGTCATTTACTAAGCACTGTCAAATAAATAAAATTTAAAGTGACTCAAAAAATCAAAAACAACTTAGATTGTGACATGAAATAAAAATGATTATTTTTCCATCAAATGTTTTTAGAATTTCCTTCTGGATATTTTTCCATGCATTCAATTATATAGCAAGGATTATTTTAATTTTAGGCCACTAAGGAGATATTTTAACGAAAAATAGTATTTGCATACTAAGAGAAGCTTTTCTAAAGCAAATGTGAAAATTATCTATGACTTCATTTGCCTAAAAGTAAACATATCATGAATGAAAACAAAGCATCAATCTGGTACTAGGAATGGATGTTGGAGACTGGAATCCATATAAATATCATTAAAGAATATTGAAGTAATTTATATACCTGGATATTACATAGCATCCAAACTTCTTGGATTATTAACTTCTACAATAGCTGTGTACGGGAAGTATTTTCAATCATATGCTCAGTAGAGATAGCTCAACTTCTGTGTTTGGCAACCTGTCATGGTTTACATTACTGCTTCATTTAATTCACATTAATTATAGGCGAAGACCTCAGGATAGAGTGAGAACAGGATAGACACAAGAATTCTGAAACAAGGGGCATACAGAGGGCTGACCAGGGTGCTGTTCTCCTCAGCAAAGAAGCCTGCACTTGGGAAAGAGACTGGGAGCCCATAAAGCCAGATGGTCTCACAAGGTATGAGCGCAAGTCATGGCTAAGGGGTCCTGGAGAAGCCTGTATATTGGACTGGGGAAGTATGAGGGGAGTACGGGGCCTGAAGAGCTTTGCCAGATGGGAAAGCAGAAGAACCTAATGCCCTCAAATGCATCTGAACTAACAAAGGTTCTGACTATAATTGGGTTCCTGGGGATATGCCCTCCTCTGCAGGGGGAGGCATTGCTCTGACTGTGCCATTCTTAGCGTACACAGCAGATACAGAAGAGAAATGAGCATTTTAAGCTTAGGAACCTGGAAATGTTCAGCAATAAAGTGAAAAACCAAGCTCTGCTCTTTAGGGTCGTGTGGTCAAATCTCTTTTCATTCTCTAACATGCATTTTGTGGCTAACGCCACTTCACTTTCAATTCTGCCTGGCACAAAACTGCCCAGTGGCACAGAAGCCCAACATGAGGGTAAAAGAAAATCGCTGAGCTCTGGCTCTTCTCTTGTAATCCTTGGAGAACAATTTAGCGCTGAACTTGTATCCAGGATACAGAACACTTTTTCTTTCCTACATTGAGAGGGAATGACACAACTGGGCATTGTGGTGTGACCCAAATTCACAGATAAATATTTGGATGGTGACTTACCCTTCACCTCGCATTAATCCTTTGCCCTTTGGTTTCAGAAAAATATGAAACAGCCAGGAAAGGCAAGTGAAACCACTGTTGCCTTCTTCTAGTATAAAAAATATATGTGGGACTGGAATTGCCTTCATTGTGCTACTTCAGTGCTGGCAATGACAAGGCAGGTGAGGAGCCATCTTTAATGGGGCCTGGGCCACCTTTTCAACAGGAGGTTGATGGGATGACGCTACTCTCTGATCCTGATTTTTTCCCCCAGTGCAGCAGATCAAACCCAGGATCTTGTACATGTGAGGCAAGTGCTCTGCTACTGAGATCCTCTTCAGCCTTCTGATCCTGATTCCTGTAGTACCAATTCAACATATCCCCACTTTTCCCTGCCTTCTTTCCACACAGCAATCAATAGAGTAGGGATTTTAGCACTCTATCATTTCTAGTTCTTACTAATCACATTATAGCTGAGGACCATGTAGTGCTAGGCTATCTACCATATGAAATGTTATAAAGCTTTTGCTGCTTCACTTATTGATCAACCATACTAGCTCTTAAAACTGATTTTCATTATAAGGGGATTACACTTCTTTATATTGTTGAATTTTGGTCTTTCTGTTTTTAAGGCTCTGTATTGCCCAGACAAAGGGTATATGAAAACATCAAATATTTGTCCTAAGTTTTTCCCTAACAATTTAACTTAGTAGTTTTTTTTTTCTGTTTAAAAGGGCCAACCCATTTTTAAATTTCATGCATGTTGCAATTCCTACAGTTTTATCATTTGTCAACAAATCAACTACCTGCTTAGCAGTTCTCATGAGGGATTTAAAATAGCCATCATGAAAATCCTGCACATTTACTATTTTATAACAAACCTGATTGTCACCTATGATATTTCAAAGATCACTCCTCATATAGACATCACACTGGAAATTAGATGCAGGGCCCGCTTTTCATGGAACATTATGCAGAGGCACTCTGACTAATAAATCTTTGTAGCTAATGCATTCCAGATGGAAGCCATGTCTCACAGATTTAACCTTCCTAAACCCTTCCAAAAATTCCTCCCATCAAAAGCTCTCTGGATGAGATATGTTTGATTGAAATGGGATCATCAATACATGACAACTAAGTAATAGTACAAATGATTACTGCCTGCAGAAAAATTGCCATATTCCTTCCCACAAAGACATAGTTTTGGACAACCCTCAGGACAAGAAGATGGACCTGATATGTCTTACCATGTAATTTAAATGCCTTTTTGCCTGAATCTCCATTGCCATTCACAGATTCTATGCAAAGAATGGCCATTTCTATCTAACTGTTGCACATATATAACAAAGGCTGCTAAATGGAAGGATCAAGACTCTTCCAGGAGACACTAATTAACATTCTGTTTAATCATGTCACCATGTTTAGCAGTCTACATCATTAGTTTATGTCAGGCAGGCACAATGCAACATCAAAACACCTACATGTAGATCCTTACAGAATCAGTCATGTGCAGTGGCGAGGGCAGTGTCATACAAGATTGGAACTACATCTGCAATATTCAGTACCATTACAAATCACCCCATCACAGGCTAGCTCATGCAGCCTGCAAGCAGTTGGCTTTTTCTTCTAGTAGTTTCTCAACAGAGATCAACTTAAAATGCATGGCTTTTGCAATATTTTTAAAGGAACTGAAGATCTAGGAATAGTTTACAGCTTCCACATTCCACTGTATGTTCTCAGACTGGATCCTCTATGGCAAAGACCACCTTGAACAATCAGGGGCCAGAATTTGCACTGGAAGGTGCTCACTGAAAAATTTTAAACTCACAACCAACTTCTCCCATCCACCCTCAAAATCATCTAAATTCTGAAGGTGATATCAAGAAAAATTTCATTAATTCAGACTGATTTGAGAATAAACTAATGAAATATGAATGCTTCAGTATATAAACAAGTGATTTTGTTACTGTTTTTATTTTCAACAACTACAGATTTTGTGACCTGTTATCAAACATTATTTCTAGTGTATCTTAAAATAGGATACTATTAGCTGTAATTGCTTGGATATTACAGATTATCATGTTGCTAAACTCATGCAAAATGCCTATCCCTTTACAGTCCTGTGGCTGTCTGCCTGGTACAAGCATCCCTGGGGAATGCAATTAAGAGACTCATGCTCTTATCCAGCTCCAACTAAATAAAAGGCAGTGTGCTCCTAAGGTCTCCAGAATGCTTCCCTTCCCCCGTTTAAGGTGTTTTGCCTATATATTCAGTGGGCCTAATCAGAATCCCCTCATTTCTCCTGCCAAATAAACACCAATTGTTGTAGATTCTGACTCACTTGGTTCTGGCCTAGCATTGGAAATAGTTGAACAGTTGAAAAGAATTCCCCAACTTCCTAGCTGACTTCCTGAATCTCCTGTGGAGAAACTAGATTGGATAAACTCAAAGGCGCCTCACAGCTCTCAAATACCATGATTCTACTGAATGCATGCTCACACTTACTTACAAAAATGATATCACATATATGCCTTGGGAAAAAAGTCTTGGATAAAATATCCAGTAATAACAGGAACAACTAACCCTTATCAAACACTCATTTCACCCCTGGGGCTGTTACACCTCATAGAGCAACACTCTATGCTCACTGCAGCCTTCAGAGGCTGAATTAAAGGCGGAGCCTGTTTATTATTCTCTCCTAGGGTTAGGCCACAGAAAGTTAAATAGCTACAATGTTTAAAACAAACTATTTCCTGATTGTTGACAATAAGGGTAATTTTCACTTTTCTATTTTTAAAAAAATAATGATTATGTATTTCTCTTGTGACAAAAACTGTTCAAAGATTTAAAAACATTTTATAAAGATGATTTGGTGCAACACACGCTCATCAGCACAGTGAACATAGAAGCACAGGATGATGCATCTGTCATTATGTGGCTAAGTAGTCAGTCAATTACAAATGGAAAAGGATGCCTCCTCCAGAAACCTTGGATGAAGGAAGCAATCATAACCATATGGAATTTAGTCCCTGGCAGCCACAGTGAAAAGGGAAAACTTCTACTTGTTGCAGAATAAGCCTAAATTAACTAAAACAAGCACTTCAGATCAAGAGGCTTAAACTTTTTCAAAGTTCTAAAATCTAAAGAGTAACTTCCACGTGGGATGCTAGAGAAGAAATATGGTTTGGTCATTGTAACTTTTTTTATGATTTACACATGCTTATTTTTGTGATACTGGCTCTTTTTTATTAGAACATGTTTGTAGTACATAATATTTGCACAACCTGTGGGGAATTGATACATGGACATAACACATTTTAATTCCTTTTCTCATCTCTTTTAGCACCCTTCTTTCCTATCTTTTGATACTCATCCCCTTCAAGAAAAATCTATCTCCCTACTTTCTATTAACTATCCTTTATTTTGCTCTTTATTCTAACATTTTTAAAAAGTTGATCAACACTTGAAGGCAGGCTTACACGCCTGGGACTGAATTCTCTTAAAATTTGAATTGGTGAAGTCAGAAGAACTTTGACACTATCAAGATTGTTGGCCCCATTTTTTCCTTTTTATTCCACGATTCATGGATAGCAAACCTAGAATATGTTCTCTGTATAAAAAGTTGGTAATCATAAATGGAAAAAGCCATTCATAAAACAGTTCTGGTTTCTTTAATCACAATCCTTCAAAGGTCTTCTAGACATTAAGTAATAGGAAATATTGAGAAGAGGGGGGGAAAACCTAAAGCCCTTTTTAAGCTGGAGGACAGGCGTTGCTTCTCAGTGAGTGACATATGCAGAAACAACCCTAAATCATACAGTGTAATTATCTTTTTTATGCTCTGGCTCTAAAATTCTTAAGAGCCCCTGCCCAAATGTCCTCCTCACTTTGATCTATGGTTGTAATCTTACATTAAAACTCAATCACACCAGGGAATGTCATTTTGCCAGCTTTCAGGCAGGTCTTAACAATAGGCCCCTGGCTGAGACAAGCATGGAAGAGATCAAGCACTCCTCACCTCGCTGCACAGCAGGCGCTGGCAGAGGCAGGCACACCTGAGTGATGCCTGGCTGGCACTGAGAGCTTGCCCGGCTCATTCCCAATGACCTGGTCAGCAGGCACGTGCAGAGAATCAGCAGCCACTGTCACTGACGATCATTTTATTCAGTTGGTGTCTTCCAGTAAGGAAGTAAGTCATTCCTAGGCACCCCATTTCTATTCTTTTTTTAAACCAGGCTTTCCCAAGTATTATAAGTGGAGAGGTAGTTTAAGCTTGAATAGAAATATGTGTAGTTAAGATTTTTTTTTGTAATGATTGAGATGTTTATTATGACCTGACTTCTTTGTCTTACTGGGTAGTCTCTCCATGCTGTTTCTTCAGGTAGCTTGCAGAACGAAAGCATTTGTCTATTTCTTGAGAAGCGACTTTGAGATTAGATTAGAAATGTGGGGCTTTTAAAAAATATCTAATCCTATTATGCTCATTAATGAATCCAATTGTGACCAGGAGTACAATAAAAGCAACTGGCAGTGTCCTAAAAATTCAGCTCTTCTTTCATAAAAGAATGAAATGCACAGGTTCAACCTGCTGTGACAATGGCCAGCCCTTCTGAGAGTCCACATGCAGGAACACGTGTGTTCAAAGTACCTTTTGGTCACCTTGCTGTCTGAACTTGCTCACAGAGCCACTTTCAATTAAGCCAATATAGATTTTGGCTCCAGCTTTGGCCAAGTTTTAGGCTAAGAGGGCATCAACATTAATAGGATGAGACAAAAGAGCTTTTGTAACACATTCTCAACTGTTCTTTTTCTAAGAACAGGAGAGATTTTAATCTCATTATGAACTTGATATAGAGGGTTGTTAGCACACTTCAGCAAAACACAGCAAACTCCACTGGCCATGGTTAGAAATGATACTTGTGTAGATACTTAACACTCTTTTATAAGAAAGGGTGATTTTAGTCAACAGGCAAATTTGTATAGGATTTCTGTTTCTTAAATTCATAATTTGGAGTACTACGTCTTATGGAGGCTTACATCTTTTTCTTAGTCCTTAATTTCTCTGTGTATAAAATATGTACAAGATAATATGCAAGCAAAACTAACTCACTCGTGAATTATGCAAGTTCTTGAAAGTCTACAATTAAAGAGTGAAATAAATGAAAATATAATTTTTAGTATGTTATCCCTGTTAAAATCCCATGTTAAAACATTTTAAAACTTATAAAATGTCTATAATAGCTTGTGTTGATATATTGAAATAACCAAGAAAGAGAGGAAAATAGAAGGTAACATTAGCTGAAATTGAAAATGGGCAAAGTGCTTGAGGACATCATCTTGGTCACTTTCCTCAACACTGAAACACAAGGCTCATCACTGACAAATTAAAGGAGGAAGGATTTATTTTGGCTCACAGTTTATAGTGGTTTCCTTCCATAATGGTGGAAGGGCATGCAGAAGGTCATTCAAAGGAACATGGTGGAAGACAGTTGCTCACTGCATGGTGGACTTAAAGCAGACATCATGAAGGGATGAACCAGGGAGGAGTGTGGAAAGATTTGGAGATGGTGGCTGCAGAAGCAGTCTTTGAATGGTGCATGCTGAGCTTCATGGGATATTCTGGTCAAAGTTCCGAAGCCCAGAATGATAACAGTTATGCAGCTGGTAAAGCCCAGGCTCAGGAGGTTTCATTTGGGGAAAAGGACACCATTGGCAGATGGAGTCCAGACTTTATGTGTTATGCACTGGCAGAAAATTTGTGTATATTTTGCTTATCCCCTGAGATGTTGCAGGGCACTGTGATTAAGTGTAACAGACTAAATAAAAATTTAGTCTGGAGAAAATTTCAAGGCAACCTGATATTAAGAGTGTGGTATGGGTACCATTGGGAACTTTTAGCTAGCTCTATATTCAGAATCAAGAACAAATGACACAGCTGACTGAGTCTGAAACCTTTGAGTTTGGTTAGAAAGTAATTTGTAAAGTTGAGACCTATAAAACTGGAGCAGAGGAGAGCTTGATTGCTGAAAAAATTACAAAGAAGCCAAGTACTTTAGATCAGAAGAACAGGAAGAATGGCTTAAGGTTATATAAAACATCAGCAAAGCCCTGCCCTTTGCCCTTTGCAAAAGTGAAAAAAAAAATGCTATGAGAAAACATCCCTAAAAAATTGTGCTCCAGAAGTGTGGCCACCTAGGGTATTTGTTTCACAAGATTTGGTTTATGTCATTCAGGCATCCAGGCATCTAGGCATTCGGAGATCTATATAGCCGTGATACAAAGGAGCCTGACTATCGCTTAGACTGGCAGCACACCTCGACATCACCCACAGGATGCTGGTTTTACAGGCATGCAGAATGCAAGAGTCACAGTCAGGGAGATAGATATCCATCCAGACTGTAGAAAAAGCCTGAGAGGCTAGCAGTGTGCCCCTAGGGGACAGCTGATGAAGCCACGAGCATGAAGCTGAAAGTGCCATTGATTTCCACGGCCTTAATTTGGGAAAGCCAGGAACGTGGCATACCTGAGGAAAGCTGCAAGGAGTGAGCAAGGCCAGCCTAAGTGAGCAGTATGAGAGATGTAATTAATGGCAAGGCTAGAGAAGTGTGGCCACCCAATGTCTTTGGAGTTCACATTTCCCCAAAGCTTTCCCTGGGTAGTGGACACAGAGCTACAGGATTTAATCTTTGTTCTGCTGGGTTTTGGTCTTTCCTTGGTCTCACTGGTTTTTATTCTGTAGATCTTCTCTCAATGCTGTCAGCTTACCACCCGCTATTCCACAGGCAGTTCTCCTCTACCATGCCCGTCTGGTGTGCTGTTTCTTCTTTGTAGGGCTGACCCTAGACTGAAACATGAGCCAAAGGAAACTTCTCCTTTAAGTTGTGGGTATTGGGTATTTTTTTCCAGCAACAAGGAAAGTTACTGAGACACACATTTCAGCTTACTTGCAATAATATTGTGCACTAAGTTAAACAAATGGCAGAACTAAGTCCTAGCTTTCATCAGGGTCACATGTCTAAGGAGTGGAACTTTAGTAAACCCTTGCAAAAAAGCAAAACAAAACAAACAACCCAGCCAGTAATAAATCTAGCAGTGTCTGGCTTTGCATAGGGATGTTTATAAGCTATAGTTGGAAAGAGTTGAGTAAATCCTATGACAATTAAAATATATACTAAAAACTTCTCTCTTCATTGTTCAAATTCACATTTAGAAAGGCAGTAAACAATAAAATAGCACTAACATATAGTACAACTCAAACCAAAGCAATCTGGAAGTGAAATAACAATAGCATTTAAGGAAGTCATACATAAAGAAATAAAGCAGAGAAACAGAACCTAAAAATTGGAAACTTAATAAATTATCACTTGGAACCAGATTTTTTTACAGTTCCTATCTTTCTACACAAATAACACTAGAACAAAAAATATATTAATTTAGGAGCTACACATTAAAGGGCTGTTATTTCTAGTGTTAAGATAATAAATCACCTTTTCGTTACATTTCTCTAAACTTCTGCTATGAACATACATTGCTTTTTTATTGTATGACTTTTCTCTTGTTTTATTCTTTTAAGATCCATGCAGATGCATCAGCAGAGCTTACAAAAAGGCACATACTGGGGGCTCAGCCTTGGAGCAAAATTAAGAAGTAGCATATTAGATGCTGTAAGCACCAACAATCTACATGTTACACGAAGAAAAGTATCCCAGAAAAAAAAAAAAGGCTGCCAGCTGTCCTTTATATGAGACTGTGGTACTGTTTTGTAGAAGCACATCCAATGAGAGCTTGTTCTGACACCGAAATACTTTCAATGGATGAGACATTTCCATGCTTCACATATTGCAGAGTAAGTTTCTCAGAACTTTCTCATTGTACTCAGTGCTGCCTATGCAGTTAATTTAGGCATCACAAAACTCAGTTGTTAATTTCCTGACTTGCCTCTGGACTCTTAAATGCTATTGCTCCAATCATAACACGTTGGAACACTTACACAGATTTCAACAATAATATCCACAGCTGGGAATAAATCAAAGCAGTTTTATCACTGATTAAGTGCTATTGAAATATAGTTACAAGACAACATGAAGCAAAGGACAGATTTCACTTGGGAAGATTAAGACAGATCCTGGGGGAAAAAAGAGGGTAATCCAAACAAAGTCTATGCAACATTTAAAAAATATAATTCAGAGTCAGAATGCAGATTGCATTTTTTAGTCATTTAAATTCTTGGTTTCTTGTGTCTCTGTATTTATGCTATAGAGTAGTTCAAACACATAAGATGAATTTAGGCACAGCTGTTTTTCAAGCTAAAGTGTCTTCATACCAAGGCAGGGTCAAAAAAATGTGTTCTATAAAGGCCCAGGGTATAAATATTTTAGACCTTGCAGACCATACATTTCCTGTTGCCACTACTCAATTCTGCTGTGACAGCATGAAAGCAGCCATGACAATACATAAATTAATGGGTGTGGCTGTGTGCCAATAAAAATTTATTTGCAAAAACAGGCAGAGGGATGAATTTAGCCCTTGGGATGTAGTTTACTGATGTCTGCCTTAAGATACAGGTTATTCTATAAACTCAGAAAACTCTCCAAATATGGGGATGGAGTTGGGAAAGACGTGAAACAAAAACAGAGTAATTCTATGACTCTGTCTTATTCTTAGAGTAAATATTTGCATTCAGTCCAAATCTCCTACAGTCTCTGTCCCATAGCAACCTCTATTTTCTCCTTTAGGCCTGTGAAGGGTAGGGTGGTTAACTCTCTTTGGGTATCTAACATTCCTTTTGAAATGTTATTCTTTCATTCACCCTCTCCTTCCCCCCTCCTCCTCCACTTTAAATGTACTTTTATTTCCATAGCTAATTACTTGGGCCACAGACATGTTAAGGTTTCCTCTTTCTAGTCATTCATTTCAGGCTACTCTGGGGCCTAGCTGGCATCTGCTGCTGACAGGTTTTGGTCTGTTCACTTGGAGGTTGTGCTAACCAAGCCAGGCCAGCTGCTTAGATGCTGTTAGCTTTTCAGCTACATCTGTGCAGAGGTTTGAAAGGGGACAGCCATTTTCAGCAATGTTTGATCCTTGTCTCAGGAGTTGACATTTTCATCATGGATTCAGATGATTGCAAAGAGAGAGCCTTCATTAGGACTGCAGGTCTCCAAAACTGTGGTGTAAATGGAATTCCTCCTGAAAAAATAACCTCAGAATTCAAGATGAACAGAAACAACGGTAGTCAGAAAAATAATTAAGGTAGTAGAGACAGTCTTCTATAGCCAGAATAGTTTACTGCATAAGGTGAGATGCTAGGTGCTATCAAAGCTCACAGGGATCTCAGCTTCCTTTTCAGCTGCCATTTTAAAATATCAATGCTCTCTTCAGATGTCTAGTTCATCTTTCCTCTGACCCACACAGAGATGAATTCTGTTTTCCTCTGAATTTATAGAATTCCCTAAGTTTCTGGGGCCTCAATTTTCTTCTCCTAAACCTTTGTGCTCTTCTTGGATGATTTCACCCATTCCCATGACTTTTACTACAAATTCAGATTCTGTTCATCTATTATCTCTAAACCTCTTACATTTCAGACCCCAATCAGCTCTATTCACATGTCCCAAGGACACTTCAGTCTCTAGCTCCCTAATTGAATTAATCCTCTCCCTACCCCCAAATGATCCCTTATTATGCGATGCTCCCACATGATTCTTAGCTATTATTCTCATGATGTACTCAAGTATGTACTGACCAGACACGCGGGGGTCAGAGTGTTTCCACCACCTGTATATCCACTGCTTCCCAAGCCAATCTCTTCTGCTTTCTACATGTCAGTCAAATCCATTTGTTCTGTTTTCACTGTTGCTACCTTAGTTTCAGGCCTTTGCCATTCTCTTCTTCCCCTTTGCTCATCTTACTTTTAATCGCTAAAGTCCTCCTTCATGTATAGTTGCATTTCTATACAGAAAATAATCACAACTTAAAATAAAATTTTCAAACATCTTGATAAACTATGAGGTCCAGCCAGTTCTTGCTATGGTAATATTCTCTTTCTATTTTTCACACACACACACACACACACACACCACCACCACCACCACCACCACCCAAAATATAGACTCCATCCAGGGTGTACAAGAGCTTTTTGTGTTTCTAGTTCTTTGCACACTTTTTTTGAATTTGGAATTCTGTTCATCTGACATCTTATCCATTCATTAAAGTTCAGCTTAAAAGTACCCCCCTCTTACAGTGATTATACTCCTACCACCAAATTTTGAACCCCAACTGTTTTTTTAGTATATGGTGAAGTGATAGCGCTTAGCACATTGCTATTACAAGATTACCTGTTTCCCAGAAGTTTGTAAATTCCTATAAATGAAGACACCTGCTTTCTGGTATATCTTTCCACTTAGAATAACATCTGGTACATATACTAAGTAAATATCTGTAAGATGCATCATACAATGAATGGTTATGTACGAATGTGGTTGCGTTGGTTAATCAGCCTACTGTAAGTCTCAAACAGTACCTACAATATTTGAAAATGTCTAGTAGCATGGAAAATTTTAGTCTCTCATTTTTCAGCATGGGTCAGATCTTGTATGAATCAACCTACAGATTTTGTCTGCAATAATTCAAGTTATAGAAAAACTGAATAAAATTTATACAAAATCATAAAGATTTTAGAAAATAAGTTCTATAAGCAATTAACTGATAAAGCAGGATTACTCATTTAAAAACACAGAAAAGAAGAGAAGATCAAGGGTAATTTAATAGAAACTGTCCCATAAAATCAAGAATTTTCTGTTAGCACTGGTGATAAGATTTCCCCCATCTCCTCTAATGGAAGAATGAAAAAAAAAAATGGCTACAAAAGAATGTGGAAGACCCTGAGGAAAATCTATGCATCTTCTAGCTTAATAGAAAGATTGAAGAGTTCCTAGAGAAGATGGGAAAAATAATCCAAGATGAAAACTGGAAGGAAAAGATTTCAGTGGATTTGATATTGAATGAAATGGGAGATTAGAAGATTAGAGAACTGAAGCTATCATTAGAGAAGAAGACAAAACTAGATTCCACTAAACGCATAAAACTTATAAACCCTTCTGCAGGTGAATTTGGATTTTCTAAAGAAAATGCACCATCTTTTGTCCAAAGGGGAGGCACAGGTCTTCACCCAGAGAGGACTGATGGGCAGTGTGTGTTGTCTCTAGAGGCCAGTGGAGTGGCTAATCAAATTCATTGTTTCTGAAAAGGATGTGCCATTGAATCTGCAAACTCCTATCTACCACTGTTGATTGAAGTGAGAATAAAAAGTAGTCATGTAAAGAGCTTCAAATTTCTTTTAGAAGGTCTACAGTTTTGGGCCTGAGACTGGAAGTTTTGGGGAAAATTTTTCATCTTTAGGGTTATGACTTAGTGTAAGAACACTGGTTAGGAGAACACATTTTTAAATTAGAAATGTATTTTTAATTTAAAATATATTTTGTAACATAACTATAATTTGCTTTCTGGCTCAACATGAGGAACTTTTTTAAAAAAATAAAGACCAGGAAATGTGTGATAAATTGGAGGCACATGATACAGTTTCAGGGCCAATGAAGAGTCTATAACAGAGGAGAAAACAGTAAGTTTCATAAAATGAAATAATAGCAGAGCAGTTTTACTGCCAGCATGTATGGCTTAAGGAAAATATATATATATATATATATATATATATATATATATATATATATATATATATATTTGTAAAGCACAGACAATAAAACAAAATGAACTTGAAATTCCAGTGCACAAAATATGATTTAACACACAGAAAGTGAGAAGAATGATGCATTATACCAGATTCAGAAGGATGTGATGCATGCCTAGAGAGGGTTGACAGAGGCCATGTGCTGATCAAAAGAAATATAACTAACAAAGCAGTAGACATAGTACAGTCTTCTTAGGACAAACAACAAAAATAGCACCCAGGGGGGAAAAATCCAAGAAGATGGAAACACCATCTATTTGGCTTAAGTAAAAAATAACTGAAGTTGCTACAGGAGATTATAGATGACAGACCGGGATAAGGAGGATGATTTCTGAAAGGAGATGATCAGATTAAGTACCGGAATGATAACATTCCAGTGATGGGGGAATCGCAATGATTGAGTATCTGTGGAGAATATCATTCACCTGAGAGCAAAGCATCTGATAAATTCCTGCCTTATGACATTTCAACTTTCAGAATGAAAGAGAAGAAATATGAATAGACATGCACTGATTTTCATAGAGTTACCTTAAATCTCTTTTGAATAAGATTTAGAACATAGAGCCTAAAAGCCATGTGATCTCAGAGGAACAGATTATCATCCAGCTCCACACATGAAACCCAACTATGTCAACTCTGCCATGCCACGGTCACAGCAATCCTGCAACATTCCAGGGACACAGCTGTCAGGAGCCTGGTCATCCCGGGCAGATCTCAACTTACTGTTCTCCCTCAAGTCAGGCCTTCAAATCTTTACAGCCTTTCTGTCAGGCTTTTTTTTTCTCTTCTCCAAGCTTAGCAGCCTCTTTAATTCTGCTTACATGACTTTTGCATGTTTCCACCCCTGGCTTCTTTTCTTCTGGACAGAATAAGGAACATTAATGAGACAGCAGCAAGAATTCTGAGGCAAAGCTATGGTATTACACTGTGACCATTTTTCATAAAGAAGGAGAAGGCTAGGTGTCATCAGTCATATGTCCTGAATTTTAGATCTACAAAGTCAAAATTTATTTAGTAAACAGACATGATATTCTTGACTAGAGATTCTACAACTAAATATTCCTTAAGGTGACTTGGAGATATGAGAAGATGAAGTACTATTATAAGGATCCACATGAGGAAGTACAAAAGTGAGAGACATCAAAATAAATCAAAATAGCTAAGCTGGAAATAAGTTTATTAAGGCGGATACTAAAAGGATATGTAAAATGTCAAAGAAGACACGGCAAGTAGCGTGAGTTTTAAAAAAAGCATGAAACTAAAATACAAGTGTGAGAGAAGCCAGAGGGTACAATGATCTTGAGCTTATAAACTCTTCTAGAGTTAGTGAAAGTGTGAACATACATGTATTCATACCTCTTCTATGGAATAAATAGAAGGCATCAGGGACATGGTACAGGCAAGATTATTAACCACCTAATTACTTGCTGGCTGTTTTACTATAAGGGGCAAAGAGGGAATTATAATTTTTCTTTCCAGAATCCTTATAAAGAAATATTTAAAAAGTTTAAAGCATGGTTAAAAGGTCGATAGGAAGCAAGCAAGTCCAGTCTGGGAACTCTTGCACCATGCTCAGGCCACTGCTGGACTGAAACAGACAGACCTCAGCCTCTCCCCGTGAGTGAGCACCATTCGCGGACTAGGGGTAGGGAGAACAAAGCCACATCAGCAAGCAAGCTCAGTCTGGGAACCAATGGCATGTGCGGGCTGCCGCCAGACTGGAACAGACAGACCCCAGCCCCTCCCGGCACACAGGCTGGCAAACAAGAAGTACAAACACTCCCCGCTCACCCCTCCATAAGCTACCAGCTTATCTGGAGAAACACAGGCTGTGTTGATAGCTATGGAGGTGAGATGCAGTTGGATACCTGTGGTGCTTTGGTGTCTCACTAACATTGCAGGTCTAGGGCTGGTGGTCTAAGGAATGGTAAACTGTATGACATCTAGGGGGCTCTCCTTCTGAGGGTTGCAGCCATTGTTAATTTTTATGGTCTTGTTTTGGAAGTCCTATACGATTTCTATTGTTTTGTTGGGTTGGGTTTTATTCTCTTTTGTTTTGTTTGATTATGTCAAATCTGATGGCAGGAGCAGTTATTTCAGAGATAGCAAGATATATTAAAGTGCCAATTTTGGATTTACCATAGTCTTGTTTTTGAAATCCTTGATTATATTCATTGTTTTGTTCCTATTGTTTTTGTTTTATTCTGTTCTGTTTGGCTTTTACTATGTCTAAAGTTATCTGCAGCTATAATTTTGAAGATATCAAAAGGTATTATGATAATAGCTGTTGATTTTGTAATGTTTTGAAGTCCTGTATCTTTTACTCTGGTTTGTTTTGATTGGTTTTATTCTGCTTTATCTTCTTTTAAAAAAAGGTCCATAAGATAAATAAAAAGTAACAGATGAACTGACATGACAAAACATGTCTTATTCCGTGTATGTG
Source organism: Hydrochoerus hydrochaeris (assembly GCA_004027455.1). NCBI lineage: Eukaryota > Metazoa > Chordata > Mammalia > Rodentia > Hydrochaeridae > Hydrochoerus > Hydrochoerus hydrochaeris. The sequence goes on from PVLA01001374.1 coordinate 98,246, forward strand.
TATTTATATTACATATATTTATATTCATATTTATAAATTTCTACTTGAATAGAAAAAAACCCCACAAACGTATCACATTATATATGCTTCAGTTACATGATGTGGGCCAACTGTAATCGAAAGACACAGTACCATGCTTGGTAACATTTTATTAAAGATGAGTAGTGAACATACATTTAAAGAGAACAGTGATCACTGACAGCCAGAATCATGTGCTACAGGTCTTGACCAACTCCTTTTTTTCTGGTAGCACTGCTATATGTATAACCAAATAATTCCTCTAACTATAATATTGCTTTCAGCATTGTATTTGATGGACCTGAAATTCACTAAGACTTGGTATACAAAATATAATTAAGTAGAGTCATAGTTAGAACTGAATTTGGTGTTAACTGATAGAAACATGTCAGCCTAGAAAAGCTTCTGTTCTACTGCTTTGCCACTTATCTGTCCCAAATCATTGTTTATTTTTACCCATATCTTCATAAAGGCATTTTAACATGCAAATAAAATGTATTTCAGAGAGTGAGAGCTACATAAGGATTAAAGCAACAAATCTATAACTTACAAGAATACTGAGAAAACGCTGAATATAAAGTCAACAGCAATTAGAAGTTGAGTCCTAAACTATTCATTCCCTTCAGTTTAAGACAGGAAAATCGGACTTGATAGATCCCGAACTCTTGATTGACCAAAACCTGAGAAAAGTTAAAAATGAAGCAGTTACTAAACAGCTAGCATGACTTTTAAGCCATTTAGGTAAAAGGGAATTTTCAGATCAGGAGATAACCTTCTTCTGGTCAACATCCTGCTGAGATAGCACAGTAGTGAGTCAGGTTTCAGAATTTGAACTAGTAATTTGAGAAATCTACCAAACATGCCATAAACAGACTCAGAGAAGAATTTAATAAGGAGAAATTTGTGGTAGAGAGTGTTTAGATCACACTCCCAAAAGGTATTGGTTAATAACTAAATTTAAAAAATGAAAGCTAAAAAGAAAATGATTCGAGAAATGAGAACATTGCAATAAGAGAATGAGCTATCTTGGATTGAAATATCTGAAAAATGCTTGAGTAATTTCTATTGAGAATATGTTGAGTGGAATTCTTACCTTGGAAATAAGGATGACTGGATAATTAGAGAAGCTGCTGGAACTCTAAGTTACATATCTTTCATTTCTATTTAGACCACTGCTTTGGTATCAGAATGTACATTAAATATTTTCCAAAGTGTAAAATAACAAAACGTTTTGCCAAAATATCTCTGTACTTTTCTATCAAGAAAGCATATATCTTGAAAGGCTAATTTATATTTCTACAACAGAAAGTTTGCATAAAACATCTATATAACTGTATTTTTTCTAATTTTCTCTTCAAGCATTAACAGTGCCAGGAATGAAAGACCTAAAAGTTAAGGAAATATATAACTATCCAAAGTTATTCCATAATTTTCTGGTGCTTAGGGCAGTCATGGAATTCTAGAGCTAAATGAATTTATGCTGGTCCGTGGTGTGACTTTAACAATGGAGAACCTAAGGGAACTTGCTTTAGGACACTAGGAAAATATCTTTAATCATGTTTAATAAATAGAAAAGATTTGTTTCTATGAAAACAGTTTTTTTTTTTCAGGTAAGTCTTGCTATGCAGTTCAGGCTGGTTTTGAATTCACGATGTAGTCCAGGCTGGCCTTGAACTCACAGCAATCCTTTTGCCTCAGCCTCCTGAGTGCTGGGATTATAGGCACACATTACCACGCCCAGCCTATTTGTGCTTCTTTGAATAGACTCTTATCCTTTAGCGTAGACAAAGTATAATAGTTTCAAACTCAAGTGATAAAAAGTTGGGACAATAACATATATATGAAGTCATTTATTAAGTTAAGGAAGAATCAGCATAAAATTAATCATTCTGCATTTTCCTTGGTCAATATCTTCTGTGGCATGAGACCCTCTAGAAAACAGCCAGTGTTCTTACGAGAGGGTACAGCAAACTGCACCCTAGAGTTCCCTATGGTAGTATCCCCCAAAACACACTGGGCCTTGGCTCCACTTGAGTGGCCTTGAGGAGCTCCTCTATCTCAGCATCCTATGTATGTCTTCAAGAAAGGGAACACAAGCCAGGGACAAGTGACCTGAATCAGGATGTTCAGGGCCTGAATCTGTATTATTTGTAACATGAAGTTCTGGGTCATTTCACAAGTTCCATCTAGTTTCAAAAAATTGGCAACCCCTACTCCAGCAGAGACTGAAGCTACTATCATCTTCAGGACTTGGTGTACTATCATCTTATCGCTTGGTATAACTGAGCTTGGTGGAGCACCAGACACCTAAGTCTGAAACTTTAGGCTTCTCTGCAAATGACCTCATGAACTGCAGTAAGGAGTTCAGCTGTTTCTAGATCTTTCAGCACTGGAATTCTTAATTGTGACACTAAATTAATATTCCATTTTTATCTTTTTTTCTTCACTAGTGCCAAATTGAGGAAAATTTTCACCTGGGTTAGTTTCTGACCTCTTTTAAATAGCTAACAAATTTAACTTCTATTAAAACATACTTGCTCTAGCTTTCTATTACTGAGTGCCTGGAGATTCTTCAGGTTTCTTTCTTAATTGTTGTATATATTATTCTAAGATGCATTAAAATGTTTTACATCAGAATTCTTATTTCTCATTACTAAGATTCTTTCTTAAGATTCACTGGTTGGACACGTGTAGGATCATAATTCAAGCAGGAAATGTCTTCTGAGGACCCTAGGTTTGTTCTACAACATTGCCATAGTCAAGCCCAGGGAAGTGGGACTCCAGGCCTTTCCATGTGTGTTCACCATAATTAATATTAATTTATAACCACTCAGGTGACTGACTGCTGAACTTATTTAGAAAAATCACATCTAAATATATAAAAAATGCATGTTTCCCTTTTTACAAGGGCATGGCCATAGTAGCATTCTTATCTACCATGCAAAGTAAATACCACCTACAAAAGCTCTACTTATTTCACAGACAGCTGTGAAAATGTGTTACAAAAAACATATAAAATCTTTGGATTTTCTTGAAACAATGGTCAGATTTTTCCAAGATATTATTTGTTGCTTCATTATTTGGGGTAAGTTTAGAAACTAAATAACTGTGAAAATTCTAGTTTGTGCATAATTTTACTTATCCAACCCTAGAATTAGCATTATGATCAAACCTAATGCTGAAAAATTACACCAAGGTAGGTGTGTTACTGACAGTAACACAGGCTAAGACTTACTGTTTGCTGGAAGTATAAAACACAAGCAAAAAAAGAAGGTGACTACACCTTTCATTTTGCCTTGTCATCTATTAAACAATGTGAACTATTTTTTACATACTGTACAAATGATTACTTTGTATTTTGACCTAAGTGTAAAATTGATGGTGAAAGATTATACCTTATATTGACGACCACAAATTAGTGACAGGACAGCTTAGTGACTCTGAGCATGGATTCTGGACGCCTGCCCTGAACTGGCAGAATCATTGCTAATACAATACTTCAACTGAGTTATTACTATAACAAGAATTCAAATCTGCAATGGTGCAGTTATCATTCAGGGAACTTCTTTTCCTTTTGGAGCAACTCTTTCATAATCTTCAAGTCCTTGGTTCAGTTTTGCATACCACTGTAGAAATGCAGGGAAACCTTGCTGTGATACATTTTCCCCCAATGCTGCTATCCTTTATCAGGAAAGTAAGTCTCAGCAGTATCTCCTCCTTTACTTACACCTGCTCTCCATTTGGAGAGCTTTCTTTTTCCTTCACTATGGAAAACTGCTTATGAGTACTGCTTTATTTTACTAAAACATGAAAGTGGGATGAGAAGATGATCTACCTCATCACAGTGCACGCAGTCCTTCTGCTCAGTAACCATCAGAAATTCCACATGAAATCACATTATCATGTATGTTGTTTCTTATGGTCAGCAACCAACAAAAATTTCACATGAAATCACATTATCAGTTATGTACTTTTCCAAATTTCAGGACAATTTCTATCTTCATTTGATTTACATACATATATTATTTCCCAAATGTGCTACATTGTATTTTCCAGCATGTCAGTGCCTTCTAGCGAATTTTAATCCTTTACATCTTCATTATAAAATTCCTGACAAACTTAAATACATATTTTAACAACAAGTAGGAAGCATTTTGGGGTCAAGGGGACAATAATGGCATCCTTGAAACATGTAAGATTTTGGCCTAGATCTGCTACTTTCTCTTGGGACTTGAACATCTGCTCTCTCCTGCCATGCCTGCAGCTATGACAGGAGAGTCCCTGGCTGTAGCCTTCATTTTTGCAGAGCTATGTGAATGTACTGGGGATTTAATATCAATTTGACTTCATGTGAGTTACAAACATATAGAATTTTTGGATCAGTGAATAGCCTTAAAGTCAAATTATGCCACTTTCTCTGCTATTCTTCAACCTAGCTCAATACCAACGTGGCTGCCCTCTCAAAAGGAAGGGCTATTTATTCTAGTACAGTAAGGGTCTCCTCTTTTTATCAATCTTGTGGGAAGATTAAAGGCCACTCTATTTGGGACAGTCAATTGGATTCGTTGAATACTCTACTGTAGAATCCAGATGGTAGAAAACTATTAAGTGGATAAAAGCTTAGGGACCATGGGTTTCAATTATAAGTCATGTCCTTCTTAACCTGACTTTCTCCATGGCCACAGATATATCAGGAAACTTCTGAGCACTGTTTTTTTTTTCTTTTATAAGCAGGCAAGTTTAAAGTAACAGGATGAACAATATCTATAATATCTTCATTAGGAATTGCAGTATCTGTGAATTTTTAAAAACCAGTTCTAAAAGATACTGATGTGACCAACTAATTAGAAGATGTAATGCAAAATATAAGCTGATCAAATTATCTGATATAGCTATAAATAACAGAAATAAATGACAAGAACAGATATCAATCATCTAACTCATGAGCCGCCTTTGACCAATAAGCCACAATGGAGTACAGTCCCAGGACACATGAGCTGTCATCACCGCTAGAAGATGTTACTGGGTAAATATTTCCTTCTCATCAGATGACTTTAAACAAGTATTTGAGAAACCTACCAGTAAGCAAACAAACAAACAAAAAAAAGTAAGGTTAGCCTAAGCCAGAACTAGCCTCAAAGTGAAAACATCTCAATAGAAAATAGAGACGTAACAGCCAGAATTTCAATAACGAAGAGTTGTTTTCCCTAATTAAAAAAAAAAAATCAGCACCTTCATTTCTCAGATTTCTAACTAGCGGTGAGTTAGTTGAACAGTTTCCATCTATGCATCTGAATTCTGCCGGGAGAGCCTCAAGGTTATCTGGATCAAATATACATATTTATTCAGGAAAACTAATTGTTTACACTGATGAAAAAGTCTGTAAATTGGAGGGAAATATGCAGCCATGCTTGGATATTCCGGGGAATTTAAATACATGCACTGACCTTTGAGGAACATGGATGCAGAATGGCAGGCAGCACTTTCAAACACTGCTTTGTAAAAACAGCAGGTTCTTTTCCAGAATCTTAAACATAATGGTAGAAGATGAAGACAGTGGATCTGGGGAAGAGTTTTAGGAAGAATCTATCTGTAGTTCTAGTTAATGCTTTTGTGAACCAAAACACTGATGGGCATATGCCACAATCACTTGAATAAGCTGTTGATATGTTCAAGGCATTAACTCCAAAAGTTTCAAAGTATGCAAAATATATCACATTGACCTTTTGACCTCCTTAACTGACTCCTATGGATTAAGTAAGTGCATGTGCTTGTTGAAACATTTCTTGAAGCTATATCTACGATTAGTTCATCTTACTCAGAGGTACAAGGTGTATGCAACCCCTGGACAGCCTCAGGTTTGCTGGTATGATGCTTCTCAATGCCCAAAAGGAGTACTTCAAACTCTTCTCACTCATCTCTGGCTAAGAAGACTCAATTGAAGACATTCTGATACTTGTGTATCTGTAGAAATCAGCCAAGGGATGTCTGGTTCTGACAACTGTTCCTGCCTTCTCTTCTGAGACTGGTTAGATCTATTATAGAATTACTGTCAAGGGCACCAGCAGCTTCTCTGGGACACAGTGGCCCCTTATTTAGGTCTCTTGTCATATCTGTGAGCCCTCAGGGATCTTGCTCTGTGTGAAATAAAGAATAGAGAGAAAACTTGGCCCCTTCATGGAAGCATATGATGACAACACAGATGGTTATTAGACTTGGAACTGTAACATTCTGCACACTGCCAATTATATACATTGAAAGGGATAAGACATACTGGGGCCCATAAGTTTAATTATGTTTGTTAATAAAATCACTCACACTAATTTTTAAACATGTTCATTTACCTACCTCCACCCTTGGGTAAGCAAATCCAATTTATGTTGTCCCAGGGCTGCCCTAAGCCGCTGCTTAGAAGCTGGAAGTATATAACACTGTATTAGTCAATATTTAATATTCATTTAACACTAATGGTGGTGAAGAATTTGAAGATTCTATAAATTCCTAAACTATTAACTCAAATCTTAGTTGCAGGACTAACCTAAAGCATTTCAGAAATACAAAGTTAAAACAATGGCAACAACAGTTTATTGTTAGAGGACATTTTATTGAAAAATTTAAAATAAAAATTTCTAAATATGTACTCTAAAACTGACCATGTTCACCAACACAAAGGCTTTTTTACCAAGCCTTATGTGACCCGATTTTTCTCTATGCTTTATTCTGTGAAGTGTATCACCTCATCCACCGATGTTGATGGGTAAGTAATGAATGATGGGACTTCACTGTGGATACATATTTTGTAGACCCTATAAGAATAACCTCTTATAAATACAATGCACACATCTACATCTCTAATGCTTGTACTGTAGGTCTGATTAAAGATATATAACTTCCATGAAGCCTCCGAGGTTGATATTATCCCAGAATGCTCTGATCCACACCACCCAGCACTTACTAATCACAGTAAATTATGTTTTTTTCTCCATGGACTATAAGCTCCTTAAAGGCAAACAATGAGTTTTATTTTTCATAATATCCCTCAGAGCATCCAACAGAACATTGGTTACATATTTGGATGTTAAATACATGTTTTTGAACACATTAAAAATTAATGTGTTTGTTTATATTGTACTTAAAACTTAAGCAGAAGTATTAGTATTAGGACCAGTGAATGAAACATTTTCAATCTGTAAGTGAATATATACCACTTCACCTAACTTGTTTTTGACCTGGGTAACATTTGGGTTGTTACTATGAGCACAGGTTCCCATCTCACTCCTCCCCCAAGCCCTAAAATAACCAAACTATTTGTATCAGTGGCTCAGTATTGACAGTTTCCCTTTGACTTAGCATCTGTCTTGATTCATCAGCTACCAAAGAATATTTCAGTCTGCCACTAGGAGAGTGAATCATCTGTTCATGGTTTTATTATTTTAAAAGTTCATTCAACTTACACTATATTCTGGGTATTTGTCTACATTTCTATAAAAAATAAAAACATTCACATACCTAAACCACTGCAAAACTATATACAGCATTTTCTTGAATCTGTCCAAAAAACAATCAATTTTAATGAATGTGGATTTTAATGGGTGAATAATCTAACAGACAGAAAAGTAGGGAGTGATCTAGAAAATAGTTTTTTTCAGTTCATCCATACTTCATTCTATTTCATTCTTAACCATGAAAATGCTTTCTAACAAAAATTACTGAGCTGTTGTAAAACAATAATTTCTTTTCACTTTGAACAAATTTTTTAAATGATATGCTTGCACTGAACAAAATTTTCATGACTCACACTTTTCAGGACATTTCAGAGAAAAAGGCCTATTTTCAGGCCTTTCTCCAAAGTTTGCAAAAATAAAATATTGTCTAGAACTCCTACTATACTATTCATGACTCTATTTCCCTGTCCTTAATTCATTACATATAAATAAAGTTCAAGAATATAGGCTCCTACCTCACTTGCTGCTTGCTAACAAAAGCAACAGAAACCTGCCCTGGGAAATAAAGTAGTTGCTTTCATATGTGTGAAAAATATTCCAGAAGCATGTTTCATAGTTACCTGGCTGCTGTTCTGGGCATGTGAGATATCATCAGCCCACACTGTAACATTCAAAGATGGTTTTAGCTCTTTCTTTCTTGAAGATGAAATACTTCAGAGACACCAACTCAGAACTCAGTGTTTATACTTCAATGATGACATTTGTTTCTTGATACTATGTGATTTCCCTAGATCAGTGGTGGCGAACCTACGGCATGTGTACCATAGCAGGCTGTTTGTTATCACTGAAAGCTCTAAATGGTTCGCCATCACTGCTGGACTGTTTTGTATCTAAGGCTAAATGCAGATGAGACTCTAAATGGAAGTTACTATTTATCTTGTTTTAAAATAATAGCAGCTTTAAAATAAAATTTTTGCTGATATGAGCCTTCTGATAAACTTTTCAGAAAAAAATCCCACTTCTATAATTTCATGATTGTGGTTTTCTGTGCTTTTTTTCACTTTATTTTATCATAGCAATTTTATGACATCTGGAAGTTTTCTTGAAATGCAGTTAATATCAATCATATACCCTCCCAACTTGATGACATGAACAAAGAAACATTTAAAACCCTTGCACTTTAAGGTATGGTAGATAGAAAAATTCCTTACATTTACATATGCCATGAAGACAAGTAAAATCAATGACATGGAATACCTATGTAATAAAGTAATTGCTTTAGAAATGTGTATGATAATTGCATATCAGCTGAATAATTCATTACTAAAATTATTGGTAATGAATGCTAATTTAGTATGATTATCTCATGTGTGGGAATATGCTGATGTACAGTGATTTACAGTAAACTTTAAGGATGAACATTTTATTTTTAGACAATTGTGTATTCATTAAATATGAAAAAGTGATGACAAAACAGGTTTCAGTGATGCATTCAATTTGCAGCGATAGAGTTTCAATCACAAATGGCTCTTGGGTTATATTAAGTATAGCCTATAAATCATATATAAATCTGTGTATGCATGTGATATCATGCAGAGCTGTCCAGCAGAGGGCTCCTCTGAAACAGAACGTGAAAAATGAGGCCGCAGTTCAAAGTGGAGCCAACATGGTAGTTTTAATAAACTATTTTGAGATTTAGCAAAGGTTTATTCCAAGCTAGCCAATGGTTTTACAATCCATTTTCCTAGCACTTTTAATTTCACATATTTACAAGAGAATAAGCAGGAGATTTTCATAATACTTACTCTATGAAAATATAAAGTGATTAAGGCCAAATATTCTTTAATGAAATGCAAGCAAAACCAGCTAATAAGTGCCCACAAGCTGTATAAATAGATGTACATTTAATTGTGTTTACATAGCAACAAAAACCAAATGTACAGAAATATTAAAGGAAAGCCAATTTTTTCCAAAAGAAGATACTGTTAGTAAAAAGGTAGTAAACACTTTTTCCTCTTTCTCAGAAACTATAGTTAATCTTGATAGATTGTACCCTTCTGTTCAAACTGGGTGGGGGTCAGGACTTCTGTGCTATTTTTTAATAAGTTATTTAAATATATTAAATAAGAATGTTTAAAGTAATTTTTATCTTTATATATTTTATTTCCTTAATATTCAAGCAAATAAATATATAGATTATATAGATTCTTGAACATAAAATGATATATTATATACCATATCATGAATGAGTAAGTGATATGAAAAATGCTACATGATCAAAAGGATCACTGCTTTTCATAAAGATTGTGAATGATATTTTTAAAAAGGAAGGTAAGACTGTGTAACAAGTCAGAAAAATGTGCTTTTTCATTGGACTAACTAATAGATGGGGGTTGTGACTGGGGACCAATAGAGGTCATCATATTCTTCATGTGGGATTGAGTGACAATTTTTAAGGTATCATAAACTCCTTGTTCTACTCAACCTTAAAGTTTACATTTATTTTTAATAAATGGATACATCACTGCTACTTGCTGAGAAAGATGAACTTTAGATCTTCAAAGAAGATACAGACATTTATAAAGCAAAGGTAAATGGTGACAAATCTTTAAAATAACATTCTAAAGTCCTTTGTAAATCATGACAGTGGAAGGTGTACATGTCATGTAGTCATAAACTCAATATTCTAGAATAAAGATATAGGAATGACATTACTCCAGAGTTGACAAGAACACCAATATTCAAATAGCATGAGATAAAACAAAAAAAGTGTTTAGTGGTTTTTAAACAAACTAAAGATGGTATGTAAATTTTTCATGTTTAAATACGTCTGATAATAATCTACGTGGGTATATGCAGTACTTTCGTCACATAAGAACTAGGTGCTGTATTCTAAGACACCAGCAATCAGAAAATACTAACACTCACATTTAGTAAGCTATTTCTGTTAAGAGTTGGAAAAGCCAGATTTGTAGAACTCATATCGTAACAAATACAAAATCTTGTTGGTGTATTTACTATCTTAAACATGGAAAAGCAATCAACCAACACTGTATTGTCTCAGAAAATAGCACCACTCTAATGGAACTTAGAAAAAAAATCATATTATAATGTTACATTTCTTATGTGCAATTTTAATTCCATTATTTTTTCTTCTTTTGATCTTTCCTTTGTATTCATAAAAGGAGCTTTCATCTTTGGATATGTGTTTGGGGAGGTGCACTGGAGCCTCCATCCACCCATGTTTATGATGCCAACAGCCAGTCAGACTTTTGCAAATGATACAGATTGTACCAACATACTTGCATCTGACTGCTTAACCCCTCAGCTTGTCTGGGTAGTTCAGGAGCCCCTGCTGTGTTGTTTTGTTTGCATGCATGCACAGATAAAGGCCACCATTCCTCTCATTAAACAAGAAAGCATGTGGGAAAATTAATAATTTAATTTGCAGGGAGAAGATGGATGTGGAAATCAAATGTAAGTCTACAACCTTCCCTGAGCGCTCACCTTGATGTCTGAAGAAATCTGATGCCAATTCCATTGCCTGACTCCTGTCTTTGGAATAATATCAAAGTGTCAGCAAATCAGTGCTTGCAACCCACTGGGCTAGTGAACACTTCCTTGTCACAGTGCAGAACTCCCAGGAATGGGAGTGTGGTGGGAAAGCAGACACAACAGAATCCTGCTGGTACCATGCCATGACTTGTGCTCTGCAAGGAGCTCCCATGTAGGTGTGTCCAACCCATGGCCTGCTTGTCATCTTTTCTTTAATGTCATAATAAAAATATAAAAAGCCAGGGAGGTTTTAGTACGCACATCTATTACCTATATTATATATTGCATATTTAACTTAAGACAACTCCTCTTCATTCAGTTCAGCCCAGGCGAGCCAAAAGGTTGTAAAGAATCTGAACAAATCTCTAAAAGGTGACTCCCTGAGCACCACCCAAGGACTCAAGGAGTACCCCATGTGATCACTGGCAAATCACAGTATTGCAAATCACAAGTATAACCTGGCGAGTCATTGTCTACTCTTAGGAAATATTTTATTCTTCTTTCCTTAAAAGGAAGGAAGGAGAGAAGGAACAAAGGCAAGAAACTAAATTTGCATTTCATCTTTTACCTCTGGCCTTTGGGCTCTTGGTTGGGCTATGAGCATGTGACAGCTACAACTTCTTTTACAATCTTGATCAAGCTTCAATTCCTTGACAAGTTTATGTTTGTGGTTTTCACAATACCTACTCAGTTTATTGCAATTTTCTAAGCCAACAGCTCTATAAATGACACTGGTAACAATCCCCTATATCTAAAAGGCGAAGGGATTACACCCACACTGACCAGATGAGCCGTTTCTATTCAGAGAACGTTGACCTTCATTCTGTTCTCAGACACTTGATTCAGTCCCTAAGGGCATTTGAAATAAGGAAGCAAATTTTAGCTTTACAGTTTTCTGCATAGAAACATGGAGAAACATATAACTAGGAACAAATTCCTTAAAGCAGGGAGCTCCAGGGACTGCAAATCATCACTATCATGTAAATTACCAAAGTAAAAATGGAGTCATTTATATCAAATGCTAACAAAATAAGTAAAGGTAGAAGGTGATACAGGATGGGATCTTATTCATGAATGCCTGATAGCAAGAACTGTGACAAGAGACCCTGCCAGAACAATAACTCTACACAGGCCTTCACAACTCTACATTAAAAATAGTTCTGTGAGGCAAGGACATTTGCAGCCTCTTCAATGGACTGACACCACCCTTGTCACTGAACCTCACAGCAAGTACAATTGTTTCAAAGCAACTTAAGTAACCTACCTATTTATCTTTACTAAGTCTCCCTCTGCCTCCCTGAATACACCTGGAGTTTACTGTAGCACGTGCATCCCTTTGTGATATTTGTTCCCAATTAAACTCATTCTTTTCAAAGAATCTCTTTTTGTTTATTTGCTTTGACCCCTGCAATGAAATTTCAAAAATACATCTTATTACTTCTATTGATTTAATTGTAAGTTTCTAAACTTACACTTGTGCAGAGATCACATTACATCCAGGAATATGGTGCTACTGGGAAAATTTTCACTACTTACCCAAAATCAGAATACTGTCCTTCTTGTACAAGGATGACATCATTGAATAATGGCCAAAAGGAAATATCCTTAACTTTTCATTAGTAATGAGAATTCCATTCAAGCTCTGTCTCCTGTTTAATCAACAGCTTTAACTGGAAGATACACAGATAAGAACAGTGTCTCATGTGGCTCTAGAACTGAATAAAACAAATTTGTCCACAGGGAACTAATTCTTGCACTTAGACTCAACAGTACAGGTTTCTAAGCAGCCAAACTAAATTCCATGAAATATCACAGACATAGAATAAGGTGAAGACTATCTTAGATTTAAATCACAATACCTAGGGTTTGATTCTACCCCTAACAAACTACCACACTTGGGAAGGAAAGTCAGCGTACTGACACATGAGATTCTTAGGTGCTAGTTAATTTGAATAATACAAAACTGTGGCATACTTCACCTATACTTATTTATTTTTAATTTTTCTCAGCAAATACAAAGGTGGCGTTTTTGTCCTTTCTCACATGACAAATTTATCTGAGAATCACTCTTAAAGCTCTGTTACATCTTGTTCCCCTCTCTAGCTCAAATGCCTACTTTCTCCAGCATATAAGACAACAAATTTCCAGGCTTCTCCTGAACTTTGTTTCCTTCTAAATAATCCCTAAGTTTTACTAATATTCCTTTAAAAATACAGAAGAAACTCCTTATAAAGCTAACTATGCTGTATTATAGAGTCAGAATTTCCTGTGTGAAAACTGATGAACTTTAACACTTTAAAATACTGCAGCCCATGATATTCCCTGGAGAAGAAGACTGCTCGGCTCATACGAAATAGTGATGATCATAATGCCCACAGGATTAAAAAAGGAACCTTTTTTACCACACAGTTAGTGCCATTTATGTTCACAAATGGTCTTAAGTCCATCATTAGCCTAAAAATTGGCCTTGTGATCAATGTTACTAAACACCTGTAAATACCTGCTTAAAATGTGAACATATCATTTTCATAAGGGAACATTTTCTAATCAACTCGATTAAATGGGTTGCTAGAGGAGATAAGATTTTCATGTTTTAATCTATAATGAACATTAATGCTCAACATTAGCAACCTTATAATTTACACTACTTTGAGTTCAGCACCAGCAAACACATGTAGGGATATACATATATATATATATATATCTATATACAAATTTGTATGCAGATTTTAAGAACTAATTATAGTTGTTGAGAAGAGCTAAGATTTATCAAGTACTCTCTATGTGCCAGGCATTGTGCTAAGTATTTATTAAATGTCTTATCAATCCTTATACTACCAAATATATATTATTAGTAGTACCCTTATTCTATAAATGAAGAACACTAAAATTTACATAACTTTGAAAAATTATTGGTAGTCACAAGGCATTTCCATAAGAAGTGGGTTTTTTGCATTGGATTACATTTATTGTTACTATCATGAATGATTAACCCCGTTTTTAGGAGAGAGCAGAACTCAATTCCTACTGCATACTCTTTCAGAACAGTGTGTTTAGCTTCTATTTCAAGTGTGCACAGTGCCTTAATATCCATGCACTTGCCCAGCTGATCATACTTCCTCTCAAATGATTACACTTCCTAGGGATGAACAGCCTCTTTGGAAGGCTTTTTAACCTATCATGTATTAGACTTGAGTATACAGCATCTGTATCTTACTATTCAGTGAAGTCACCCAAAGTACTCCTGCAAGGGTTATAATATCCATGAATGTCTCAACATTCATAGCAACTATAAATAGACACCAGTGAAATTGGTGAAGACTGGTTCAACTAATGATAAACTTTAAACAGTTACAGTTTCTATAAGTTAATAATTAAATTACTGTAACTTGCATTTCCCCCATCCCCAATGGATGATGGCATCCATCATCAACACAACTACTAAAAAAGGTGATCTATTTTATTAACAGGCATAGGATTTTACAGAACATTACTAATTTATGATTGTGAAACTTGCTGTATGTGATGTTTGTAGCAAGACACTCGAGTACCTAATTATTTGCTAGTCACATGATTACAGTTGGTCTACCCTTAGAACAACCCAGGAAGGAACGTGTCAGATGGCAGACAGAAACAGGCACCAGGTTCAGCATGGGCAAGGGTGGAGATGTGTGGTGGTCACTCTACACTCAGGTAAAGAAGCAGAGTGTCACCTTCCCGAAAACCATTTCCTAGATATTAGGAGATGGTTTTCATAAAAATAAAATATAAGTATCTCACATATTGTCAAGTGCATTAGGAAATTTCAACCACCTTTCTGTTATGGTAAGGAAATAATATATTTACCTGGGTAGAAAGCAGTTTTTCACCTTATGTTAAACAAAAGACTTAAGATTTTGCAAAGCCTATAAAATCATGCCTGCAAAAAGCATTATCCTTCAGTAAAGAAAAATAGAACAGGTCAAAAAGCAGTCAAGGTAAGCCAAATTAAAACCTCTGGCTTACTTTCCTGCATAATGTCTTATAATTGAGTGATATGGCAAAATCTGTCAGAATTCTTTGCAAATATGACAAACCTCAAACTTACCTGACAGAAAGGAATTTGTATTGCAAATGACACTTTAATTTCCTTAATTTTAAAGGTGAAAATAGTTGATCTTCTTTTTTAAGAATGATTCTTGGCAAATGTTCAAAGGAGATGATGATAGCATTGTGACATTTTGGGCTCCTAGACCAACCCTCGCTGGTCCCTCCTGCATAGCATCAACCATGATTCATCACCTCAGTCTGTCCTTAACAGTATCCACACTATTTTTGCCATGACCTTTATCATACCCTGCGGAGAAGCCTCAGCTCTATAGAAACCAGTCCTTCTTGGAGCCTAAACCTAAACCCCTGTTGCACAACCTGTACCGAGGCAGGTATCATACTCTGAAATCAGGCTTCCCCATCCTACGTACACCATTAGCATTCCAAGTTGGCAAGCTCTCATTCTCCATATTCCAACCTTCTCCTTCTTCTCAGCTCTTCCAACCACCCACCTTCTCTCGCTCAGCAGATGACTGTCAACCCTCAAAGATTGTAAGAGCACACCCAGCCTCCCTGCTCTATCCAACCACCGTCGGCCTCTACCCTTTCCTCCAGGATCTCTTCTCAGCACTGAGGCAGAATCCTCCTGGAAAAGGCTGTGCCCTCCACTGAGTTTGTGTCTGTCCTCCACTCTCTTCTTTCTCAGTTAAGTCCTTTCTTATCTTCATTTTCTCTGCTCACTGGCTTATTATTCTAGCTGGTGAAATACAGTCAAAGACAGAAGACACTTTTCCAGTTTTTCCCATAGCCATGTCCTATTTTTCAAAATAAAAAAAAAACAATAAACTCAATAAAAATGGGTCTGCTCCCAGCACTGGGATGCCTTGAGTAGTCTACACCAGTGGTTCCCAAGCTTGCACATGCATCAGAATTGCCTAGACTTCTGGGCCCACTGTAGTTTTTGATTCAATATGACTAGGGAATGAAACTCAAGAATTTTCATTTCTAAGAACCTTCCACAGGGTACTAACTTCAAAGACCTCCCTCTGAAAACTCCTATCCTAAATTATACTTGATGCCTGATTTCTAATGCCTTCTTGATCACTCCTTTACTTATGAATGATTTAGAAAAGGACAAAGAACTCAGTGCTGGTCAAGAAGACAAAAGAAGAAGCCTGAAGAAGTAGGGATGAAGAAAAATCTAGGAAATAATTTTACCCTTATGGAAAGAAAGAATAAGGATCATCTTCCTACTTTTTGCTCTGAATAGGATGACATGAAATTGAAGGGATTGTTAGCATCCAAATGCACCAAACATGCTATAGAAGTAGAGATACAGTGACAGCCTGGCTTGAGTATATTTTTGAGCTACTGCAACAACCCCACGTCTGCTCAACTCTAAGATTCTTATTTGAAATAAAGATATTTAATGAAGCCACTATTAGGTATTCTGCCACTTGCAATCAAAAACAAGTATTTCACCAATGCCCAGCCATCTAAAAGCATCCCTTTTCAATTTTGTTATGTCTTATAGGTAGATACCTATCTCCCTTATTCATTTAAATAAAAACTCTTTGAATGACAAGCGCCTTCTCTTTTCTTATGTCCTACTGGCCCTTCACTTCATTCCAGTGCCTTACATTCTTTTCACTCTATGGGAAGTAGTCTCACTATGGTCTCACCACAATCTTGTTGATTATAATACATATTTTCAGGCCCACTTGATTTCTCACAGCATTTGACACTGTTTATCTGCTCATTTTCTGAAAACATGTGTGTTTTCTTTCTCTTGGCTTCCATGGCAATGGCTGACTAAATCCTGGTTTTCTTCCTACATCTTTGTTACTGTTAAGTCTCACACTGATCAGTCCTTCAGTGCTGGCATCTTTCAGAAGTCAGAAGTCAGTGCTCTTTCTCTCTCTCTCATTCTCACTCTCACTCTGTCTCTGTCTCTCTCTTTTAATGAACAGATCCTTCATCTGATCCAGACTCTGAGTCCCTTCAATTTCTTCTCCATTTTGGTGATTCCCACACGAGTGCCTCTTAACCAATCCTATTTATAAGCAACAGTGTTCCAGTACAAGTATTTTCTCATCCACCTGACATCTTAGCTACTCAAACTCAATACAACCCCAACTGAGTTCATCGTTCCCACCCACTTCTCATACCCCTCTTCCTCTTCTTCCCACACTCCCTAAACCATCCTTAAACTGCTTGTCTGAGAACATGGGTACCATCCATGACCTTTTCCTCTCTTTTATTTTCTTGTTTGCAGCCAGTCATAAATTATATTTATGAAGTGTCTCTTTTTGGCTGCTTACTCATTCCTGGGATGATGGGGACCATCGTGTGTTGCCTAGATAACTAATTGCAAGCTTCTACCCTACTGCCCTAACCTCAAGAATTGCTCTCATCTAACATTTTCTCTGACTACAGGCAAAATAGCTATAACTACTATTTCTGTCCTTAGTCCGGAATCAGAATGTAGCCTCTGAGTGTCCCCCTCTAAGCCTCTATCTTTTTCCTTTGTCTCTCACCACCAGACACTTTGCTTTCCGATAAGCCTTTCACTCCTGCCATGTTTCCACCTGTCATTAGCACCTTGCTCATGCTTTGTGCTTTGCCTAGGACTGCATCTTCCTGGGCTCCCAGTAAACTCTCATTTGTCCTTTAGATTTTAGTTCTGGTTATCACTTTCTCAAAGGAAACTTTTCTTTCCAAACCAGACAAGTCAACCCAGACTCATGTGGCACCCTGTATCTCTCCTTGACAGCACTTGTTACAGCTAGCACTTTATTTTCATGTGTGATAGTTTAATGAATGCTTTGTCCCCTTCATGGGAACTATGTTCCTTTTTTTGCTCACCAGAGTTGAGCATTATGTTTGACATGTGAATGGCATTTGATTCATACTAGTTATTCAGTTACAGAAAAGAAGAGGAAGGTGGCTTTTTGTTAAATCACTCTCTCCCTAATCACTACATCATAACTTTTCTTCTTAAAATTTTCACTGACACATAATAGCATACATTTATGAGTTACAGTAGTTTAATATATACAAGAAGTGTCCAAAAATCAACCAAGATAAACAGCTTTTCCATCTCCTCAAGCATCTATCAGTTCCTTGTTGGGAACTTTCAAATCTGTCTTGTCTAACAATTTTGAAATAAGATAAATTGTAGTTGCCTTTTCAATTCACAAAACTAGAACTTCTTATCTTACTATATTTTGTTATATGCTCTCCAATCTCTTTCAACACTCTGAATCTCTAACTTTCTTAGCATCACTTGACCACTATTCTACCCCATAATTCTATGAGAACTTTTTAGCTAAAATATGAAGCATTACAAATTTCTTAAGCATATCATTCTTTTTGATCTGCCTTTGTTTTAAATTAATTTTCTCTGCTATAAACTTCCACAGTATCCTTCTCTTACATTCAGTAACTCTATCTGTAATTACTGGTTTAAAGTCCAGTCTTACCCTTGAAAAACTCACCTACTTGTTTCCACTGAATCTTTCTAGTGCCTCACATACAGCAGATGCTTAAATTATTTTAGTGAACTAAAGTGCCTTTGTGTTGTTTTCAATATTGCCTTAAAATTCAATATATACCTTAACATTTTTGGTTTATAACATGAACAATGTACATATTTACATGTATATTTCCTATTCTGAGATAGACCACAGTTGGATCTGTAAAACACTATTCAATTCCTGCTAGTGATTCTACTTTAAATGACTTGGGCAAGTTATTTCTAGAGAAACTTGTTGTATTGAAAGACAAAGTAAAATGCAACCAATTACATACTACAACTCCCTGGAATGAATCTAGTAACAGCATTTAAATTAAGCAAAATTAAATTAAGTAATTTGAATACCATAAAATGGCAGAATGACTATTGTTAAAAGAAAATATTCAACAGTTTTAACCATCAATAAGTTATTGATGCCCTTCTTGATCTCCAGTTACCTAGGTCTGAATTGGTCATCCCTGACTTCTTCAGGTAACCCCACTTGCCCATCAAATTGCTAGTGTAAAGTTTTGTCCTACCTTTGAAACGTCCAATGTTTTGTTCCTCACATCACGCAAATACAGGAGGCAAGGAATATCACAGACTACTTTCAGTTATTCTACAACAACATTAAGTATGTTTCTACCTGATATGCTATTGCCAGGAATCTCCTACCAATCCAGCAAACATTCTATTCTGAATAAACTAATTGCCCTAAGTGCTGTGGCATCCTGTTTTAGGGGGAAAAGATGGATTTTCTGTAGTCCCCTATTGCATTTCTCTTCATCCACCCCAGATGGCATGTTCCTCAGTTAAAATGTGCTCATTTGCAGCAATCTCTTTTGGTAAGTATTAACCAAACTAACACTTTTAAAGAGAGGCCAAAAGGTCTGACATTTCTCAGAGAAAAATTGGAACTTAGGTAAATTTATGTTATTCAGAAATTAATTCATTCAACAAAGGCATATTGAAGTCTGTGCTAACTGGTGTTCTGGGTTCTTGGGATAGATATAACAGTAAATAAAAAGGAGTTTTCTCATGCAGCTTACAAAAAGGATGTGTGTGTGTGTGTGTGTGTGTGTGCGCGCGCGCGTGTACACTTATATGCATTACTAACATATCTGACATTTCCCATATCCTTCTTAAAATCTCCATAGGGTCAGGAGGTATAATCAATAAGGAAGGAATATAGTTCCTCCACCCTTTATATCTTAAAATTTATCTTTTTTCCCTTATTTGTAGTCTTTCTCATACCTCTATGTGAAGTGTTGGGAATAAATATTTCATTTAAAGGAGATGAAGCACTGTCATCTTTATTCTCTCCTACACCATATTTTGAATTGGGCTCAATTTTCCTTGGCAAACCTCACATATACTATTTGATATTTCCCCATCAACTCTCAGATGAGGGTCTCAAAATGTTACCATATAACACTTACTAAGAACTGACAATGTGTGAAATGTCATACAGAGCTGAGAATTAGTCTTGGCCACTGCTCATTGGGTTCACTAATGCAAACTTTAATTCACTAAGGATACCAAAAACTGCCCAAAACAGCTATTAGGACAACTATCAGAAAGTTCAAATTGCTATCTCAAGGTCCCAACGGTGGCAGTAGTGCCAAAAATGAAAAGCCCACTACAAAACCTATTTTATGTTATCTCTTTTAAAAAACTAAAAATTGAAAACCAAGGCATTTCAATAAGTTATTTAATTTACTTTATTTACTTTTAGTCTGTTTTCAATCTACTCATCTTTCTTAGGGTCAAATATTTTCTGGTTGTTTAAATAATATACTAGTGTCTTACCAACCTACCATGGAGCCCTCTGTAAGTTTCTTCACTGATAGTTTTACTAACTATAAAAGATAAATTCAGTGCAACCCTATGTAATCTTTAAGGTTTTAAAGTATTAGATTACTTTCAATATCACCTAAACATTTATAAACAGAATTGTCTACTCTACTAGCACAAAAGTGGCAAAACCTTTAATTTTCGTATAGCATGGTTCTCAATTTGACATCAAAAGCTTGTATGGTTAGAGCTTATTGGTCTTTTTACAAGTTACTTCAGTTTATAAGGTACACTTAAGGCAATTAGGGATCTAGATGTGTAGAATCATTTCCTTCCCTTCCTTCTTTCTCCCCTTCCACTCTGTGGAAATTTAGGAACCATATTATTGCATTTCACTAGGCCAAACTTTTTTGTGTAGGAATAGCTCATAAGAAAGTTTTGACAATGATATTGGCTATGGAGAGCAAGGAAGGCATTCTTTTATTGGGCTAGTCTCAGATAACTGAATCATAATTCATTTTCTAGTTTCCTAACAACAATGAGCCACAGTGACAACTTCAAAAGACAAGTGTTCTATAAAATTCAGAGTGCGCCTTGCTCATGTACAAATATGAATCCAGTTTCTCCTTGAGGCTTCAGTTTTGGTTAAAAGAACCAAAATATAAAAGAGGGGGAAATGATTTTCCAATTTACTCCTTAGGACTCAATTTTAACAACAAAGTAATATAGCATGAAAACCTGGTTATACAACAGCACTTGGCTACACAGAGGACAGCTCAATGAGCTCCTCTTGGCTGGCTTGTCACAATGACTGACACTTTCTAATATTGAGCTGGAAATAATATGGATATTTAATACTGCAGCGTTTACACCAAATAGAAGCACAGCACTATTGTTTATCAGCAATCTACTTCTGATGGCATGAATCTATATAGACATAATTATTGTTGAATGATGAGCTCTGATTTTCACATTATGGCATAAACAAATCTGCGGAATATTCACAATGTTTCATCTTGTGTGATTTGAAAAACCTCATAAAGCCAAATTCTTAAGTATTTTCTAGGCTCTCCACTTAAATTTTGACTAAAATTTACCTTTTAGATCTGTTATGCCACTCATGAATTTTTTACACTATCCATCTGTGCTTTGCAATCTCTATTCTCCATGGTTCCACATTGTTTTGGCTAACTAACGGACCCATATGTTGCCTTAATGTATTTCTGCACAATGTTTGTGCTTTAAAAAAAAAAACCACAGGGAAAAACCACAGGTCTAAATAAGCTATAAAGAGCATCCACATACAGTTAGACTGTCTTTACTGAGTCTGAGGACATTATGATTCTGCTGCGACAAGCAGCATTTGTCTTCATTTTGTCTGACTGTCCTCATGTGTTATTATTAGTGGCTGTCAGGCTGAGGCAGAAAAAATAGCATCACTTGAGTAAGAAGTTGAATGCATAAACGCAATGCTACCCATGGTGGCTGAGGGCAAAGAGTAGGTTTGAAATGCACACACGCCGGTACCAGAATGAGGAAGTTGAAAAGTGAAAATCTGTACTTGGCAAAGTGAGGAGAGGAAAAAAAAATGACTTCTTGTCTATAAAACAAAGTGAAGGCTAATTATTGACAAAAATTTAGCAGCCTCTGAATATCTCTGAAGACCATCTTTCCAACATGTCAACTTAGCTTTAATTGTAAGAAAACAAATATGTTGGAACATTTGCCTCCCGTCCAGTGTTTCAGATAATGTTGACAAATATCTTGCATCTTAAAGTTAAAGTTTTAGTGTTCTAAAAGCAACTGGAGAATACATCTTCCATGAAACCCACCTCCAGCCCTTGTGTATCTTCTCTCACTCGGATGTCAACTGCTCCCACAGTCTCCCTCCACTTCCTGGCTTCTGACTTTTCTCCCCTGAGCCTCTCGTCACTTCAATAACCAGTTCAGCTCGCTTCCTTTTTTCATTATTAAAATAAGACAAATCAGATTATCATAAGACCCAGAAATTGTTACTCTCAGCTCCTCATCAGATAGGAATACTTTAATTACCCAGAAAGTAGATTTCCCTCTAAAAATAAATTTATCTTTATCTTCTTATTTTCCTATCTGAAAAGATTATCTTTCCCTCTAGTCTCAATCGAGGTCACTAAACAAAGATTTTTTTTATCAAGAGCCTTTTTTTGTTTTTAAAGTGCTTTTAAAGAAGCAACTCCACTGGATACAAGCAAATAAGGATTTACCTTTTCCATCAGCAGCATCTCATGGGGAACAATACAGAAGTACTTTCTGCAGCTTTCGTCAGTCATCACCCATAAAAATCATTATGGTTTTGAATTATGAAAACAGGCTTTTCTATTACATATATAAAATTTTCAAGTATACAATGAAAAAAATGGGTTGATACTATGCTAGTAAATTGCAACTAAATAATCACTTTATTACTTTTTTCTTTTCTTGGTCATTTTCCTAGTGCTATTATTAAACTCTCAACCTCTTTAATCATATTCTCTTTAGTCTACCTTCAGGCCCAGCCTAGGCCAACTAGTCACACTAACATTTTGCTTCTTAAAGCCTCCCCTATTTTTATATTTTTCCTGGTTGTCATTATCAAACATTAGTTTCATCTCAATTTCCTACAACACACAAAGGAGTGTGTTACAATATCAATTTAAGCTGGTGTTTAATATTGCACTATAGTGCTAATTCTTTTGTGTGTATACATGATGTATCTTTCCACCTAGACTGTAAGTACCTTGTGGGTGGTGAGATTTTATCTCATTTGTTATAATCCATAGCACCTGGCCCTGGGTAGATGGTGATAGAATAATTGATAACAGATGAACAAAGGAGAGCTTATGCTAAAATAACCAATTTGCATATCGTAGGACAAGCCTCTGGTAACATATTAAGAAACAGAACCAAGAGCTGTCTAAAGTGATAAATGGAGCCCTGCATGGAAGATCAATGATCGAGGAAATATTCAAATGAAAGTGTTTCAATTCCAAAAGGATTTTTCCTAAGCATTTTTCTCCCATCTGCAGACCCTTACCCCCAAATAAATAAAAATTGAAACTGAGAAGATCCCAAACAGAACAAGTTACAGCTATATTAATATATTTTCTAAAAAGTTATCGACAGAAAAATACAAAATTTTTATAGAAAAGAATGCAGGGGAGGGGGAGAAGGAACCCACAGAAATGTTTGTTAAAAAAATTGACTGCTTTGTCCCTTTAAAAATAAACATTAGTTTATTTACAGTGCCTCAAGAAATATCTCTGTGAAAATTCTTTGGCTTAGTTGCTAATAGGCTGCCTCTGACCAGTAATCTACAAGCCCAGGATGGGGGTGGTCTCCCAGGCTATGTATTATCTTTCTTTATGACTAACTCTGGGTTCTTTGCAATTCAGGTATCCAGGGCAAATCTTTTGATGCTTGGGTCCTTCTTCTTGTTGTTTGTTTATAAACTCACTGCTCATCAGCCACTTTTCTCAGAGATAAAAGGGAAGCACACACAAGTAGCTTTATATGTTATAGGTGGTCCTAGAGACATAGGTAGAATATTAGGTGGACTGATATTATTGGAGGACCCAGATTTTAAGGTAGTAGCAACTATCAGTTTCTTTGGTTCCTCTTGCATTTGTTTGTATAATTAAAAGTGTATTTGCTTGGGAAAAATCCTGAAGGGCTTCCATTCATGGATCTTTCATTATTTAATAATATGTGAACTCATAAACCTGCAGCACTAGTATGTGTGTGTGTATACACACACACACACACACACACAAAGTTTAGTCCAGGGAATAAAATTCATCTGTAGGAAGGAAACTGTTCTGAGGAAGACACATAAAGTTCTCTGCCAATAATTGACAGACAGTTCTGGTTTTTAGCAAAAATGTTACATTACCAAGTACAATAGTAATAGAGACTTATTAATGACTGTTTCTTTATCTTTTCCACTTTATGCTACTTTATTATTTTTTTAAGAAAGGTATCCATACTCACCAAGTTGCTTATAAGAGTAGTCCGGAAGAGGCAGATGATATTTTACATGACACCAGCATGAAGGACCTGGTGGCACTTCAGAGGGGAGCAGTAACATCTAAGAGACTTAATACATTTGTACTTTGAAAAACTGGAAAGATTTAATATGAATCTAGACACATTATCCTCTGATCGCTTTTATAGGCCATTTTATTTCAGACCTGCTGTTTTTCTATCACACAGAGTTGGAATAACAATATCCTGGACCATGCAACATCAACACCAAATTCTAAGAAAATATGTAAGTGTCTTTGGCGGGTTAGGCTGTGATTACACTGCAGTTATGTTTGGGAGGATATCCAGTGCCGCTATTATATCTTTGCTACGAGTCAGACAAATCCTATCACAAAATAATTTTTAATGACTATTTATTCAAAAGTATTTGTTTACTAATAAATGATTGTTGAAGATACCCTAGATATACTCATTTACTATTTTTAGTTATGAGGAGCAATTTTCCATAGTCTAAGATAAAATAAATTCATATTATAAACTCTTACTTAGAAAATTTGCATCAATTAGGCTGAGCAGGGTTCTTCATTACATTTTCGTATGTACACATGCCCACAAATCTGAAGCATCAACTTTTAGCCCCATCTTCTTAACAAGAATAGTAGAAAAAAAACAGCTCTGGAGGAAACTGAAGCTATCAAGTCTCATCTCACTGGAAGTTAAAATTTTTTCTTTTCCCCAGAAACTCCATTTCTGTAATTGGAAACTATATTAAAACAACCAAAAATAAATGAAGTAGAAAGGAAAAAATTAAAGCTCATAAGAAATATGCAAGTAGGCACAAATACTGATGGCCACAAGTAGAAGGTATAAGTTGTAGAGAAACTATTAGATCCACTCTTCAGCTTTTCTCATTTCTACAAAATGAGAAATTTAATTCTTGTGATGGAGAAAGAATGGAATTTCTGTATCTTGATAGAATTACTGTCATTTGCTACATAGGAAAAGGAATATTTTAAAATTTATTTTTCCCTGAATATTTGAAGAAATCAAGCAAATAGAACAAAATCTGTTCAATAGTACTAGACAAATATATATTATAGAAATAGGTGGCTCCTCCATTTAATTACTCAAAATCTATCAGTACAAAAAAAGTTTAGGCTCACCTATGTTATTTTTTGCTTAGCATTTGAACAGAATATGTATTACATATTTTTATATATTTATTATATATTACATGTATTATATACACTGTATAGTAGAAACCCCTTACCAGAAACATGTTATGAAAGTAGAATCACTGAACATTTTAATAAAATCCTGGACCAGATAAAATGTCAGTGTATCTTCTAGTCTAGTGGCCTGACTTCATTCACGATAAATTATTTTTTCTCTGTGGAGATCTCCAGAGAATAGAATCCTTGTTGTTCTTCAAAATCATGTTTTCACCATCAATCAACTTTATTATCAGAGAATTTATCTCTTACTTTCAACCAAATCGTGCATGCTGAAGCCTATCTTCTTAACTTCCTTCATGTGAAGATGGAGCTGGTCTTAAGCACTTACTGTATGCCTGATGTGTGCAAAGCTTGATTTAAAAGTACAAAAAGAAGAGGCCTGTGGAGGTATACCTGTGAATGAAGACATCATGGAAACTTTACTATGGAATTTGAGAGCTAGAAGAAAGTCGGATATTCAACAATTCAAAAGAACAATTAAACACTTTAACTCAGACAAGTCTTATTCACTGGATGACAATAAGTGCTAAAGGAGACTAAATAGAAAGGTTTTTTTGAAGTAGGATTAATCAGGAAAGCCATCCTAAAAATGGTAAATCTGGAGCAGCAACCTATAGGATACAAAGGATATATAGTGTCAAGAAGGACGGAAATGGATGGTCTGAAGAGGAATCATGCAGAATCAAAAATATGGAACAGGCAGACAAAGATTTTTACAAGAAGGAACATGATTTCTTAGAAAATATAAAGGGCTCTACTATGGAGTAACCACAGTCAAGACAAAAAAACAAAAGGTACTAGTCTATGTCATTAATTTTACTATGATATCTCTATACATGTGACTTACATGTAGGTAATTTACATACAGAATATTACTGGGCAAAGTTTAAAACAAGTGTTTACTAGAAGGTAGGATTAATAGTTTCAGAAAAATGTCCATAAAGAATGGACTTCCAGGTGAACTGTAAAGAAAGTGTAAGTTAAAGTAAAATAAGGAGGACAATAAAATAATGAAAGTTTGCTCAAAATGGCCAGAATGTGGTTAAGTTAGGCTGGAAGGCTAGAAAATGCCTAACTAACCCTGCAACAATAGAAAGATAAAAAGATTTTGTTCTTGTTAAAGTGGAAATGACTTCTAAGACATGCATCTTCTTTTTGTCTTTTGCATGTGTGGGTTTATATTTCTTTGTAAAGTTGATGGATTTTTCAGTGAAGCTAATGTGAAACCCCCATAAACTCTGTGGGAAAATGTAAAGGATCTGCTTGATAAGGATAGAATCTACTCACAAGTTCAATAGAGAATGAAAAAGCTCCCACTTACAGATTAAAATTATAGATAAATCCCCTCTGCTTGGTTGCAGGAATTTGTACCTGATAAATTCAGATCAGGGATTTGTACAGCATATGGAGAACATACATTATAGCCATAAACAGAATGTTACACTCCTTGGTCACAAAATTGATTTGTGAATGAAATTTGTGCTTCACATATCTCAGGAATATCTAGAACACAGCATTCATACCTGATATGCAAAAGAGAACTACCTTTTGGTGTGTCTTGGAGGTTGGAAGGCAGAAGAGAGGAGATTTTGCATCTATATCAAATATTTTGTATCAAATTTTGTATCTATTTTACTATATAATTGTACACTTTTTTTGTGGGGGAGTACCCAGGGATCGAACTCACAACCTCGTGCTTGCCATGCAGGTGCTTATGCCGCTGAGCTAAATCCCCAGCCCATACTTTTATTCCCCAATTGCAATTCTATATTGTCTTTATTGTTTAAATGTTGTTTCCATCTACCAGTAACTGTCAAGAGGAGGAAAGTGTCGGGATCAAACCTCCCTATTGGCCACCAGCAAAAGATCTAACCCATAGCCCTCGAAAATTTCCTCTCTCAATACACAGCCTCACCTGGGAAGTAGCTTGCCCGTCTAATACTGTTCTGTAGTTAACACTTGTAAGACATCAGTAATTAAACTCCCAAAATGAAATTTAAAGAGAGGTACTACCACACATAATAATTTTGGAAAAGAATCTCTATAAAATTTCAAATGCTTCTTAGATTTGAAGTAAAAACTTCATTAAAAGGTAATAGGAATGATGCAGCACAAATGCTTGATGTAGGAATTTAAAATAATCAGATGTTGAATGTAACCTCTCCCCCCCCCACCTTGACTTATTCATGATACAACTGAAGGAACTTCTTATCTGATGCTCCCTCACTTTCAGAAGAGGAAGCCAGATTTTCATTTATATCTAACATGAAAAGAATGAGCCAAGAATTATAAGTCCATTTTGAAGAGCAGCAATGGCGAAGTAGTTGGGATGTGATGGGCTTTGGTCCACAGCTCCATCTAGAAAGAAAGGAATTTTTCTCTAAAATCCTAGAGATCTTACATTTGATTACATCGGTCCAGTAGCTGAGGGTAGAATTTAGATCAGGTATAAAGAATACCTTACATTCAAACAGTCGGAAGTTTTTTTAAGGGCACATACAAAGTAGAAACCTTAAAAATTTTTTTCTCTATCCTCATAAGCTATCCCTGCTCATGGTCAACCCATTTTCGAGGACTCTGGTCCTAAAATAAGAACCTCTGTCACCTGCCTGTTCACACCAGCCTTCTCTGGGTTGCTTGCTCTGATACATTTCTCTGCAGTGACTTCCATATCTTCAGCTTCTGATGCCCAGCACGCTCAAAGGCAAGGAGCTAAAGGGCTCACTCTGGGCTTCTACATTCAAAGACTGGAAAATCAATACTTATCTCCAAAAGATAGATCTGAGGATGCTGGAGTTCCTAAATACTCCCAGTTAGTCTGAAGCAAAGATGTCTCAATAGAAGAGTCACACAACAGACACAAGTGGGGCCATGCCCTCATGCAGCTTCCAGATACCTGTGGTTCAGAAAAGATAAAGAAATGACATCTGTAACAAATGGAATTTTTAAAAAAAGCTTTGAGCTTTCTCAGAAAAAAAGGAAGAATAAAAATTCACTTTAGAAAATGGCAATAAAGAAAGCACTGCTCTAGGATGAGAAAGAGAAACAGAGAAATAAGCAAGTAAACATATTCCAGCAAGGAACTGCAGTTGGATATTTTGGCTAGAGACAAAGTGATCAAGTAATATCACCCAGAGAAATCCAACAAAGATCTTAGTAATTGGTGAGCTTTCATATTTGTGTTTCCTTTTATAGGGATTGGCTTTGTTTTCTAGCCCTTGCACTTAAGACCTGTCCCTAATTACAAAACTAGTTATCAAACTAGTTATCAAACTAGTTTAGTTACAAAACTAAAAAAATTTTTTAATGATTACATGGTACTAGATTAGGATGCTTGAGGCCAAGACTGTCTATCTCTGTATTCCTGGCACTTAGCACAGGTCCCAGCACACAGTAGGCTTTAAATAATTATTTATCAAACAAATACTGGCAATGTTATGATTTATAAGTTACTTCTAAAGTTACTATCTGGTTTAATACCAATAGCTCTATGATGCAGCCTTATTATCCCCATTACAGGTAAGAAAATAAACAAGGTTAAGTGGTTTGTCTAACCCAATATACTTAGTAGCAGAGGTGCCATTTGAATTTAGATCTTTTGATCCTTTCAAGAAGAGTGTATCTTTCTTTAGACACTATCATTGGCTGTTAAAACTGGTAAATCACTTTGGAATAAATTTGGCAATACATACAACTAGCAATGAAAACACATGAAACCATTTGGATCATTCCTTGGAACTGACTCAAAGAGAAATGTTACAGGTGAAGGGAGAAAAAAACTACATAACAAAGACATTCAAGATATACAACATGGTGTTACTCACTTTGTCAAAATCAAGTTAATTTTAAAACAAGAGGAGTCTAGTTAAGTAAATAATAACATCTCAACTTGACTAAATATCGTTGGAAAGCTATTAAAGTATCTTGGAGATGCTGCAAAAATATAAAAACATTGCAATTTTAGATGAAAAAAATTTTAGACTGTGTTTTTGCTGTGATTAAAAACATGCAAAATAATATAGTTGTAGAGTCAAACTTTGAAAGTGCCATGTTACTTATCTTTAAAAACATTTTACATTGAATTGTACAATGTCTAAATATCTAGAATTGTCTAAAATGGGGAATAATAGCCGATCCTACAACACTTCAAGTGGCCAATCATAAACATACCAGTCTACGAGCAAAGACTAAACACTGTAGGAATTCGGAAGAACTAGCATTCATTTTTAAATAGAAGAACCAGAGAAGAATGTGTGGGGAAACAGCTAGATAGCATCGAAGCTGAGCATGACAGAATGGTCAGAATTTACTGGGAGTGGTAACCTGAGTTATAAGGACTGATCAGACTGGACTCAAAAAGCTGCATCACTGAAATCCCCAAAGAATCCAGGAATGCTAACATGAGAAGTGATATAGAAATATTAACCACTGCTGGGGCAAAAGTTAGGCTGGGACTCATTTTGTGATGGCCCTACAGACCTGTACACCTGAAGGAAAAGTGGGGAATACACTGAGAGAGAATGAATTTTCTATTTTCTTAACCCAGGGAATGATTTAAATATATATAGTATAATAGTTATTATTAATCCAAGGACTGAGAAGAGGATAGATTAAATAAACAACAATACCTGAAGGCAAAAAGACAGAGGACAATTTAGGAGTCTGTAGTCTCTAGCAATCATTTCAGCGTAAGGAAAGAGTCTGAAATACTACGACAGATATGGCAAGGACAGATGAATGGTACCAAAATCGAAGAGGAGCGTCAGAAGTTTAAATAAACTAAATGTATTGCATTCAATCTAAGGCTCTGGAAATTTTAACTGTCACAGCAATTTAACTATGGGCAGTAAAGCTGCAGGAGCTCAGTCACATTTGGAAAGTTTCAGTGCCACAGAAAGTCTCTCCCAAGAGTTTCTTTTATTTATTATTTTTAATTCCTTGGACTTATGCAGCTTCATGACACCAGACCAGAAAAAGATTAATGAAATAAGTCTATACATATTTATAAATTGATTTTATTTATGCAGCAATTTTGAAAAAAAAATCAACTCAACTTGGAACTGCCAGGTTAGAGCAACAAAGAGGGAAATAAAGTGCCCCAGTGATTCACAGCTTAATGCTTTCCTCAATTCAATTAACATATCAGCTTCTTGCAAAATATCTGATTTATCCAATGCTTTAACAGGGGCATCTCCTGTATTTTTTTTTTAGCTGTCCATTTAGTTCCTTGCTCTATTGAGCTTTTTGGTATAACACCCTTAGGATACAGAACAATGCAATTCCGTATCTAATGGGCTCTCAAAGTCCACATGGGTATTTCCTTCAGTGATATTCAGTTGGGGTAAAGTCTAAAAGGCTAGGGTCAGAATCATCTGGAATCACAGTTAATGAATGAATCTCAGGGAACTTTCTGCATGCGTTCATTTTTACATTAAGCTAGTAAACTAAATAAACCCTGCTTTCCCAAATTTCAAGAGGCATAGGTCAGGGAAATGTTTACAATATATATCTTGTTTTCTCTTAAGCTAGTACTTTATGAAAAAGGAAGAAATGAGAGGAAGAAATAGGTAACTTGTCATCTTTTAAAATGATAAAACTATAGTAGCAATTAATATTTGAAGTTAAGATGAAACAAATCCCACAATCTCTTCTTCTTTCAACATACTTATTTCAATATATATTTTATAGGATTTTTTCCATTTTGGGAGGAAGTCATTTCAAGATGAACAATAAAAGAAGAAGGGAATTATTCTTTTGTCATGATTTCCACTGTAGGTACTAAGATTTTCTACTTATGACACTGCTTCTTTTATCAGGAATGATACTCTGTACCATCTCAGAGTGATTATGTGGAGCTCCTCCATCACAAACTTACAAGTTGCTGTACTTTCGTTTTATAAATAATTACCTGGAATTTATAAAATGACCCTATTTTTGCTATTACTCGGCAAGTGAAGTAATCTGAGATTTAATATAAAAACAGGCAGCATTTAAATGATTTTATCAGTTAGAGAATTTAAGTCCTGGGTAAAGAAGTTTAATACCTCCCAAAGTCACCTGGTTTAATGATTTTGCCATTGCTTAAGTATTTGTGTTCAAAGATAATGCTATATATTAAGAAAATAATTGACAGCTATTTTCCCTCAAGATTTCCTAATTATTCTTACTTTCATCCTGATGATTCCTTCACAGAAGAATCAAAAATATTTGCCATGGAAAACACCAGCACCATATTAGTCAGATGCTATTCCCTAGTCTTTAGTAGTTTCATCCCTAGCTCCTTTGTTCCTGACCTCTTCCTTTACAAAGGAAAGTGTCTAGGAAACTGGTACCATGAGCACTGCCATTACAATAAGAATATGAGCTACGTTTATAATCAAAGGGAACATGACCAGATACCTGTTCCGGTTTAATAAGATAATTGAAAATTACCTCATTCGAGGTGTTCAATGACCAATAAATGTTTGGATGGTGGCCAGTGGTCTCTGACTACATGGGCATTTGATTATGAAACAATGTTTGGCTGTTTCCCAGAAACAAAAAAATAAAAAATAAGTACTGGGTGAGGGACAATCTGTAGTCATTTGGGTAGTGATGACATACCCAACCTACTTGGCGATATTTCTACTCCATCTTAACAAAGGGCAAACTGACTGGGAAGGAACCCACTGTGGCAGGACAAGGTGAGATCTAACTGTGAAGACCTGTGGAAGGAATGCCTAATATCCAGCCAAGTTTCATGACTAGATTTCAGAAATGAGGAACAGAGGCTAAAATGTGGAAAGAACATTTCTCTCTATACTTACTGCACCGAAGTAAGTTGTGCATATTTACAATATCTTTAATCAGAATTTTTCTTTCGAAGTGTTAAGAATTGTGTCTCTATAAATACATATTAAACAAGAACTGTATCAAGGAGCTGTATTCCAGTAACTGCCTCAGCGGAATTTCTGTCTGTCTGTCTGCTTGCATCCTCTATCTCAATCAAGGAAGCAATGTTTTAAAAATTCATTTATTTTGCTGAGTCAGAACTTTTTGATAATCTTGTTTTGTTTTTCTTTTTCATTTTCACCACTCACAGAGTGAATCACTAGAGGCTGTGAAGCATCTTATTGATCTATTGGTACTCTATGTGTTTCTCCAGTGTATCCTGTTTTTTTAAAAAAGTGGTACAGTGTTCATGGGAGTCACATTAACTTCCCCCTCACGTTAGATGGACAGGAAAAGGCCACAGCCCTGGGGTATCTGTGTTTAGTACTTACATCCATTTCAAACAGAAGCTGGTGGGCAGGAAGAACAATAGAAAAATGTGGGGAGGATGAAAAACAGAAAAACAGCAGTGAAATTTCAAAGAAGGGAGCAAGCCATAATTGATCAGTTTGCATCTATAAAACAGAATGACAGGATTAGAAATTAGCCACACTTCATTTCTACTATTTTAATCATATACCACTGCTGATATTTCAGTGTTTTTGACTTAAAAATGGCAACTCTATGAATAAGCATAAAACTAAGAACTGGGACAAATTTATCTAAAACTGCAACATATGGAAGGAAAAGACATCCCGGTGCAGCAGCGAAGACACACTCTTCCTCTGAGAAGTGTCATGAGTAGCATTACAAACCCTACAGGACTGGAAGTACCCAGGTCCAGTAGAGCCAAATAAGACGGCTTTCATACATGCCTAATGTCAAGATCAGCATATGCTGCATCTTTGCTGCAGCTTTTTGAGTTATTTGAGAGTTATAAAGGCTGTCATTGTTTCCTTGCTGGGACATATAACATCTAAGGGAGAGAGAAAAATAAAACCATGCAAATGCATCATCTTCTGAAGAGCTTCAGTAAGAAGAAATGTAAAGTTCAACTTGCAACCATGATAATTTGTAGGTCTTGAGCCAAGTTTACAGGGAATGAAGCCTTACTTCCCTCTATATTCATAATCTTCTGAGTCTCAGCAGGGGTTGGAACAGTTTCATATAAAAAAAAACCAGGGCAATTATTAGGCCCTTTGAACTGTACTGTGTAGGGCAATTCCAGTGGGATCACGTGTTTATAGGCAAATTAGTAGCTTCAGTGGTTTACTGTTAAGCTAACAAGTCATTAGAAAGGTCTGCCCCTCCAAGCACACTCTCTAAAGGTATTCATAAATTTTGATTCTCATTTAGAGAAATGCAGCAGTTGGTTCAAAGCAGTGGAACTGACCTCTCTGTCATACCTACCCTAAATGTAACTCAAGAGTAAAAACCATCAGGAATTACATTCTGTGGGTTTCACACTGTGGTGTTAACTGTATATACTCTTCTGTCTCAGTTTTATTTTAGTCTTAGTTTATTTAGTTTTATTTAATTTAATTTGATATTGACAATATTTGATATTGCAAATATTTCTGGGAACCATGTGATATGATGATACATGTATACATTGTGTAATAATCAAATTGGATAATTAGCATATCTACCATATTAATCATTTATTACTTCTTTGTGGTGAGAACATTCAGCATCTTCCATTCTATGTATTTTGAAGCATACAATGTGTTATTGTTCTCCATCTTCACTGGACTGGGTCAGATCCTCTTACAGCTGTCTAACGGTAACTTATCACCCACTGATCAACTTTTTCCCACCCTACCCCACTCCTAGCTCTCCCCAGCTTCTGTTATCTACCAATATACTTTCTAATTTTAGCATATGTGCTGCCAAAGCGAGCACCCACTCCACCTTCAACTTCCAAAAAATCAACTTTTTAGATTATACGTGTGAGTGAGACCTGGTGGTATTTGTCCTTTTGTGCTTGGTTTATTTCACTTAATTGAATGTCCTCTAGGCTCATACATGTTATTGCCAATAACAGAATTTCACCCTTTTCTATGACTATATAGTATCCACTGTTAAGATACACTTTTAAGTAAAATTACTTTGCCAATTAATGGAAAGACATATTTTGACTTACACTCTTAGAAACAGAGAAGCATAAAATAAGGGCTCTAGTTGCCTCGGGATTACTGATTTTCCATTCTCAGGAAAAATTCTTCAGATTGAGATGTAGAAAAACAAAAAGCTTAGCCAGGCAGGGTGATGCTCACCTGTAATCCCAGAATTTGGGAGGCTGAGTGACAAGTTTGAGACCAGCCTGGGCTACAAAATGTACTCAAAGCCAGCCTGAACTGTATAGTCAGACCTTGTCTCAAAAAGACAAAAACAACTAAATGTTTTAAAGAGTTACATTAGATTAGAGGAATAGACAATGACAGAGGGCCCTTCATGGGACCAACAGATTCCTAACTTGGGGAAAGCAAGAGAACAGTCGCTTTTTTTGTCTTGATAATCTTTCCTGTCTCTGCTTCTTAATTTGCTCTCCCTTTCTCTCCATCTCCTTTACCTGCCGTTCTTTTCTCACCATACATACTAGTATTCTTTGACCATTTTATTAGGGAAGGAATGGTAAGGGAAGGGCGGGACAAGCTTAAATATTCTAAAATGGACAGCAAACCTCAGACTGACCATAAACACATAAGGAACAGATTTTGCTATAGTGATTATATTCCTAGGAGAAAAGCCTAATTGTTAGTGTATATTCTTTGTCAAAACTCTGATGACATGCTACTTTATTTCATATATATATATATGTATTGTTTTTTAAACAGATGTCTTCCCCAATTTAATCTGGGCTGCTATAAAGACAGAAAGAAAGCAGAGGGATTATTTCCTTTAGCATCCTAATGCAATATTTCATATATTTGAATAGTTTTGTTTTGAAATATGCTCTTCCTTTTTTCCTTGTTTCCTGACTAAAAGGTACACTGCAATAGGTGAGCCACTAGGTCTCTCTCTCTCTTTTTTCTTCATTTTCTTGCCCAAGGGGTAGGCTAATAAAAGCTAGATTCAAATTAACACACTGAAATGACACATACAGCTGTTTGAAAAAAAAATAATACTAGTGTAAGACTCTAATAGCCTGAATTAAATGTTGTCCAACAGAAAATGGCTAAACAGAGTCCTAAGATGGCTTCTCAAGGAATAAATCCACATTATTTGTTGTTACAATGAAAGTAACCTGTGATGAATCTCTACCATATTTCTATAGAAGCTGTGGGACTTTTGAAGATGAGACTTGTTAGAAGCTCTTTACAGTTCTTCCTAAGATACAGAAAAATACCCCCAAATAATTAAGGCATGTTCAAACTTGTATAGCTGGTTTCCAGTTGCCTCATGAGGGCACTCTATTCAGAGGTGTAACCTTGTCAAATTCATCAGCGTACAAAGAAGCCATCAGGTTCACAGATTCGTTCACATTCATTCTTTATATATTTATTATTTATATTCATCAATGCATAGAAGGATTAAATGCTTCAATATACAGAAAATACTGTATTACCCATTGCTGAATTACTTCTGAGGTGAGAGGAAGAAAGAAAATGTCCTTCATAAATCGCATCATTGTTCTGGCCCGAGGAAGATCCAATTTCAGCTCTTATAATGTTCTCTTCCTCCCTAAAGGATTGAAAACACCTCCCCATGCCACGGGGTGCTGAATGATAATAGCGCAAAAGGGATGCAGCTGACAAGGAGCACAAATCCACGTCATCCAGGTAGCCAGGGCAGAGAGCTGCGGCACCATCAGCCATTCCCAACCATCCCCCAGCAGGGAAAGCAGCAGCCAACACTGCAGAGCTGGCAAGAAGCAAAGCTTGCTGTGGAGATCAGCTGGTCAACAACAAGGGCTTGAGTGGACACAAAAGCAACAGCTCACCATTCTCCGGGCTTAGTGAAAGGGCCCAAGGAAAACGCAGACATTGCTATACAGACAGGGGAGAACGAGAGCAACTGGACAGACAAACAGAGGCCAAAACTGGAATACATACTTGTCTACATCACCAGTCTTCCAGAGAGGGAAGAATCCACTGCACAAGTTCATGTCTAATTTGTCAGTGAACACAGAGTCAACTACTTCTAATTCTCATTCCAGAGGGCAGATCTGTCGTTCTCTATAAATTCCCATGTCACTTTCTTAAAGAGCCTATTGTACAGACTTTCCAGGCATTCTTAAATAAAGATGCTGTTAGGGTTAGAGAGACACTCCAAAATCAAAGTCTCAAAAGTAAAGTTTCTCTCTGACCTCTTATCTCCCACCCCACATTTTTCCCTGAGACAAACCAGAATTCCCTTTCCCCAAGGTGGTTACAGAAACAGCACTCCTTTTCCCCGGAGCCGGTCATAAAACCTAAAAATATTCCTACAGCCTCCCCCCTGCCTTTCATGTAACAGCCAGCTATAAAGAAATTAAGACCTTCATTCCAGAGGGGTCCCGCCTCATCCCCAGGAGGGAGAAATGCTACAACCTAGGGGTCAAGAAGAGTCTGAAGCCAGATTCTGAAGGATTTCCACCTCAGTCTGTTAGTATGAGATCATACCCTTTGTGTCTAACCATATTTCTCTATGGAGGCCCTTGTTTTGTTGAATTTAAATATGAAAACTAGGTTCATATTGGGTCTTTGGGCTTCAATATGAAGTCTCCTGTGTCACATAAAACTATGACCAAATAAATTTGTTATGCTTTTCTCTTGTTAATCTTTCTTTTGTTATAGGTCAGTGGTGGCAAATCTTTTAGAATTTTCAGTGATACAAACAGCCCACTTAGCCACACATATGATAGGTTCACCACCACTGTTACAGGTATTTTAGTCATGATTTTTTATGATGAGCAAGAAAAGGGGTCACTTCCTACTGCCAAACTTAAAATATGTAGGAGGGAAGACCTATAATTAATATTCAAGAATCTGATGATCACAGGAGTTAAAACCAGATTCTCTATTTAAAAAGGAATTTCTACAGCAGGAAAATATTTACTCTGAGTTTATTTATTAATAGCTAAAATAAATAACCTCTCAGATAATAAAGCAGATAATAGCTATGAGATCTAATAAAGAAATGAAAATGCAGAGCCTACCACTAAAGTCTAATTTACCCAGAGTGATTTCTGTCTGGGTGTGTGTCATATCACCGCAGTCAAATCCTTGCCATCCTGGATACCAGAGCCAGAAGAAAGCACAAGGGTGATGCTCCCACATTGAAATGTTTTCGTCTCTTACCCTCTTAAGCAGACCTTTATCCCCGTGAAGACTTGGTTTCACTCCTTCAGTCCAGAGGGATTATTAAGGACCATGTGTTACTTTAACTTGGAAAGAGCCAAAGTCAGTGCTCCCCGCTAGACTAGGAAGTGCTCTCAGAGAAACAGTTCACTTTAGTGTTCCCTGGGCCCTGGAGCCTTTGCTCTCCTGGTCAGCCAAAGGACACCATACATCAAGACTGCAGCTGTTTTACTGCATTATCTTTATGGCGTTTGAATACGGTTAAACTTTTCTACACAAATATTGGTGGTTACTGCTTAATTAAATTGTTTAGTGGGAGGATGTGGGACTGTCAGATGTTAAGTTACTGTTTTCATTGATAATGAGGGAATTCAACCGGCTTTGGTTAAAGAAAGAAAAGAAATGACATTAAACTGACCATTTGGATGCCCACCACCATCATCCATGGCCCACAATAACAGTTAATCCCTCCAGGTACACCTTCCAG
Source organism: Hydrochoerus hydrochaeris (assembly GCA_004027455.1). Lineage (NCBI taxonomy): Eukaryota > Metazoa > Chordata > Mammalia > Rodentia > Hydrochaeridae > Hydrochoerus > Hydrochoerus hydrochaeris. The sequence continues at coordinate 136,414 of PVLA01001374.1, forward strand.
TTTATTTTGGAGGAGGTGAAGTGCAATCAACAGAAGTAGAGAGTGGGTGGAGAAGATAAAATGCACAGAGATTAAAATGGTGTCATTGTCCATTTATGACCTCATAATTTTACTAAGTCATTTAATGAAGAAATTGAATGCAAACCCCATATAATTCCATTTAAATGACCAAGCCCACATGCAAACTATGTGGTTTTATGTAAGCTACATGACTTACATCAGCTATTTACCATTTTATCAGTGATGGGATAATAGAAACAGGTGTTGCTTCTGGTCTAAGTGGAATACACTCACTAAGCATTTTATAAATCTATCAGACTGTTCTATCAGTGATGTATTGTACCACCTTATTTGTCTTAGACCTAAATTATGAAAAAACAAATCAAAAACCTCCTGCTAAGCATCAGGGAGTGAGGTCTACATATCTTATGCTCTTTTTAAAATGTCTATTTACAAAAACAAACAAGCGTTCCACTGTACTTGGGAGCACTGCTTTTACATTAATCTGAAATGAAAAAAAATACTACGATTTTTCTGTAAGCAAATCAAGTTTCTATGTTCTAGTTCATTTACTCTTTAATATTTTCAAAGCTTTGTGGGTTTGGAAACATTTCTTTTTTTTTAAAAAAAAGTGCTAGAATTGTAGGGAAATGCAATCACTGATGAAGAAAAAAAATGAAAACCAAGATGTAAGGTTTTGTCTAGTACTTGAGATTGTTCACAGATCTCTTCTGGTGCTCCTCTTTGATCTAGGAATTCTTAAGCCCCAGCTGGTGACAGCTCTCAGCACAGACTAAAAATGCATGCACATACATAAGAATGGAAGGCACTACCCTTCAGCCCTATTCCACATATTCATAGCTCAGGACTCTCCCTTATATTATTTGCTAGAAGTTCATCAGCCACTGACCAGATACACATGAACTACAACCCAGTAGCCCTTATCAAAAAGAGATGCCTCTCTGAAGTGATGGAATCATAACTCTCTGAGCCAACTGTGAAGGACTCTGCAGCCAGCACTGGGACAAACAAAAGGTAAGTGACAAACTTTCATTGAGAAAATACAGACATGAATAAATAAAAGACTAATAGAATGGTAACTGAGTTGCAGAAAATTGGCCGTACCACCAGATAGAGTTATGAGACCGTGGCAGGGATTCTTATGTTTTCTCACTCTCTGATCTGAGGGAAGGATTAGAAATGTAGAGACAAGGAGACTTCTCAAGCCCACAAGAGAAACCAGTGGTGGTTCTGCAGGCCTGCAACTGAGCACAGAGCTGGCATGGGGAAGGCGTGAGGGTCTAAGGATCTGTCTCGTACCACGCAGCTCATCTTACTTAGAGAAGCATTTGTCAAAAGCAGAGTGAGAGCTTATCTTAGTCCAAATAATACTACATTTCAACTCATTTCTTGGTGGCCACACTATTTCAAGTCCCAGTTTGATTTAAAAATGTCCGTGAAGAGCTTTGGACCCACAGGACACCACTAAAAGGAGTACATGGTGCTTTTGAGAAACAATTCAAGCATCAGGCAAATAGGTTTTTATGAAATGCAGTTTTCATGAGATACTTAAGTCAGATGTATAAAAGAACTACTGACTATAACATCTACGCCAGTAAGGACTGTGTGTTGACAGTGGATATTAGCCTGTCCATGGCTTTGCCAGATGACCATAGTGTTATGGGTATGACTTGGTTTTTAGTGGTTTGGGCCAGGTCATAGAAAAATAAGGTTTTTTGTTTCCTTCCAAATTAAAAGAAAAAACATATGGCATTTAACTTGAAATGTACTATATTTTTACATCCATGCCATCCTGGGGGCTCCCTGTGCCACAGCTAGGGACAGTTTTTCCTCATTGCAGATACCTCCAGCAATAAAGGCCATGGACAAGTGCTAGGCAGCAGTGAGTTCTTCTGTGTACTATGTAATGTTATCAGCTTGTGTACGCTGAATCTTTCTGTGATATTATTACAAGATGAAAACATGCAATAATAAAAATCTTACAGTAATTGATAATGATTATTTATTGGTGTTTTACATGTATCCTCTCATTTAACCTCTGGAACCCTGGCCTGCTTTTATATAAGGGGCCTATTATGGCACTCAGTTTACAGGGAGGAGAACAACATGCTCAAAGGCATGCAACAGGCCTAGAGCTGACCACAATCTCCTGAGTCCACAATAGTAGGACTATGCATTGCTAATTAAAAAAAAATTTTTTTTTTACAGCACTCTTAAAAGGAAAAGACCCACCAAATGATAAACTTCTGATAGTAATATTTCTCTACTCAATAATACAAAGTCTTGTTTTCTGGAGAGCAGGTAGATGTATGTATTTTCATAGAAATGCTACAGAAGTTACTGAAATTCGAGGTTGGAATGTGACCCTGGCCAAGGTAACAATCCACCTAGGGACAAAGGAAAAAAAGATTTCTAATCCTATACTCTCTTTGGTGGCCTTTGACTATCAATGCTTGAAGATGGAAATCCAATTTTCAGACTTGCCATCTTTCTGCAATTAAATTAACAAATATTGCAAGGTACATCACAGGCCTATTTTTCATAAGGCTCTGAAGGGTAAAATGATTTCTAAAAGGCAATTTTCTAACATCGTGAAAATGTCTTCAGTATGCTAACTCACTAACAAACTACAAAGGGCCTGTTATAAGTTTGCATTCTGCAATATCTAATGTGTATGATGTCTAATGAGGCTACTTATTTTCACTTGGGAATTCGTTTTCAAGTGAAGAGAAAAACACCATTAGAGAAAGGACAAAAAGCATCTAAGTTGATTAAGAAATTCAGATCAACTTTAATGGAACTGAAATAACCTAGATAGGTATGAAATGCTTTGTGTGCCAAATCATTTCTATAGGCTAAACCACATATGCACACATATGTATACACACACACACACACACACACACACACCATCAACATGACCACCATCTGCTTTTACTAATTGAAAATGTTTCCAAGCACCACTGAATATAGATTGTCTAGGACAGGCAGAAGGCTTACAGAGCTGAACTGTCCTCTAGGTGAACTAACAGTTCCTCTGGTTCTGTTGTTTATCTAAATTCTAGTCCACATTCTTTCTAGAGTCATTTGTACTTTTGTTAATTAGGCTCATTAATTTATCTGGCAGAACAATTTCACAGCAAGACTATACCTCTAATTTTCTACCCAATCACTAGTCTCAGCTTTTTTTTTTTTCTTAATGCTGTGAGGATTCAGATTTAAAATAAACCCATATACTGCCAGAAATACGTTTTATTCTTTCTGGCCTAACAAGTCAGAACTTGAGTTGGATTTTTCAAGGGCTAAGGTGTGAGCAAGATTTCTGCACTTGCAGGTGAACACATTATTATATCCCTTGGGCTATTTTCTTTGGTTAGAATTGAAATATTATTTTTAGAGTTTTTGTGTACTTAGATTTGTATATTTCACTAATTCCTTTTAATCTTATGATGAATTAAAAAGTCATTGGGTCTAAATATATATTGAGATTTTTTTTATATGAAGGATCAAACTCACAACCTCACTATACTGAATTTAAAGCTTGAAAAAACTTTTAAAAGATTAAATAATTTCAATTGACATAATAATTGTGCACATTTCTGTACTATTCCAATACATGTATATAATATATAATGATCAGATCCAGTTATCCATTTTCTCCAATCTTTATTATTTCTTTGTTTTGGGCATGTTCAAAATCCTGTACTAAGTTTTGAAATATGCAATTAATAATTGTCAAGCACAGTGACCCAACTGTGACATAAAACATTAAAAGTCAACTGTACTAACTGTATTAACCACTGTCTCTCCATTCTGCTACTGCCCCATCTTTCCATGTCACTGGTAAAATTTATTTTATTCTCTACTTTTTTGTTTGCTTACTGTTTTTTTCTTGTTGTTTTTGAAACAGAGTTTCAATATATACTTCAGACTGGTCTTAAATGTATTATGTATCCACCGCTGGCTTCAAACTCATATCAATCCTCCTGCCTCAGCCTCCCAAGTACTGAGATTAAAGGCATGTAACACCTGACTATTTTACTCTCTACTTGTATGAGATCAACTTTTTAAGTCATATAACTAAGAACATGTGTTACATCTTTTTTGTGCCTAATTTGTTTCCCTCAACATAAAATGTCCTAGAGCCACATTTTCAAAAATAAAGAAAATTCTTATAAAATTGAGAAGATGAAAGAAAGTAAATAAACTTAATTATCAGAGTAACACCTACGTTTTTGGCTAAAGTCTCAATTTTCTCGGGTAACCAAAACTAATGAGATAAAAAAATTATAATAATAATAGCTAATATGTATAGTACATTGGCTTATGTGACTGATTTTATACTTCCTCCTTCTGGACTTTATTAGTTCTATTGTTTTTCAGTTACAAAAACTGAGCCACAGAGACCTGAAATGGTTTTCTCAGTACCGCACACCGAATCAACAGTTGAGCCTGGTACTGAATACAAGTCATCAGAGTTTAGAATCTACACACTTAACCACTCCCTGTCTTTGAATTCAGATTTAGATTAAATATTAAGAATTATTCTTGACCAAAAAAGAGTGAATTAAAAATGAGTAAAAATAATTACTTACAAAAGAAAGGAAATATTTCACTTCTAAGGGATAGACAGCAACAAAGCCCTAAACTCGAACTACATCACAGCACGGGGTCGGGCCCATATTTTAGGAAGGACTCGGGTACTGACTGCTCTTAGCGATGTCCGCCTCCTCCTGGCACAGGGTGCTGTTCCTTCCGTGGAGGAAGAGACCTCTCCAGGGCCCCTCCACTTTCACAGAGGCAGGGAGTGCTGAACAAGTCTGTTTGAAACAGATGTCTCTTTGAAAGTTTAATGGAGGCTTTTTCCGCATTCTCCTTGTTGCTCTTTAGGAAACAGCCTGCATACTTTCAGGGACATCCGCCTTATCTTGTTCTCCTGGAAAAGGCAAGCACTCCACGTACCTGAGGAAAAAAATGATCACTTTGATCATGCTGCCTGCACTGCCCGAGTCTCTCCATGAACAATGTACTTATTTCGAAAGTTCATCCTCACTAAAGAAAACTAAGTATATGTGACAGAGTTTGGAGCAGAGTCACCTCTTAGACATTTTTCAGCATAATGTTCCTGAACTCTTTCAGAAGCGACCCAACTGTGTCATACCTAAATGCATGGTTATCCTCGGCCGCTAAAATATCTTACAGAGTGTCCTCAAAACAACCTCAGTAAGAGTCCATTTTAAGATACAAAGCAAGACAGTTCCAAATCTTAATATTCTAATAAATAAATGTTCTAACAATTGGGAGCTAATTGTCACAGTGGGACAGTTGAAAAGACTTGTAATCATGGCCTTTATTGTCACAATTAATTTTCATATTGTTGTAAAATATAACCTCAGGAGTCCCCTAGAATTAAAAAAAAATTGCTGTGTACTCAAATGTAGTTTATGTGCTTTAAACAAATTTTGGTAATTTAAACCAACCCAGTCTCTTCAAAATCAATATCCAACACATTCTTACTACTAGGAACAACAACTAAAGCAGTAGAAATTCCATTCCCAAAGAAGAGATAAATTCTAGACATGAGCAAAGTATTTCAATATTTTAGAGTTATACTTTTAAATCTAACAAATCCAGAGAACTAGAAGGGTATATTATCAAGAGTGATAAAATTGGGGGAATTAATTACTGTTCAGGCTAAATCACTGAGGGGTTCATGCACTTTTTTAAAAAGAAAATAAAAAGGTTCGATCTTGGATAATTAAATATATAGAGGATTCAAAATTCATTTACTTCATAGGAACGAAGCTTTCATAGTTGTCTTCCCATTGGTGAAAGGGAATTGGATGATGTGGTTACAACTGGGGGGTCTGTATAGTGTGGCAGGCTGTTTGCTTCATTTAAGTTTAATAGCATTAATCATCAGGAAATTAGACTCTTCTCTGAGCAGTGTGAACTGCCCATCCTCTAAACAACTAGGTAATCAGGTAGGAAAAACCTTCTCTCTGGGACACAGCTGCCACTGGAACTTGATTCTTCTTAATCATTCCTCCCTGAGAGGGAAAAAAGAGAGGAACATCTCCCTAACAAATTTTTTTTGGCACTGATGTACTAAAAAGATAATTGGAGGTTTCATATAAATCAGTTTGGCTGAACTTAGTAAAATGAAGCCAAACAAAAATTACCCCCCAAATAGACTGAATTCAGTTAAGCAACCAGAGGACCTAGTGTCTATTTTTAATCTGTGTAGAACTGGATGCTCTCAAAGCTGGCACAGAGGGAATCTGATTAAGTGCTTGCTCGGCTGTGTATGTGCTACTACTTCAGACTATAGGGTCAAAAACATGAGCTTGGGTTCAAGACAAAGCTGAATTTAAATTTTGGCTGGGACATTGCAATTTAGTTGAGTTGTTTTTCATTTATCAGTTTTCTTATCCCTAAAATGTACATAATAACACCTGTCTCCATTTCCCAGGAAAACCAATTGAAATAAAAGTATAAAACTTGGCTCACATAGTACAATAACAGCTATTAGCAGTGATAATGAGAAATTATTACCATTAACCTCATGCAAGTGGGTAATTAAAATAAAGCATTGATATAACAGAGTCACCTAGAAGTAGTGTGGGATGGCATAAAGACTGCTGGAAAAATAAAGCCAAATTCCAGGACTTGGGACAAATCACACAGGTCCTCTGAGTTTCAGTTTGCTCATGTCAATGGGCATAATAACTTAACACAGAGTAAATGAAATAATGTCTGAAAGTCCCTCATAGTATGGCTTAGCACTTAGTAAATGTTTAAATACTAGTGGAAATTCACTGTCTCTGTACATCTCCAAGTACAAGCCTCACTTCCCACAGTAAAAAGGCACAGAACAGGGTCAACTACAGGTTTTAGGTCTATCAGTGGCATGAACTTGGCCAAAATTGGTTTCTTACATGTCAGGATTGCACCTTATGTTTTAAAAAGTAAGAAAAAGTCACCTTAATTCAGTGTCAACTTGGACATCCTCTGTGGATTTGATGGGTACTCCATGTGTACTGTGAAAATCTATTATAACACCAACCACCACCATTGGATATTTGTGCCAAGATCATATGGCATAGGAAAATTTTAAGCATATAAAGATTGCCATGGAAAAATTGATAATAGGATATGTATATATGTTATAAAATTCTTATAAACAAAGCATTTTTGCACAGTACACCAGACTGCAGGTTTTTATGGATATATTAACACATGTACACACTCACTATATACTGAATATAAGGTAACATGTTCAATTGAAAGCCTTTCAATCATATCTAAGTATCATAAAGTATCCTAAAAGAAATTAGATAAAATGTGCACAACATTCCTCTAACAAGAAATTTAGTATTTAGGAGCTAATGCACAGTTTGCAAATGTGGTATCACAGAGAACAGAAGAATAATAGAATGCATAGGAATATTTAAGATTTTTTGGTAGTTAAATTATATTCTCTCCTAGTGAAATTGAATTAAAAAAACTAGCAGAGGGGGAGTGAAATAATTCTGAAACAAATAATGGTTCTGCCATATAAAACTTAACAGATCTCAGAGCCAATAGAGGATTCTAAAACAAAAGGTCAAAAAAGATAATCAAAATATTCTCCTTGACTCAAAATTACACACATTTATTTATTTACTATTTTAAAAGGCAAAATAGAAAAAAAGGATAGAAATGATACAGAATCTCAAAAATGTAGTAGGAATTAATATTAGTTAATATATTGCATATTGTTATCTTAGAACTAGTTGTTTGGGCTATAAGATCTAGGCATAAAAAATGATCAAACAATCAGTGACAGTATAAGCTATTCTTTTCGATGAACTAACAAAGATTGGTAGTATAGTTATCTATTTTTCATAAATATCCACACACAGTTAAACGTGTGTGCCTACATATATATAAAATCTTTTCCTTTCTTCCCTTTCTCCTTTCCCCATCCCAGTTGTTCTTTTCTTTTGAGCACTTTTCCTTTCATTGTTACAGTATCTACTATATATTATGGATCTTATTACACTTTCAGTTTTTTATTATTTTCATATTATAGAGAAAATAAAATATTTAAAAATATGAGTTTGATTTATTTCACTTATGAGTATGGTCTCAAGTTGCCTCCATTTACCTATAAAAGCCTCAAGATTATCCTTTTTTATAGCTGAGTAATATTCCACCATATAAAAATACCACATCCTTTTTGTCCATTCTATGTTTGATGGGCAACATTGAGATTCCATCTCCCTGCAGAAACAATGGCTGACATCAATAAATCAACTGATAACAAATGTTGGTGGGGATGTGGGGGAAAAGGAACACTTATGCACTGTTGGTAGGAGTGCAGACTGGTACAACTATTGTAAAAATTAGTGGTGATTCCTCAAAAAACTAGGAATGGAAGTCTCCTTCAATCCAGCTATTCCCCTGATGGGTATTTTCCCAGAAAAACTGATAAGGTCATGCCACTACAGTATATGTGCACCATGTTTATAGCAGCACAATCTTAGCTTTTGTAACAGCTAAATCTTGGAGACAACCCAAATGCCCATCAACCACAGAATGGATAAAAAATACACACAGTTAGCCCTCATACCTGCTTAGAGGTGAGAGAAACAGAGACATTACACTTTTGACTAAATTAAATGACACAATGTCAAAGCACAGGGAATGGCAGAACTTAGGACCAAACTTGAGAGATGATCTTGTTCTTAATTCAACAGTGGTTGTAATGTTTATGCTTCAAAGAATCTGAGGCTCAGCTTTCACTACGGACAATGGTTTAGAGCCCGCTAATCTGGGATATAATTAATGCGCCAGTATATTTGTCCCAGTGAAGTTTCTGAAGTCTCCACTATCCCTTTCTCACTCCTCATTTCCAGTACATCAAAGTGAAACAGCTCCAGTTAAAGCTTAATCAGATGCTTCTTGGACGGGAACTAGGAGCAGGGAGGCTATGCCACCTCAAGAGACAGAAGGATGCTCATGTAGAAGTAGGAGGCGTCTGGTCTTTGGGGGACCCTCTGGGCTTTCATGTCTATTTACCTATCATTTTTCTGGGGAGATCAGATGAAAATGCAGAATAATTAGTGCTATGAAAAGTATCTGATACCAAGTGGTTTTTAATAAATGCTTATTTAATGAATACAAAAATGAATCAGTATACAAATAAATGAAAGCACTAATAAGGTAATATATGAAAAATGCCCAAAGAAGAACAAGACACCTTAGAGAACTTGAAAGAGTTCTTGAAAAAAGTAGAATTGGACTAAGTTTTTAAAGTACACATATATTCATATCTATATTTATAATAGCTGCTTTTCATTAGACAACAACAAAATAAGTGGTAATGTTTTCAAGGAATTCATTTATCAAGATTAAAAACAAAATACAACCTTAACTATAAAGTATTATCTTTATATAATTAATACTCATTTAAACAAACACAACACTCAAAATTAAAGTGAGAGCTATTTTGATACTTTCATCAACTGCCAAATATAAATGAGAATATTTATTATTGTGATTTAGGTGCTAACAGAACTAATACTATTTTAAAGTTTCTGCTGATTACAAAAAGTGCAAAACAATAATAACACTCCATGTGACCCCTCATAAATTCATTAAACTCTCTGAAGAAGTTTGTCTAGAAAAGCCAACACTATGTCAATTACTTTTCAAGAGATCTTTGCTGTTTGTAATTCTTATGTAAAGCTCTTGCTTATACGTACATTTCTGTACTGAAAATAGTCAATACCTAATTGTTATGGTTTCCTGGCCTGTAGAATCCGCTAATGAAGTTTTGTTGTTGGGGAGTTTGATTTTTATTGATAAATATAGTTGTTGTTCTCTCCCCCCATCACCATTTACTTGCATGCATATTTTAAGTTCCAATGGGACATCTGAATATATTACAAGCATCTGGGTAATGATAAAAAATGATTTGCAAGGCAAATACATTTATCAATTTGATCTCCTGACCTAAGGTTTTGATGATGTTTGTGAGAACTTTGGGCATAAACATTGCCCTTTGAATTTCTGTTGTCTTCAAAATTCTTGTTATTGCATTTCTTTTGCTTTGGGAAAATAGTCATTATAAAAATGTATCAGACAAACATGGAAAGATGCAATATATGAAAATCATGCTAGCCTAAAATAATTCCAAGACCAAATCAGTAAAAATTTGCAAAAATAATTTTGAATCATTAACTAATGGAGGGGCAAAACCTCAAGTTTTACTGAGCAGAACAAGCTAGAGGACAGCAATCCTAAGCAAAAAATTTGCTCTGATTTACTACAGTAATTGTTTAACCACTGTATTTTACTATAATTCTAGATATTGTAAAGAGTGTGACATTAAGTAACTGTGTTCTAGAGAAAAAGAAATATATACTGTGCCCCTTTAGTAAAACTGTTTTTAAATTCTAATAGAATTTCAAGGTTATTATCTATTTCAGATCAACAGTGAGGGTCAGAGTTCACAGCAGCCAGAATTTACAAACCTCCAATGGATTTTGATTGACAGCAATCAGCATCTCTTCAGCATCACTGAGGGAACAAAGTACAGGTCAAGACAGCGGGCGATTTCATCTGTCATTTTTAATTATCTAAATGATATTCACAGACAAAACCTTTCCCATCCATCAGGGCATCACATTACCATAGACAATGTTTGTTTAAAGAAGAGGCCATAAAATCAAACAATTATGAATGCAGACAAGCCTTGCTATTGACTGCATAAATAATCAAGCGAGAGTTCCAAAACTGTCTACTAATGAATTGGTAGATTGCTGGCAGGAAGTGGCAAGTAATAATATAGACAACAGTCTAATGTTCTTATTGACTTTTACTAAAGCTTGACTACAGTCGCAAAGATTCAAAAATGACGTCAAGTGAGGTTTCCATAGGAGCAATATTGATAGCAGTACACAGCTAAAATACAAGTAGTTAACTCTTGACCTTATGGTAGGACCAGAAATCCCCAGAGAGCACTGAAATGCTAGCAGTATAATACATCATGAACTGAGCCAACAGCCGCAGGGTCCCTGACAGCATTACTACACAGGCAAGGGGCCCTTCTTTTGCCATTTATAACATAGTAATCTCTAATAATTCAGCTGCAGTCCTGAAAATTAACTCTATTTCAGTTTGTTACATGAGTAAATAAAGTTTTCTCTCTCCCCTCCCTTTTTGGGAAACAGTACAAAAGAGTATATATCTAAAAATACATGAAACTGGTAGCAGCTAGCTGAAGTTGAAATTTGAAGCAGAAGTTACTGGACCTGGGGAATGGAATAAACACTACAAGGGAACATGCAGCAGCACAGAAAGGTGGACAATGTCCTTCCGCTTGCTGATGTTTGCCATCCATGCAAATGCTAATTGGCAGCATCTGTTTTTATAGTACATTCTTATTTCTTAACTCAACTATCTTCCTAAGGAGTTCCTTTGTTTTTTAAAAACTATTAGCAAACAGACTGACCCTAACTGGACAGATATCATTCTGATGGGCTGAGGAAGTTATTAATTAATGACCCAAGTTAAATATATTGATATAAGTGCACTCTATTAATGACATGCTAATTAGCCATTACTTTCCCACTCACTTCCCTCAACGTGTGCAAAATGTTGTCATACTATTTAGTAAAAAAGAATTTAGAAACCTATTCACTTTGAACAAATACTTGAAAAAAAGAAGATCTCTCATCAGTATCACAAAAGATAGCTCAAGGAGGGTAGATTTTATGTCTATGGGAAGACTTCATTCAGTGCACTATTTCATATATTTGTTCAGCAAATCACAACCCACAGTCATGGCTATGAGAAGAATATTTAATACTGTTAACCTTCAGGTTCAAGTTCACACTTTACGAATTGAGAAGACATGGGATAGGACGGAAAGCAGAAACATTAAATTGAAAAGGCACAATTCAATTGTCATAAGCCTGGAAATGAGGTAGAGAACTGGAAAATATGAGTAGTACATGTCAAACCTGTAATTTGTCCTGGTAGACACTATACAAATGAGACGGCATAGCACAGTTTCACCTGTTTGCTTCTAAAGGCTTCCCAGACTTCCTTTGGAAACACAGAAGAATGTTTCACTAGTTTAAAAGACAGAATGTTTCACTAGTTTTGAAAAAAGTATTAATACAGGCTTTATACTAGATTGACAAGATTCCTAGCTTAATTTAGCTTTAGTATATTTCTTCTCAAGCAATTATTGTGTTATTTTGATGACATCATTTATATATATATTTTAAAAAGTATAGTCATTGGCAATTCTATCTTCATTATTTACTAGGTAAGTAAACCTCAACCTTTTTTACACTTATTTTAAAATGGAAATGTTAATAGCAATGTCATTAGGCAGTTATAAAGAACTCAGCTATATAGCATCTAATAAATGCTCAACAAATATTAATTGTTTTCTCTTCCTACGGGCCTATATTTGTTTAATAAATACATGCTATAATCCATGGGTAATTTTAAAATAGGAAAACTGAGCTATCTTTTCCTTCTGCACAACATAGACTGTGTGATAAGAGGGATTAAGGTCTTTAAATTATTAACACAAATTCCTTTTATTAGTCAAACTGTTAACACAGTCCCTTCATTAGTCAAACTTGCAAAATAAATGTATGTTTTTGTAAGACATTTAGTTACTTTAAATTTAAACTTGTTTTCTTTAAATTCACTTCAGAAATGTTTCAGCTGTTGACATATCAGGAAATGCTTTTATACAAAAGAGGGATCATCCTCACCAATACAAGTAGTCTGTTATTTGAAATTCAGTCTTTTTTAATCCATGGTATGTTTAAAATAAAGGATATCTGAAATTTGAACCAAGACCTTCTGTTGCCATTAATATATCCAAAGGTGAACTTTTCTCTGAAACCCTGGAAAAGCCAAGAAAAGTAACACAGATCTCACAGAATTAACTATCAGGCTATTTCCTGTGGTCTCACTTTGCACTTTTTCTATATCTGGCAATAAAAATTTCAGTATGATATCTTTTTGGCCTTGAAAAAAAAATCTCACTCTCTGCCCCAAGACCCTACATTCCTCCCTCCTGTCTTTCTCTGCTCTCTTCTTCTTAGTTAAAATTAGTAGAACCTTCGAAGTAAACTGAATCTGAATGCAATGTAAGTAATGTTGGTTGTGGATCAATATATGGGCTAAAGAATACAAACTTCTGCTTCCTCTCTGCTTAAAATTTTATTTGCTTTGCTATTATAATGTTCTTACTAATGTGCCTGAGTAATCCATTATTGTTAGCTTGATGGAATTAAGTAGTGCAAAGTGATACCTAATACGAATGGACAGGATAGCTGAAGGACAAAATTTGCAAACGTTCCAAAGATGCCCATTTTGTAAAAGAAAGTACAGGACATATGGAGTGACTTTAATTTTTTATTTTATAATTTTATTTTATTTTTGTTCTTAGAAAATAGCACTAAACTTTTTAACTAAAAAAAAAATAGCCTGTTATTTTAATTTCAAGACAGTTTGGAATGAAATAAAATGACTGAATAAAAAAATAAATATGTCACCTTTCTCGTATTATAAATATAGATTCTAGATTCTAAAAATGCAATGTAACATACAAACACAGGCACACACCTTCTCCCATATTTTAAAGATGAGAACATAACAGCATCTGTATAATTCTAGGTACATCCCAGGCAAAGATTAAGGAGAAGGAAAACACATTTAGAGGGGAACATCCATCGTCCACGTACTTGGTGCAGTACACCCTCTAAATTGGCTATTAGACCTGCCCTCATCTCTCTCTACAGAAGCAGCCACAGCTGGATCAGATCTATAATGTAATAGGGGGATGAGGTGTCTTTGGATAAGGGCCAGCATGTTAATTCCTGCTGAAAGAAATATTGCTGATAGAAATATTGACTGCTAAATTATTCTGGAAGAAGAACACGTTCTTCTTCTATCACTTTTACCACTGCTACAGTAAGCCTTCATCTCCTACCTTTTTCTCAGATTGCAATAGGGAGCAACCCTCATTCTGCCTTATTACTACCAGGAGTCCTGTTTTCATCTTTGTCTGTATGAAGGAAAACAAGGAGAAACAGGTAGTAAAAGTCCTGAAGGAAAATATTCTCTTTTAAGCTATAAAATGCAATCATATCAACTGAAAATATTCCAAAATATAACAATTTTCATCTTTATTACATAGCAACTGTAGTCTTAACAGAGTAATTCCTTTCCACTGTGCTAGTTCAAACCTACCCACCTCTAATTTTCACAAATTCAGATTCTGTAAATACTGTTATCTGTCTTTCTCTCTCTCTCTCTCTTTCTCTCTCTTTCTTTCTTTCTTTCTTTCTTTCTTTCTTTCTTTCTTTCTTTCTTTCTTTCGTAACATGAAGCATTCTAGATGACATCTGAAGAATAAAATTCTTCCCATGGAACAACATTCGGCTGACAGATGACCATATGACACCCTTCAAACAGTACAATATGTCACTATCAGATGTGACTGCTGAGAAGTGTATATTCAAGGTAATATTTAATTTTCAAGTCAAAATATAATGGAATTTTACCAGCACTTAGTATGAACACACATAAAGAGAGGAAACAACATGCTTCACTCAAGAATTATTTATGTTTTGTTTACTAAAAAATCTGAAAAAATTTATATTTTATAAGAGAAAACTAGTCACATTTTAGATGTGAAATGAAGAGCAAATATTAAGTTTACTTCTCCTGGACAAATAATACTCAAGATAAATTTAGCCTTTTCATTTCAACTTAATATTTTAACTAAAATTTACCTGAGAAAATTAAGATTATGGCTTCAACCTCAACTCACAGCCCTCTTTATTCACCCAAGCCCTATAAGATATAAGATTTGTAAATGATTCTACTGCAGAAAAGAATAGAACTGAGCTGCCTAGTTCTTTCACTTCTGAGGTTCAGCAGGAAATTTAAGTTTCTCCTTTCTAACAACATAAGTATTTTCCGGGTGATTAGAAAAGCCAGGGTATTATCTTGATCACTTTCTCACAGTAACTGCTGCTTTCTCCAAGGTAAAGCTGACTTCAAAGTGATCCTAAAAGAAACGACTTTGTTATTATTAAAAACAACTCAAAGGAAATACACATACACAATTTCTAAAACAAGGTACCGATGAGAGACTATTTCAGTGTATCTGTTCCAAAGACTTACATTTTTTATATTCCAAATGATTTATTTCATCATTGCTAGCTTGTTTTAAAGTGTTTTATTTACCTTCCTACAAAGTCTTGTTAAGAATGTATTACATATCTTACCTACTATCAAGACGTTTGCTTTGTAAAACATGCACAGTGCCTCCTGCAGCAACTATGCATATCATTAGCTCTGTTGAAGCCCAGGAGTATATAACCAGAGTAGATGGTGTGAACCAAAGTGCAAAGTGTTACAATGATGACTACAGTAAGAAAGGTATCAAGTATGAAGCCTTCACTTTTCTGCCAGGCACATTATAAAGTGCTTTACATGAAGTATCTTACTCAGTTTATATATACCACATCTAAGAAATAGACAACCTGAAAATCAGTCATTTCAAAACCCAAGAGTCCATTCATTTAATCCTGGCTATGAGGCAAATCTCTACAACAGATTACCTAGGTTGATATCCCAGCTCTATCACTAGCTATCTCTATGAATGTGAATGAGTTATTTGTCTTTTCTAAACTTTAGTTTCCCAGTCTGTAAAAAGTATCAACAAGACTTTTCTTTCCTGACACATCTCCTCACTCCTATGGTACTCTCCCCATTTCCTCCCAGGTCAAGCTTCATCATCTTTCTTGGCAGCTATCCCAACACTGCTTGTTCATTTCTCCTTCCCGTATGTATTTATTTTATTTCAACTCCCATTGTCCTCCCAGAGATCTCATACTCAAACTTCCAAATTCAAAACTTTTAGTGGGTTCCCATTACCTTGAAGGTATAATCCAAACTCCACAATGACATTTGTTTTCAACCTGATATTCTCTCGAGACTCATCTACCCAACTTTACACACCATCATGCTAAAATTCTACCTGAACGTCTATGTTCGTGTGCTCCTTGTCTTACTCATGAAAATTTCCAGAGTCTATCTGGCAAAGAAAAAACACTCAAATGTATTGTGAATCAAAATGTACAGAATGCTAATATCAGCTTTTCTGTAACTCCCCGCCCGATATGATGTCCCACAAAGGACTGCTTCCTGTATCTTTATAAAATCCTGAGCAATTGATCATGCCATTTTGTCCACCTGAGGTGTTCATCCTTTACCACTGGGTAAAGCCATACTCCTTTTGAAGGCTCTACTCAAGATCACACCATCGACAGCACCTTCTATGATTCCATAAGGTAGAATTTAAGTCTTTTTCTGAGAGGCTTTCTTCACTTTTAAAATCTTTCATGTCTCTAATTTTGATCCTACTAAATTTATCAAAATTCTTTATTTCTATATCTGCCTACTCAGTGAACCATAAAAATCCACAAGGACAATGACCATGACCGTATCCTTACATTTGACAACTGACAGAATGATGAAGAAACCATCATCTCTTTGAGAGGTCCTTATGATATGGGATCCCCACCACTATTGCCTTTAATTCTGGTAATTAGGGGAGGGAGGCAGACCTACCCTGGATAGCAGCACAGAAGACCTCCTTGGATCAGCTCTAGGCCTAGGAAATTTCCAGTATGAAGGATGGAATTGGAGGAGTGGACATAGTTTTCTTCACTAATACCCAGTGCTATCCCATGCAACCCATCTCATACATCCAAGCTACTTTCTGGGAAGCCTGGGTGGTCATTCACATCAAGAGCCATATATTCTGGGTCATACAACCCTGAGGAAGCTTAGAGTTAGCATTTTTCATCTAATATGGAATACAACAAACTCTGGGTACAAAACATGTATAAATACATATGAAACTCTAGTTTTCATGTAAGTCAACACTATAAAGTGAAGACCTTGTCCTACCTTGGAGAAAGGTGATTAGAAATCCTGATTTAATACTGATTACTTTATTTCAGTGTAAATGTCTATATAATCCTAGCTTAAATCAATCCTGATTATATACATTAGATAGGTAGGAATAGCAAAACCTTGACCATGCCCAGTATTACAAAATATACCTAACAATGACCTAAAAGTGTCACTAACCCTAAGACTTCACATTTCCTATACTAGAAATCTAGTTGTAAAATAGAAACTAGAATAATGCAGTATATTTATAAAAGGTATTTGAGAATGCCCATTTGACTCTTACTAATGTTAATCACTGTTATGTCTTCTCTTGCAAAATCTGTAAACTTCCATAAAAATGATTAAAACTTAGTCAAAGTTTTTATAACTATCTAGGAAATAAATATGATAATAAAATAGAAGAAATAGTAATATAAGAATTTACAAAATATTGAGTAATGAATTCCCAATAAAGATTAAAAAAAGAAAAGGACAAATAATAACAAATCTTTTCTCCTAAACCTGTTACCCACCAGGAACTGACAGTTTCAATAAAGATAGAGGATTAAACAAATAATTGAAAATGAAGTTAGATATATAAACTGGACCCAATACATATATCTTCCCATTGGTCATTGTTGTTTCAGATATAAATGAGATAATAAGAAGAGATAAGAGATTTTGTCTCTTTAAGGATTCTGGGAGCAACAGAGATGAAAATATGAATTGCTTTTGTTGACTCCTTCTTCTTGCTATTGGGGCCATTATAAAGTGATAAAGAAAGTCCTTTATGAAAGGCAAATACTCATTTATGGACTTGAGCCTCTATCATTTTTTTTTCATGTGCAAGGGGAAAAAATTTTACTGTCACTATTAGATCTGTTAACTAGATTTCAATGGTGGAATACGTCTCTGAAGACTTTTATTTTCTTCTGTTTTTCTAGCCATATACTGATTTAATTCACTCGCCAAAGTCACTTGGTTCTAACTTTCTCTGAGCACTACTGCATGACCACAAAAACTACAATTAGAGATGTGCTCACGTGCAAACACACATTCTTCGCCAAACAACTTCCCTCCAAACCATGGATATTTGGAAATGAGTCAGTGTGGATGTGCAAAATCTATCAGTCAAAGTGCCTCTGACTAGATCTCTGAAAATGTGCTTTGAAGTGGCCAACATCCCTGCTTCTGACAGCTGTCTTAGCAGAAAGACCCAGACACACAGCCAATGCCTCTGTCTACTCATGCCGTGGTAGCTGTGTCAGTTTGGAAGCTGACTAGTGGCATAACCTGAGCAGATGCAGGACACATATGTGCAACTCCAGATAAGATTTCCAAAGCTCTGACATCTGGATGTCAGCTTTTCCTTCCTGGCCCCACAGTTGAACGTTACACTAGACCTGATTGTTTCTCTGCTGGGGATCAGTCTGCTGCCACCCTGTTGTGCTCACTGACACTGTCTAGACTTCAGTGTGCTTGGAAACAGTAAACTAGATAATCACTTTACACTGCAGCCCTTCAGGAACTTGTATGATTTTCCAGTTTGAAGTATCAAGTAAAACTTTAAAGACTTAGTAGCAATTTTTCAATTCTTAATTTTTCTAAGTTCCATGGAATGGAAACGTAGGGTCCAGTGTCTTAAAGCAGTTAGAGGAAATCTTGTATTTATAGGCATTAAGTGCCCAACAGAAGAAATTAGCATGAAAAGAACAATGCACCAAGGCAGATAAGATGGGCATATGTTTCTCCAATTCTGGGGCTGTTTCCCCACAACACTGGAACAGTGTGTATCACAGCTAGCTAACCCTGGAAAAAAGGCAATGGAGGATCATCTTGTACACATCATCTGCCTTCACCTGCTCTGCAAATGAACCACTGGATGCACAATGTCTTCCAAATGTGAGCAACAAAATGAGAAGAGTTACTTGGCAAATGCGAATCATCAAAGATTAAAAATTCTAAAGCTGTCTTCAAGGGAAAAGAGATACCCTGATAATAAATTGACAGGGATATTTCCCCTTGCTCATCTGTGCCAGCATTCCCAAAGCAAACCTCCTCTTTCTCCCCAGACCATACTTTGCACTTATCCAGGGACAAAATGTATCTCAACCCTGATCCCCAATGTGTAGCCCAGGCTTCAAAGGGTGAGAAGTGAGGGAAATGAGCTTTGATTGACTGATATGAAAGCTACCAAAGAGCTTTCTGGGTAACAGATATCACTGTTATACATGATAATCATGAGACGATAGATGCAAGATTTAAACACAGTCCAATGGTGGTGTTTCAAAAACAGTCACATGGAAACATTAAAATAATACTATTGGCTTACTTTAAAATAACTTAATTCAAAATCTTTTTGTGTAAATGAAATTTAAAAATGGAATTAAAATAAAAGCTATTTTATTTTTTATATCATTAGTTTGATGCCTTTAAAAATGAAATTCAACCAACTTTATCAACTTTAATCATTTTTTAGACATTGTTTAAACCAAAGAATGACTGCTAACAAGCTTTTCTACAAGAAGTAACTTGTGACTAGCATTTTAAACTTTCAATTTATGAAAATTTCTAATCATTTTATTTAATACACAAGTAGAAGAATGTTTTCCATAAATGGAAAACAAGGGAAATATACTTACATACTCCTTAAGGTTATGTGGATTTCAAAGTTTGAACTTTTTTTTATATTCTAGAGAGCAGCTGGCATGTACATTATTTCTAATATTGTCTTCTGGCAGAATGATTAATGTAAATAACAAAGAAGATTATATAACATCTTGGGAAAGGAACAGTTAGAAGACTGAGCTCCAGTTCTGAAAAACTCCAGAAAGACAATCATTTCTGGGTCTCTAAGGAAGAGAGTAACTAGAAATGTAAGAGAGCTGACCTGCCTTTTGGAAGCTAGAAAACCTCTAGTCCTTTGTTTAATATTCTTCTTCAGTGCATTCATGCAAATCCTTCAGAAGGAGTTGTTCTCTCTTTCAAAGGGGTTTGACTTGGGCACAGTTAATCACCACTGTGATAAAGCAATTAGAGGTACTCATAATTAGGACCAAACCAAATGTAAGTAATCAGAAAATTAAGGGGAAAGTGACATTATGATAGGATTGTGTTTTCTTTAATGACCTTCTGACTGAGAAGGACAATCTCATATTGGTGCACAGGGACTTGGGTGCATAATGCATTAACCATACCTAGAGCCCAGCATGGAAATATTTTCTTCAAATGGTAAGAATACATCTTGGAATCATTTTGTATCATTGATTTCTCAATGATGGTACCCTAAACAAAAGAGACTATTAATGAACAGTCAGAAGTTCCATGTTTTGTCTCCACAAGTTAATGTCAATTCTGCAAAAGTATTGGGTGCTTATTAAGACAGTGATGGCATGTGGGCCATCACTCCTTGAGCAAGGAGTGGACGTTTAATCTGTGGACCAAAGCACACAAGTTCTATGAGAAATGAATAGTTAAACAACAAGAAATTTAGATTAGGGAAGCATGTTGTGTCTGGTCATTGTCTTTCTCCTTTCCCCAACTCAAACTGCCTAGACTTGAGACAGCTTCTCCTGGGAGTCTCCCTAAGGCTCAGTGCTCTTGGTTGAGATAGTGCCTCTGGGCCTCTCGGTGATGGAACTAAGCCTTGTTTCTGAGTAATCATTGATCCTCTGTAGCACCATGGACACACTGAAACAATGGTGATGAACCTTTTAGAGCTTTCAATGATATAAAAAGCCCACTGTGGCATGTGTGCCATAGGTTCATCACCACTGTACTAAAAGAACACTCTGAAGACACAAACAGGACATAATCCTGATTTTCAAGAAGCACATTGTATATATATATATTTTATAATTCTTCTGGGAAAATACCCAGAAGGAGAATATCTGGGTCAAATGGAACCTCTAATCCTTGTTTTCTTGAGGAACCTCCACACTGATTTCCACAGTGGTTGTACCAATCTACATACCACAGTGATATACATGCATCCATGTTTATAGCTGACCAATCTGTAAAAGCCAGATCTCAGAAACAATTCAAATGCCCATCAACTGAGGAATGGATAAACAGGATATTTTTCATATAATGAAATACTACTCAGTCATAAAGAACAATAAACTCGAGACTTTTATAGCTAAATGGATGCAACTAGAAACCATACTCATAAGTGAAATAAATCATACTTGCATGTGTAAATATTGTATTGTTTTACTAGTGTAAAAAACCAAAAGAGTAAATAAGATCCAAAAGTTACAATAGATATAGTAAAAGGTAAGAAAATGCTCAAAGGGAAAGTATGTTGTTTAATCAATTTTGTATGACTTTATTTGGTAACCTGAGCAACTATTTTGAAGATAATATCCAATATAAGAACCATTGTTAAATTCGTATCATCTTGGTTTGAAATCCTATATTGCTATTGATTTTGTTGTTGTTGCTGATGTTGTTTCACTGTTATTTGTTTGCTTCTTGATTTTCTGGTTTTTTTCTCTTTATAAAAAATAAGGAACATACAATACAGTAGGAGGCCAAAGACATGTATGCAACTACTCGGTTTTTTGCCTCCAAGAAAACACATGACTACATTCATGTATAAGCAAAATGGGGAAATTTTTCAGCATAAGAATGATGCAAGAATATGAAAATGGTATTCTAGTTCCTTAATTTTACTCAACTGTAAAGGTAACCATTGGAATTTTATGTCTTGTTTCCATACCTACACCCTTAACTTCAAGCTAAGATACAGAAATTTGTTATATAATTGAGAGAAGGGAAAAGAACTAAAGACTCCGCAAAGCTATATTTGGTGAGCTTCATATAGTGGGCTGTCTGTGAATGTTTACATAATGTTATATGCAAGGTTTGTATCTTTTTGCTCCAAATTAAGTATGTCTACATTTAAGAGGAGCAATATATGTATATACATATGTGTATGTATATATGTGCATGTGTATATATACAGACATGTGTGTGCATATATGTGAACATATATACATATATGTATATAGAGATATTTCATATAACTTAATAAACACCAAAAATCATCTGCAGTAATCTCAGCAAACCTGTCCCCCAACCCCATTTTACAATTATAATAATTCAGAAGAATCATCAAGGATCATGGAAGCATAATCTAATAAATTAGCTATTGACTGAAATAAATAGTAAAAACTTACTTTGGATTTAGTGCTATGCATTAAAAGATCTCAAGGTTAATACAATGTCAGTAGGAAAGAAAACCTGGATTTTTTTTTTAACTAGATGGATTTTAAGCAATGATTTTTCAAACGGAGAAAATGCAGCATATGGAAATAAGCATTCTTTCCCACCCATATTTTCACATTAGGCAAGAAAATTTTTAGGGGAAAAACTACTTTGTAACTTTTTAAACCTTCTTACGCTTCTCTGAAAATTACTCCCACGCACACACGCACATAGTCCTGTGAGATTCTGTTAGCTGTAGTTTTGTTTATGTGGGCCCAAATGATTTTCCCCTGCTTTCTCTCCGCAGGTTGCCCCAAGTCTCCATTTCTGTTAATGATCTATTGCTTCTGTCTGATTCAGTACAGCCCACTGGCTATGGAAATGGCAAGTCTCAGCAGGAGACAACAAAATGGTCAGCAAACAGGGCTGAGCCATGTCATTTTCCTCAAATACTTTCTCAGGAATAAAATGACAAGCTTTAAAATGTTGTCTTCTGCTCAGGGCAAAGATTTCTTTATTAAACAAAAGTGAATGTCCTCTAGTTTCTATTCAAACCCCAGTGTAAAGTATTTTCAATGACATAATTTCATTGAAAAATAATTGAATACCTAACATTTCCCCAATAATTCATTTCTGTCTCTCTTCCATTTCTACCTTGAGACTCAAATCCCAGGTGTACCAGTTACTAATAACTGGCAAGACCTTAAACAAGTCACTTTATTCCTTTTATTCCACCAAAAAGGGCTTAACTGTATTATAGATACAGGGTAAACTGAAGTTAAATGATTATCAATTAATTACCAATAGGTCACATACATTTCTCAAGCTGATTAGTAACTTTTCAGTACTAATAATAGTTTCATCTACAGCAATCTAACTCCTCATAAAAATATACAGCTAAGCTGTGAACCCAGTGAAACAAATCATTAAGTAAGATATAATAGGTACCAACTCAAAGGAGCAGGCCTGGGTGTTTTACATTTAGAAAGACCCAACAATGACTTCCAGAAGATTAAATGCTGTCTAAATTCTGGATTGGGTTTTTACATTCAGTCCACCTAAATGTAATCTCAACAGAGGATACAGTTGATCTTACTATGCATTATTAAATAGTTACTGAGTTTTATCTCCTATGTGACTGCAATTCTAAAAGTATAATTTAAAATGTCATTGAGCTATCCTTATGGATTAAAGATGCAATTAAAATAGCCATTGATATTATCATTTGCCTTTGTATTTAAGTAGAACTCACAGACTTCCCACTTACAAAATCAAAAAAAAATTTAAAAAGAAGAATATTCTGTCTCTTTAGGTCAATTCTACTCTTGGTTTAATCTCTGCACCAGACAAAATTTACTAAATCATTCTCTCAACCTAAAATGAAGTGTAAGAGTGGGTTATTCAGAGAGTACTTTTCTGGTGACCTAAAGGGTCATCTGCATTTTTATATCTTCAGCAATGAGGAAAAGAGTTGTTTGGACTAGACAGTACCTGCAGCAGTTACCCAACCCCACTGGAATTTGACTAGGCTCTTCTGTGTGGGTAATCCAACCACTGCTTACATATTTTATTCATACAGAAAAACAAATGTTTCAATAATTGTACAATGCCTTGAAATGTTTTATTTTTCTCAACAGAGAAAAAGCAAAATGATACGACATTATTTTTTCCTTAGGGTTCTATTACACTGTCACCAGATAGCAACGTCCCATGGATTCCTCCCCTTACATTCATAAATCATCAGTTCCTGAACTGGCAAGTCCAGTAAGTGATATTCACAAGGAGCAAGCAGACAGTAATGAACACAGCTGGAGGCTGGGTGACCAGGAACACCTGACCTGCTCTTGGACTGTACACCTGCAGTTCCCTCTCCTCAGCAGGGAGGATCCCTATGGCCTATCTTATTGTTGGTACCCACATTTTTCATGGTCTTTAACAGTTAAAGGATTATTCAAGTTTGTCAGAAGAAGAAAGTAATTTACACATTATGGACCAGCCATGAGATGCTTTGGGAAACTCAGTTCTTGAAATCAGCTCTTTCTTCCATAACTGTTTTGAGGAGACGAAGATGACAACTCCATTTTGCTTGATTTAAAGACAGTCGAATACTTTATTTTTATTTGCTTCTCTTTTTCTTATCCGTATGGTTTGATTTTCAACATTTTCTCATCCTTTCCTCTCCCACACAGTTAGAAAAGTGGTATTTAACCATGCATGAGTATAGGGAACTACATATGAAATACTCTTCTGTAGTAATCCATAAGAAGCTAGCAAAGTAGACTACAAATGGGACAGTACAGTGCAGTTCATAATTGTTAAATTTAGCACTCATTGTACTTTTAAACTTTTTTTAAAAAAAAAAAACTTTACAAATTCTGGTGTGATTCTTTCAAGCCATTTTCCCCAAGTGTCTTTTGCAGAATACGTCTGTTCCAGGATATTCACAGATATCTGCAAACAGCTGTTTAAGAAACAATACAGGGCCAGGGAGTTAGCTCAGCAGTGCAAGTGCCTGTCTGGCAAGTGCAAGATCATGAGTTCAATTTGTGGTACAAAAAAAAAACCACCCAAATATTTATATATATATATATATATCACACACACACACACACACACACACACACACACACACACACACACACACTATCCTCTACCCATCTTCCATCTATTCTCAATCCAGACAAATCCAAAAGACCTTGAAAGTTCTGGACACTGAGATGGGAAAGCTGTTTGGTCACACTCATTTTGGTCCACAGTTACAGATACTTCGCTGGTGTCACTTTATCTATGTCATTCTTAGCTGATCTGGGTAACAAGAACATGATGTCTACTGCCACCAAAGACTATTCTAAAGCAAGAGTACTACCACTCTGGCATAGATTTGCAAATTTATGTATAGTATTTATATATAGTATTAAAACCTACAAATTAAAAGAAATATTCACATTCACATTTGATACACACTCTTATGTTTTCCTAAGACCTCTGTCCATTTTTAGAGCCCCCCTCCTTTTTTTTTGGTACCAGGGATTGAACTCATGACCTCATGCTTGCCAGGCAGGTGCTTAAGCCACTGAGGTAAATCCCAGGCCCTAGTCCATTTTTAAATTGATAGTATAATTACCTTCTCCCCACTTTAACCTCCAAATAATTCAACCACCTTTAGTACCATCTTACTTTTTCTTTACTAAGACAAAATACCTAGCACCCAAAGTTAAAGGAGGAAAGGTTTATTTGGCTTACAGTTTGTAGAGGTTTCAGTTCATAGCTGACTGGTTCCAAAGCAGGGTGGCATGGCAGAGAGGCATCAAAGAGGAGAAAAAGTTAAGGGTGGACAAATGGCAGCAACTCAGGAGTGAAGAAGCAGCAGCAGTAGTGGCAGCACCAGCCTGCCTCATCCTTTTGTCCCTTTCAGGCTACCTGCATTTTGGGTGGTGCCATCCACATGCAGGGAAGGCCTTCCCACTATCCACACCCAGAATTATGCCAACCCAACCAGAGGACTGAGTAATCACACACCCTTAATCCCAGTATCATATCTTTAATCCCAGCATCACAAATTGCTGCAAGTTTTAGATGAGCCTAGTTTAGATAAGGATCCAGCCACCTCTGAAAAGCTTCACCTATGACTGCATGAGGCTTTAGGGGACATGTAAATACATCCAGATATTAGGGGGAACACTTAAATACATTTAGATTTAGGAGGACATGTAGAGATGAGCCCTAACAGTACTCGAGAAAGAATGAAAGATGTTTTCATACCTTGCCAGCAATAATCTTATCAGCATGCTCCCAACAAAATCTGCCTCATCACAGAGATATTGCTGCCCCTTTTCCCCTCCCCCAGTTTCTACCAAATGTGACATGCTAGGAGAAAGCATGTTTCAGAAGGAGGAAACGATCCTCAAAATACTCTCTCAGGGACCTATATAAACGCCAGATTTTAAAAGTTGTGTCTGGGCGAGTAAACTATAAATGTGTGGTCACAAGTGCTCACTGACTGGCTCCAGCCTGGGAGATTCAGTTCCCTCCTGTTGTTGCTAAGCACTAGCTTCCATCACAGCCAATTTCACTTGCACATTCACTATGTGTTCAGTCTGTAACATCTCATTTAATAGTATGTGTAGCACCTCACCTAAACTAGGCATTGTAAGTAGCAGCCCATCTAACACTTGCGGCAATCTGTGAGGTAAGAAATTCTATGGCTCTCATTTTGGGGTAAAAAAAAAAAAGTTGAGATACGGAAAGCTGAAATAAATTGCCCAGTTCTATGTAAGTAGGAACAGGGATTCAAATCCTGGTACAATGGATTTAATAACCACTAGGGTACAACATACTGTGCTGGTCAGTTTTCTTACTGGTTTTCTCCACTTACAATGGGGATGTTGAAAAGCAAAATCTTGGATCATTTTGTACCTTAGTATTTTCTCTGATTTGATGCACATTAGACATTCAGTAAATATTTACTAAACTAAATCTTAGTACTCTGAAGTACAGCATACTGTCTCATTTTCTTAGTTTCTGGCTACCTGAGATAAGTATTTTGTGACTAGAAAGTCCCTACCTATTAGGTTCTTTTACTGGCTCAATATCATGACTTCCTCAGCAGTAACCTCTCACCCTTCTATCCACACCTCTCAAAGTGTTTCTCAGTTAATAATGGCAGAGGTTTAATCTGCAAATGAAGCTTATCAGTGTACATAAAACCCAGAATCAGGTCTCTCTGCCAAATATATAAACACTGCCATGAAAATCCCTCTAAGAAGCTCTCCCTTCTGTTCTTGATGTGAAAAGATACCCATTTGACATGATAGGTGATGGATTCTGTGCAACATACATGGAGAAAATGCTATGTACTCTTCGATATATTGCTAACATAATTTTAGTAATGTTCTATTTTCTAAATCTTCTGAAATTCGGATTGACTGCTGATTCCTATTTTAAAAATCTAGTACAGGAGGTGATCGAATCTGATAGGAAGAATAATGACATGTCCTTTTTGAGTCTAAAGGAAATTTTGACTCTGGAGACTGTTTACAAATTCTACTTTCCCTGGATGCTTCTAAGTTGAGTATGAGAGCAGTCATGACAGCTCCTCTGGATTTTGAGAAAATTTTCATTAGAATAAAAAGTATAGTGTTACTACAAAGATTTTAAATGTTTTACTCTGAATTAACACATACTTTGAAGTAAAAATCTATAGTGCAAACAATTTTTGTTGTATTGAATGAAAATTATCCTGGTGTTAACCTGAGATGGTATTACCAGTGATGTCCCTGTATTTTAGTATGGATAACAGTCCTGATGAGCATTCACATGTTTCTTCACAACCTGGGCATGATTCTAGATGACACAATATACTGACAGACACACCAGCAGGTGTTTATCAAATACTTTTTAGACACTGGTTTTACCCTAAGCAGTTTTAACTACACTACATCAAAGCTTACAACCTCCTCCAGGAAAACATTCACCACTGCTTCCTCCATTTTAAAGATGAAGAACTCAAAGCTCAGACAGAGCAAGAGATCATTCTATTTTACACAGTTAGTAAGTGAGAAAAGTGGGATGTGAATTCAAATTGGCTGGAGGTAAAAATCCACATGGTTCGAGAATCTGCCCCCTTCCACATGCAAAAGATGTGGATGAACAGCGACCTGGGGATGCCAGGGAGGTTCCAGACCCTCGCAGCTGAGGTTCACTCTGACTTTGCCTGGCTGGATTTATTCATCTGTTCATTTGTTCACCAGTTATTCCTGAGAATCTACTATAACAAAAACTCAAGATTTGTATTCTGAATATACTACTGATATTAGTATTGCTTCTGGCTCACTTCTGAAAGATACAGGAAACTTGCATTTAATGAGGTGGTATTTGAGTTTTTCAGAGAAAATTTACATGAGTTATTTTTCCAGATTGTAGGCAGTGAACAGCCCTAATGTCCATTTCTGTTTTTATATACCATGAGTTAAAGCAGCAATGAATTTTTCTACATGACAGATTTTAAACTTCTAAAACTATACACCTTCTTATAATCATGAATATGGTTTTCATATGGCCTAAGTCAGTTCTGAATAACAAATTATGCTTTTCCTAACAAAATGAAATTTTAAGGCAACACAGTGCCATGAAATAATGGTTTGTCATCAACTCTGTGTTCTTCAGTTTTTCAGTTTAAGAATGAGAATTTTGATAAAGAATATATTCTTCAGATAATAAAAAAATCAACGGGGTAATTTTTGGCAAATCAAACCAAGATTCTCCAGTGAAAGGAGTTCTCTTCAGTATGAAATATTAACATGGATCAAAAACAAATGCTGGAGTCAGAGTGATGTCTGCTTCATTAAAATCCAGCACTGTAGAATGAGCTGCACACTGCAGCTGGGGGATCCCACTGTCTACCTCGATAACTACTTGCAGTGCACAAATTAGACAATAGAAATTTCATGACTTTTATAAGCTATTTCAAAACTTCCAACTCATTTATATACAGCCAGTAAGTCAGGTCAGCTACTAGAAGTTGTGAATTAACTTTTTTATACTCTTTTTTTTCTTTTTTTTTTTTGCTGCCTCTGGGATGGAACTCACAACCTCATGTTTACAGAGTGGGGCCTTAGCCAACTGAGCTAAAGCAGGGGGCATGTGAATTAACTTTTAACATTAAAAATATTTTCTGAAGTGTCAGTGCTGGTATCTTATTGAGGTAGAGATGTGGAGAGGTGAAAACAGGCTTTACAAATTTCTGCATTTCTTTCCAGTTCTTTCTTTGGAAATAAAAATACTTCAATCCTTTCTTTTGATTGTTTTACAGCTCAATTGATAAGGTGTGTTCCCTTTTTTTGTTGTTGTTCAAGAAAATTTAAAAGCAACTAATTTAAATATGCAAAATTATCTTGAGTTGTTCATACGTGAACTTAAAAGCCGTGCAACACAGGAAAATTAAGTAATTATGCCTCCAAGTTATTTACTGCAATTAAGCTCATTTATCATATGCAAATTAGTGCAAACTGGTCTCATTAGTTACTAAATTACTCAATATGAGCTGAACAATGTAGCACTCCAGTTTGTAATGAAAAATCCCTGTAGAGGCAAGCAGTATCAATTAAGCTAATTTGCATATGCAAATATATTCACTAACTTTCTCTTTTTCTATATTTAGTTTTACATTTTCTATCATTCTGGCTCATAGGGAGACTAAAGGGTCACTATCTTTTTCTCTCTTTCCTCTATCACAACTAAATGAATTAATCCAGAATACCTATACTATTTGAAACCATTTCATTTTATTCAGCACTGGTGCAAAGGAAAATGCCATTTTATCAACAAGAGCCATCAGAATATGATGTGACTTCCTAGAGATAATTTTTACTTTTGTATTTTTTAAGCTTCAATAAAATAAAAAAGACTGAAAGTTAACTTTAACAATAAAATAAAAAATACAATGGAAGCTATCACTTTTTCTCACAGTAGATTTTTGAAAACTACTATCAAAGGAGGAATATTGGTTAGACAGTGTCTCAGTTTTGGATAGTCACCTTTGGAGTCATTTTAGGTATATGTACTTTTCTTCACCCAGGTGTTTAAATTATACTACTCTACTTTTAATTTCTTTTGCAGCATGGGATAACAGTAGTGTTGGCATCCTCTTCACAGATCTCAAAATTGTTAGAAGTAACTGCTTTTGCTTACACTTCCATATATTTTCTCTGTCAGAATTTTGTTTAGTCTTCTACAACTGGCTGATCTCTGATACTGCAGCGATACTATGATAGAAGTGTTTGAGTAATAATGAAGAGCAAAATAAAAGATAGACAATAGGAAATAGGGAGATAGATCTTTTATCAAAGTGGAAGGGGATCAAGAGATGGAGGTAGCAGGATGGAGGGGAGAAAAGGAGATTAAAAAAGAATTAAGATGTGTTATATATGGTCCAATTCCCCATAAAGAATGTATAAATTATATATGACAAACGTACTAAAAAAAGAGCACAAAAATAGTAAAGATATACACGTCACTATTAATTTTGGTTTCTTATTACATCTATCACAACTTAAAAAATTATGGTAGAGAATCAATACATTCTCACTTGTCTAGTAATAATTCAAGACCAAAATATTATATTGACCAACTAAATCATGATTCCAGTATATACTTTTAATTAATTTTCAAATGTTACTAACAATAGAAATGTGAAAATTTAAATGTGAATCATCACCTGATTTTCTTCTATATCTGATCCATAAAAGCCTCTGGAAAACACAAGGCCATGTTTTTTATTTGAGGCATGACTCTATCCTACCTTGTATTCTATGGTTGAAGGTGCTAAGAAGGGTAAAAAAGAAAATAAATCTGATAGTTCATTGAGGTCTATGATATCACGTATCGTATCCACACAAATCTTAGTTTACCTTGCTTAAAAAATAGAAAATAGTTACATTTAGCATTTTTAGAAGATATGTAACTTAATGAAAATGTTCTACTAAGACTGTCACGATAGGTCATATCTGGGACAATTTTATTAATAAATTATCCTTAAAAAAGCAATTATCGCCCATGTTATGTTGGGGAAGACAGGTAACAACCCAACCATTCTACCAAGTCTTTTCTGATGTACTCTCAGTCAGAGAAGCTGAGGTGCTATGATCCTGAAATGTTCCGCGAGGTTTTGGTTTATTCTTTTTTTTCCTTTTTCTAATGGCCTCTCTCAAGGCATCTGTTCTGTGGGGTTTTCTTTCAGTTTGGGGGTTGGATGTTCTAAGAGTGATATAAAACTTCACTTGCAGCCAAAATAGTGTGATCAATGACACAGACATAGAAGGGTTCATGCCACCCTCAAAATTGACACAAAGATACTACCATTGCTTCTCTTTAGGATAGCTCTTATAGAACATTCTTTTCAGTTTTTTAATACAATTTAAATACCAAATGCCTTTTTATATCATTTATATACAAATATGTTAGAACTTATGATTGTTTTCAACCTACTCAAAAAACATTTTTTATGATCCAAAATAAGGTATGGATAAAAATTCCCCTTCCATCACTCTATGAGTACAAGACACTTATCAGTAACGCTGTGAATTATACAATGCCATTAACAAAAGTACAATGTGCTGAAAATAAAACATAAACCTTTAAAATCTTCTACATACTAGGTTTGATTTGATTGTTTTAACACCTGTGAAATGAGCCAGGCAGCCTTACTATAGGGTATGAAAAAATAATACTACAACTTCACATAACAATTATATAAACATTATTTACACAGTGAAAAAGCAAACCCTTCTGCTAAGGGCATGGAAGTAATTAAAACACTCCATTCATAAATCTGGCACCTGAGGGAAAGCATTTTAATAGTTAATTTTATTACAACAATGAAATTTGTTATCATTTTGTGTTTCTTTAACGTCAATAAGGTAAAATATGAATACTGTATCTGGTGCCTAGTTTGGAAAGGAAAAATGAATATCACTCACAGTTTTTTTATGCTAAGGAAATCATAAAGTGGGAACAATAAAGCCCCAAGAAGAATTTTTAAGAAAAATGAATATCACTCACAGTTTTTTTATGCTAAGGAAATCATAAAGTGGGAACAATAAAGCCCCAAGAAGAATTTTTAAAGCAGGAACCAAATTTGAGCTTAGTCACATGAACTGCATTAAAGAAAGATCTCACCAAATTTCCTTAATTTTCCTAAGAGGACAAGTGGTTAATTAGATACACACAAAAAAACAAAACATGCATAATCCAGTCACAGTATGGGTGCACCAAAAATTAAGAAGTCCATCGTCACCCTTGTCCTGACCCCTCTGCACCCAGGGCCACTTGGTATGCGTTTCTGTGTCACAGCACTGCGGGCACAGGGAGCATGGAAGCCAGGTATCTTGTGCAGTGAACTCACGGGCTTTGCTGAATCCCACACTGCTATCTTGAAC
Organism: Hydrochoerus hydrochaeris; assembly: GCA_004027455.1. NCBI lineage: Eukaryota > Metazoa > Chordata > Mammalia > Rodentia > Hydrochaeridae > Hydrochoerus > Hydrochoerus hydrochaeris. Next base: position 168,564 of record PVLA01001374.1, read on the forward strand.
TGACTTTTCATTTGCTCTCCAACTTTAGTTCCTGAATTCTATTCATTCCAATTATATTTTCATTCTTGTCTCTCATTACGGCCTAAGTTAGGTCTTTTGGGGGAAATATTTTAATTTAGTGTTAGTATTCTGGGTTCAATTTCAACTCTTTTACATGAACAGACTAATGAGTTTCAATTATTTAAGTTTTCTAAATCTTACTCCATTTGCAAAATATATAGTCACAGTACCTATCTCATACATGTGTATTATAAATACTCAGTGAGGGCATAAGAAAGGAACTTAGCACACTATGTGAAAAAGAATTTAGTAAATTTTCAATAAATTTATCCTGAAATCCATCTGGACTAGTTTTCTCTAGTTAAAACACACACACACACACACACACACACACACAAAACCAGCTGGTATTTGCATAAAAATGTGACGTTTCATATATAATCAAAACACCAAACAGCAAGAAAATGATTAAAAAAGTAATGATACATCTATATTATGAATAACATTGAATCATCACTAATAATGAAAATTATCACAAAATATCGATTTTTGAAAGGCTGATTGCTGAAGCACACAAACAGCCAATGGGGTTAGTTTTCCATTTATCTTCTAATACAAAATATTTAGCCCTATGAATCGCTATCATGTAAACATACTTTTACAGCATAAAAAGCACAATTTCCTGTACACTATCTTCTCACCTCCCACCCTTCTTTTAGCACAAACATCCAGAATCTCCTTTCTCTTCCACCTCTAGCACTTGTTAGTTCAGTCTTTCACATCGTTTATTGCAACAATTCCTATTGATGAACCTATGACACATCCTTCTTCTAGAAAAATCTAGTCCTATGGTTCCTTTTCCAACTTGCCTTCTTCTCATATCAACTTGGCTATTTAAGAGAATATGGCCTTCAATTTCTCTCAAGTCAGAGGATCTTCAGAGGATTCCTAGAGAATCTGTGGTCATTATTAATCCTCCCATTTGCTAGCTCTTCTTTTCTACCTAATGACCATGTACCAATAATTCTAACTTCATATATGCCTCTCCTCCATTCACAAAGCTTTACTCCAGAGAAGATGTTTGTTTTCTCTTTCATTCTTTCTTTTCTTTTCTTTTCTTTTCTTTTCTTTTCTTTCTCTTTCTCTTTCTCTTTCTCTCTTCCCTCCTGCCTTCCATCCTTCCTTCTTTTCCTTTTCTTTCTCTTTCTCTTTCTCTCTTTCTCTTTTCTTTCTTTCTTTCTTTCTTTCTTTCTTTCTTTCTTTCTTTCTTTCTTTCTTTCTTTCTTTCTTTCTTGACTGTTACAAAAATTTCCTAACTGGTTCTCTTTATATCAAGATCTCACAAGTCAAAGTCTCCCTAGACCATTTCATTTTGATAGTAACTTCAGAAATAAAGCAAATCCTTCCCCTGTTACTTCCTAAATAAAAGCCTTCTCCATGAGCTCATCACTGGTTAAACAATCAAATCCATGTCTCCTGGATCGCCTAACCAGGCATGTAACATACAGTGCTTTTGAAGCAGACATCCTACCAAACATATTAATGGTTTCCAACCAAGATTTATTATACTGGTTTCCATGCTTTTGTGTTTGATGGTCCCTTTGATTGGAATATTCTTCTATATTCTCCACCTTATGAATTCCTATCCAACAACTCAGATGTCTTCTATGATGCTTCATGCCTCACTCAGAGCCTTGCTATTGTTCTATCACACTTGACTAGTATAATATTCCTCACTTAATAAGGCCATTTGGTTCCTTTTTTTTTCCTTAAACAAATGCAATCTAGTTAAAGACAGAAGCCACGTAAAGCAAATTTTGTGTTTCTATTAAGTATCTGAAGCATTTGGAGGACAGCAAATGACTGTAACTGTGAAGTTGGATTCCCTACCAATGCCTTGCTGACCACACAGATTTTATCAAACATTTACAAGGAAGGGAGGGCAGGACGGAGGGAAGGGAAGGGAAGGGAAGGGAAGGGAAGGGAAGGGAAGGGAAGGGAAGGGAACGGAAGGGAAGGGAAGGGAAGGAAAGGGCAACTTATCTCTAGCCCCCGTGAATCAATTAGATTCTACGATGGACCTTTTTGAAACAAAATGGAGAAATCACCTAACATTTATGGAACACTGGGATCCTGCTGAATGTGGTACAGACATGAGTTTCTGGGTTCATGGAGTTCTCTGCTACTCAGGAATGACAACCAAGTAGATAACTTATAGGAGGCTCCTCTTTTTCAACTACCCAATCTTGAGCCAGGGATTTAGCTCAGTGGCCTAAGTGCCTGCCTGGCAAGCATGAGGTAAAGAGTTCCATCTCCTCTGGTACCAAAATAAAACCCAAAACAAACAAACAATCAAACAAACAAAAAACCAAATCAACTACCTAATCTTCTCTTGATCACAATTCTTTTATTTAAAAAAATAAGATATGAGGCTACCTGTGCAATATAGAATATTACATACACTCTTCACATAGAATATTATATAATTTTTCCACTGCAGAACCAGTTGTATTAAAATCAAATGATATTAAACAATTCTAATTTCTATGGCAATTTCAAGATTATTCAACTCCACAATGCTCTGAAGTCTTACGTAAAAGTCAACTAACCAATCTACTTATATATTCCCTAAAACCAATAATTATTTACACGTTCTCTTAAAGCCAACACATTTTAATGTATTTCAAATGTGGCCAATTATATTTCAGAGTGTTTCTTTCCCTTTGTATTGTCCTATTATTACATGTTTGAGTACATAATAACTACATTCATCCTGGGGAGTTGGTACAAGTATATGGTACATCTTACTTCATTTTATATCTTCTATTCTTCCCCCTCCATTCGTCTCATACTCCCTTTCCCAAGAGTCAAAGATGTATCTTCCTGTTTCCTATTATCTTTTATTTTGTTCTTTAATTTATTTAAACTTTGGTTTTCTTATAGAAGAAAAACCATGAGATATTTAAATTTATGTGTTTCATTTATTTCAGTCAACATTACAGTCTCAAAGTGGCTCCATTTCCTGACAAATGACACAAACATCCTTCTTTATGGTACAGTAGTACTCCATTATATACAAATGCCACATTTTCTATGTCCATTCTCCTGCTGATGGATATATAGGCCATTTCAAGATTTATGTATTACAAATTGTGCTCCATAAATATGGGGTATCCATAGATGACTGTAATAAGAAGTTTTTAACTTTTTCAGAAATATACCCAGAAAAGGAAGGACCTGATCAAATGAAATTTCTATCTTTAGTTTAGTTTAGTTTAGTTTAGTTTTGTTTTGTAAGCATCTATGTACTAATTTCCATAGGGAAATGTTCTGGTATGAAGGTTGGTTTTTCGGTTTTTGTTTTATTTTCAAATTACCTATGGCTCTTTCATCCATACTTGGAAGTCAAACAGAATCTACCTAATCATTTTTTAATATTTTAAATGTCTTTGAATATATATTAAGTCATATGTTTTCCAAATCAAACTCTCTCAGTCTCTTTGCCATTTTCATGTGCCATGATTTCTAACTGTCTTGCCAGTGCTGTTAATTCTCCTCCAAATGACAACCGGCTGCCTAGGTTTCTCTTAAAGTGTGACATCTAAGTAGCAAGTGACTAACGCAAAATGAAGAAGAGCCGACAGCCTCTTTTTATATCCTCTGTTTTCTCAATGAAGCATACTATTAAATAAATACTCGAGATAATCTATATTATATTTTTATACTGAGTTATATTCAATTTAAACTCTTTAAATTTTGTCAGTTCTAAATTCTCACAATTTCTAAGTCATCCTCCCCACATAACTTTAGAGTCATGCTTTCCACAAAGAATTCATACAGAAGATAGAAAACTATACTACTAATCTCTGTTAGTTCATCAAAAGGAACAATTTGTGCTTTCACTGTTTGATTGATCATTTTTCCTCAAACCCATGTCGTGTAACCTAAACAACTACTTTGAAGGTAAAATGCAATGTATTAACCAGTGTTAATCTCCTATTACCTTGTTTTGAAATTCTATATCATTTTTTTTTGTTTTACGATTTTAAATAAAGAATTCAGAGGGTAATAATGTAGGATTAGTGTGGTTTTTTGTTTTGTTTTGTTTTGTTTTTTTGTCTTTTTGAGAGAGGGTCTCACTATGCAGTTCAGGCTGGCCTTGAGCTCATTTTGTAGCTCTGGCTGGTCTCTAAACTGCAACAACCCTCCTGCCTCCGCCTCCCAAATGCTAGGACCACAGGCATGCGCCACCACATCATCTAGTATAGGGGCTCTTTTTGAACACTTCTTTCACTAAATTGTAGGCAAGAGTACTTCAGAATATAAAAAGGAGTAATTCTGAATCACATCAGAACCAACAATGTATATAAAGTACAAACTATAAGGCGATTATGCAATTTTTCCCACTTTTTGTTTTTTATTAGTACATGTTTGCAGTACATAATGATTACATCCTCTGGGAGGAGCTGGCACATGTACAAAACACACCTCAATTATCTTTTCTGCCTCTCCCAGTTCTTTTCCCTCCCTCAATCTCTTGATCTATTTCTCTTTGAAAAGAACTTCTCTATCTCATCTATTATTTATCTTTTATTTTGGTCTTTATTTATAATATGAGTTTCTCTCATAAAAGAAACCATGCAATATTTAATGTGGCATGACAGACATTTATTTCACTTAACATTATGGTCTCAAAATTCATCAATTTTTCTACTAAAGACAAGTTCATCTTTATTTATAGCAGACTAGTACTCCATTGTGTTTAAATGACACTTTTTCTTTATTCATTTATCTGCTGATAGACATACATGCCACTTCAAAGTCTTAGCTACATGAATTGTGCTGCTATAAACATGGATGTGTCATTGTAATATGATGTCTTTAGCTCTTTCAGGAAGCTATTTTATTTAAATTTTTAAAATTAGGGCCAGACATACAGTTCAATGGCACAGCACAAGGTCCTGAGTTCAATTCCTGGTGTCAAAATACACAAATAAGATTTTTAAAATTTTTAAAAAATAAGAAAATTACTACATGGAAAGAAAATTTACCATTATTCACTTCCAAAATATTCCTCCTTGCTCAAAATATCCCCCTTGCATCAAACATACTTCTCCCATCATTCTGGCCACTTTCTGAAGCAGTTCTGGAAGCCCTATTTTGTGAGCAGCCTTATCAGGTACGCTCACGACTACAGTACACGCTGCTGCTGAGTGCCATCCAGTGGAAAGGTGGGCTTGTAAAAACATCACAGCGTGTCCTCATTCACCAGACCCGGCACTGTGTGACTTGTGGCTGTTCCCCGAAGTCAACATGACCGTGCGAGGTAAACTTCTGAATTGATTCAGGACATAGAGGTAGATACAACAGTACAACAAAAGAGATTCGTGAAAAAGGACTTCCCCAGAATTAAGTCAGAGAGTGGCAAGAATGATAAGATAAATGTGTCTGAAAGTGAGCTGGAGTATTTCAAGGGGAATTGGTGGCAATATGTCTTTTATTATAATAAAGTTTTTTAACATGTAAAATATTTGCTGTAGTTTTCAATCACATTGCATATATTATGGCCCCTACAAAACTTGATAATGGAAATTCTGAACAAACTATGTAGAAGAAAGAAGGATATGATTTCAAGATCTAGAAACATATCTCTTTGCATTCATAAAACTAAACCTAAGTTAGTGCAAAAGTAAACTAAATTTTATGTATGTGATAGAACAGCATCTGTCAAGGTAGGTGTCAAGAAACATCAATTAATGAGCTATTTTAACAGATACTAATGGAGAACTACAAATGTAAAATAAACAAAAATAAAGACTTCTTAAATCCTTACATTTGAAAATCTCAGATCTTACAGAACATCAAAATTATCTCAGATGATTTTGAGTATGATCCAGCAGATCCTGGTAAGACTACATCCTGTGAACAACTGTCAGGTGATTGAAACTACTAGCAAAAGAACTGTGCTGGCACGCATGGGGGATTTCACCATGAACAATCTTTTATTTTTCAGGGAGAAAGCAGGAACAGTTTTTTTAGTGTGTATGTCTTAGGGAATAATATGCTAGATTCAAACTACTTTTTGACCATTTAGAAAACAAAAGCACCATTGAGATTATTTTAGAACTCTGATTTGGGAGTGTTTTGAAGTTTATTTTTATTTAGCTACAAAGTTTATCTAAGAAAAACAACCAACTTTTAGAAACACAATAAACCATCTAAATGTTCAAAATATGTCTCCTCAAGTTCCATGTAAATATAAATTCCATAGTAAAGGAAGCCTTGGTTGTGACATTTATCCCGAAAGCAGGAACACTGTATGACAGTTCCCCACTGTGTGCTGAATGCAAGAGAAGGCATTTGGATAAGTGAGATGCTGAGTTCAAGATGAACATTCTCTAGGGCTAAAGAACTACAGTTTCATCCTCACAAACTTCACATTCATTTGTCATGAAAGTCACTGGAAAATATATTATTATTGGTCTCCTTTACGAAAAATAGACTTTAAAAATTTTATCCAAAGAAACTGTCAGATTTGGGGAAGCAAATACTATAATTGAAAGCATTTAACAAATACAAACTCAAGCAAAGAACTGAAGTTAGGCAACACATAAAATGTCACAGTACTTTTGCAACAAAATCTGCTCTTCCAAAAACAATACGTAGCTCCAGAGACACACACATATATCCGCTTACAAATATAGCACACATACAATCACTCTGGGAACAGCCAGACTATACATTGCGCATCAAATAAATAGTGCAACTCATCTGAATTATTACAGCACAAATAATACTTGCCCTCCCTTTCTCATTAATAGTCTCTCAAAGGATGGCTTTCTAAAAAGGAAAAAAAAAAACAAATTCATAAGCATTTCAGAATTCCAAGAAAAAAAATACATATCTGACATAAAAATGTATAAATAATTAAAACATTTATAAAAAGAATAAACATATGGATTTTTCTTGGTTAAATAAAAGCAATTTTCTTTTTGTTTTAAAGATACCTGCAAAATGTGACTTCCCAAATGTGCTTCAAATACTTCAATGGCTAGTGCGCTGGGGCTTCTCCTTCGTTGTGCACCTATAACTTAAAAAAAAGAAAGACAGAAAGAAAGAAAAGGAAGAAAAACAATTAAGTAGGAGTTCTGATTTCATAATGTCAGCTTAATTTCTGTCCAACTGCACCACTACTCAATCACACTATGAGATCTGAAAGAAACACTACCCAGCATTAATTTTGATTCTGAGTTGTCAGAACATGAGCATAATATAAGTTGAATATTAACTTCTAGAAATTTTAAAAAGAAAATCAAAACCTATACCCAGTTTTTAAAAGTTCCTTTTGTTTTTCCTAGTACATTAGAGTAAAAAACTCAGATATTTCTATTCCTTTAAAATAAATTAGTACATTTTTAAATTAAGATGTTGGTATTTTTTAAGCATTTACAAACTATTTTCCACCCCAAAGAAATCTAAATTTGTCACATCTTCTAGGCAAAGAATAAATGAATAAGACATTTATTATATTTTCTAATGTAATAGCTATGACGGTTTAATAAAAGTAACAGATAAGAGACTCTCATTAATGACAATTTGTCCTGCCACAGATGGATTTCATAGTTGCTAGGTATTCACATGTAACTATGCTACAAAGAGCACACGTGGCCCCTTTGTCAGCAGGCGCCTCTGGGCAGTGACTGCCCTTACCTAAGTTCCCAAACAGGACCGCCCTCCTGCTAACCAAGGGGTAACTTTTCTCCTCCCGGCCGGCCCGCTCCACAAACTCTGCCCTCAGGGTCCTGCCACTCACAAAACCCCAACAACTCTTAACAAAATTGGTCTTGTAAGGTGTGACATCGGGAGATCCAAAAGTGAAAGTTTCCTCTTGACAACTTTTTAAAACAAGAGGTGCCAATTTGCTTTTAAACATAGATTTCTGTTCTGTTTTGTTTTTAATTCCAAGCATCATAAAACTGTTTGCTTCACAGTGATTTATAAAAGATTTATATCTTCTCTAGATTTCCAACAAGTAAATTCTCCATGTCCCCTTGCTCTTCATGAAAAATTTTATTACAAACCTCTGCTTTTTCAAGCCTAGCTGCTACTAATTGAAAATCATATCAAAATTCTCTATTTCTGACTTCTAAACATACTTGCAGCGAGGTGACAAGAAAATTTCAGCAAAATACTGCTGGGAGAATTTTGTTTCATTTCAGTTACTAAGTCAGTCTGTTGGAGCCATAATTTAATAGGGATTATAATATAAACACATTTATGGTTTTTGTGCTGTGCCAAGGTAGAAAGTTTACCACCGCAATGTCTGAAAGGCACTTTAAAAATAGCTTGAGTCTTCAGTAACCTTATTTCTGGCAAAAGACAAATAAAATTTTTTTCAGTGGAAAAATTTATAAAATATAATTGAAAAGTGGTTATTATTAAAGAATATTCCAGCAGGAAGGAACTTAAGAGATCTCTTCTCCAGCATCCTTGTTTGCTTGAGAAGCAAAATATACAGCTACGGTACTAATTTTAAAATAGAAAAATCAGTTTTTTATGCTGAGATTAATCTTTGTTATAAGCATAGACATAGGATTTAAAATATTTTAATATTCAAATATATTTAAGACAGCACTACTGTGTATGTGCCTGTGCGTGTGTGTTTCTGATTAATTTCCTATTCTAACATGCACATTACTCCCTTCAAAACTCCTTTGGCATTTTTGATAATGCAGCTGTCTTGCTGAATACTGTTTTCAGTTTCTAGAGTGTTAATTGCACATTATGGTAGCTTGGTGTGAATGATCCCACATGAATAAAATCTGCAGCCTTTTTTTTTTTTTAAGATTATGGGGGTGGGTAGCTTTGGGGAGGGAAAGGGGGGATGGAAAGACTTCTAGACTGTCCACTCTCTTTTGGAGGCAGTAATTATGATTCAGAAAGATCACTATTAGCAGCTCATAATTTGTGGGGCACTTCAGGGCTTTCAATTACAAAATCCAAAACATTAAAGCTCTGTACCTCATTTAAAAATGTGCCAAGTTTAGGAAACAAGCTATTCTACAAACGACTGGATCAAGACTGGGCCAAGACAGCAACAGCCCCTCACCTATAGGGGACCTTAAAATATGACAGGAAATGTGGGAAACATTTATTTACTACCAGGCCCATGAGGAAAGCTTCCATGACCACAGATGGCAGCTCAAACACTTTCTAGAAGCCCAAGAAACCATTGTCTTGAATAACATGCAGGGGTTATTCAAGCCAGGTCTTTGTTGCTCTTTCGTTTCTTGAGTCTTCCCCCTTAGGGCTCAGACTGCTCTCCAAATAAATGTCTTCATCAGACCTTGCACCTGAGAGTCCTACCTGCAGTTATTCTTTGTTCTTTAAATCTGCTAGAAATGGAAGTATGCATCCCCATACATGCTAGCATAATATACAAGTGTCTTGTAAGTAGTTTCATGCTATTCTACTCAATGGCATTTTTATGGTTCTGGAACTTCTCTTGATTTATATGTTTTTCACTTATGTAGGTGATGTGGGGCTGTAATGACAGTTCCTAATTTTACAACCAACATAAATATGTTAAACAGGAGCCCATTATGTCCCTGGTAGGAGCTCTGCTTTAACACTGGCATTATTGGTAACTGAATAGATGTTAAATACATTCTTACCTTGCTTTTAACCTATCATATTTGGCATTTTGAGAATTGAGACATTAATAATTCAGGAACAATGTAAATATAACTGCTTTGTTTCTTTTAATCTTATTGTATTTACAGAAGATCATTAATGCTCAAAGATCTGCAGGGCATTTTGTCTTATGAGAATCATACTTTATGAAGCTTTTGTAGATTTTCTTATTTTCAAAATTTACTGATTTTAAACTTGCTTTGTAGCCAGGATGGAATATATATGCATTGCTGCTTAACAACACTGTTTCATCTCACTTGTTTACATGTTTCATTTTTGTTCAATTAAAAGATGACTTTTTAAAAAATCTTAATATCAAATTAGCCAGTGTGTGCGCACACACACACATGCACGCACGCATATGATACTTCCAGATAAACAAAGGATATAATCCCTTATCTATGAAGATTATGTCACTACCTGACAGTGAGGAGAACTACATAATTTTAACAGCTTATATAAACTGTTAAAAAAAATCAAACATAATTCAGCTGAAAATTATATTCAATATTTGCTCAGTGCCTATTTGATGCTGAAAATCTCTAGCTACTATAAGGATTGTGGACCTTAACAAACACTTCAAAGGAAAATTTTAACTAATTTAAAACAAATCCACGCCAAGCATACAATTATCATCAATAAGCTCCTCATTTCTACTGTCATGTTTTACAAGAGTTAAAGCACCTTAAGTGTTAAGAGACTCTAAACAGAAAAAAAAAATATGAAAAGGGAAAGGTTTGGTTTTTTTTTTTAAAGATCAACTAAGGAAATCCTGATCATCTCTTTTAGAAATCCAGAACAATCTGATGAGTCATTAAGACTGCATTTGGCCTTCCTCTCGATCAAAAGAATATGCAGAAGGAAACCATAGTCTGAAAAAATCAGTTATATCCCTCAACAGTATCAGAAACAGTGTTCTAATCTGGAATCTTCAGCATGACCTCTCAGGGTGGTCGCTGAGAATTAATTTTGTGCAGTAAAAGACAATCCCTCTTTCAGAAACACACCACACATGCCCCACCGGCTTCCTGACCAGCTCTCCTCTCCTCTAGGGATGCACAAACGTAAAGAAGGCTGAGGATTAGCACTCAGTGGGAATTTGACCTATTCAGGCAAAAGGTCAACTTGCCATGGAAGAACCCATTACAAAACAGAAAGAGGACAGCTCAGTGGACACACATAATGAAAGTGGAAAAGACATGAGCCCTCATTGCCTGTGTCCTGCCTTGCCCTTTTCTCTCGCGGCCCTCCTCATCCCCACCCCTCAGCGGCACAGTCCTTGGAGGGAAAGTACACCACAGGCCACAGGCCAGCAACAGAGGGACCTGCTACTGAAGGAACCCCTTGAAAAAGATATTCCAAAGTGAAGACAAGTGTGACATCATGAGGGACTGTTTGCAGTAGTTTGTTTCACTAAGAAAAGTCAGCAAGGCAGATTGAGAGGATCGTCTCAGGGAGGCTTTCTCAACTCTTCCTATTATTACTCTGGAGAGCAGGAGGTGAATGTCGCCCTAAAGTTCTACAGGTAAAATCTCAAAGATGGAGTTATCCACTCAGTAAAAAGCAAAGCTTTGTGCTGGCTCACCTCTGATGGCTGCCCTCTGAATCCTTCATCCAAGGAGGAGCAAGGATGTGTTCCCACACTGAGCCTGGTAGAGGGAAGGCCAAAGGACATGCTTAATGGAATCCCCAGATATCGCTCCCTGGGCTTTAGCACTAGGGCTAAGCAAAGTCAGGGTCTGGGAAAGCACGGAGTACAGAATGCTTAATGAGTCCTTTCATGGCTACAGAAGAAAAGAAAAGGGATTTCTCTTGAAGAATCTCAATTAGCCTCCTTGCTATAGGGTTAAGGAAGCCAGGGAGGGTTTCTCAGGAAGGGGTCTCAGAAATTTATGAGGAATGTGTTAACGTTTGTGTTTCCCATCAAAATCAACATTTCTATGTGTGCATGTAACATGGGACCAAATCTTCCTTCTGAATCAGGCCCTCACAGCTCTGCCTATTTCTTATGGGCACAGACTGCATCCTTTCAACACTGAAGCCCTTAGCTGTTTTGCGTGTGCCTTTGACACAGGGATTTTGGTTTGGAGAAGAGACACGGAGGCAGTGCTAGGTTCCAGCTTAGCCCCTCTAGCAATGCTATAATTAAAACTGTGCCATGGAGAACACTGGAACATCGTTGAAAACATACAGAGTTTTCATGCAATACATCTCATAAACATCTGAAAACACATAAGGATTCACCAAGATTAGTATCTGCTCTTTAGAGTGTAAGATAAGGGACAATCAGAAAAGAGAAACAGAGGTGAGCATTGTTAATTAGGCATGTAAAGGCTGATTAAAAATGAATACAAGGGGGAAAATTCTTCCTATATTTGGACTAAAACACACTGGTTTTATTTTTATATTCTTAGAGGATTTTTAAAAATTAAAAATCCATTTTCATAATTCATATCTTAGAACCTATTATCTACTACAACCATTATCTAGTGCTATCAATTTAGGCAAAAAGGTTTTTAAGAATATAAGTGACATTTTAAGCAATCTTGTGTTGACTCATAATTCTGTACAACATTTATTTAAATTTCTCCCATAATTTAAGTATGGATTAAATGTATTAGGGAAAAGAAATAGATAATATGACTGTGAAAGTTTCAATATTCACAAATGCATTACTGAATTTGGGAAAAAAGAAACTCTACTCTTCTCAAAGAAGTACATTTATACTGCCTCAACTACTAAAGAATTAAGGGGAAAATTTGTCACACTCTATAGGAAGTGTTTATACTTCTCATTTTCTTAATAATTAACTAACATTTATGTGACTTTTAAAACCTATCTTTACAGTATTATATACCAAAACAGCACAGTCCTCTAAATGTAAAATACTACCCTAATACCACTGTAGAAAGTGTGACAATATTTTTTTTTGATCAACAACAAATAATAGGAGCTTCCTTTTAGTAAAAGTTTCCATCTTAAAGATATAGTTTGCCCATCTCACCTTCCTTTTCCGTGAAAGCAAATGGGAGTTCTGAGGTGGATATTTCTCAGTCTGTAGCTGCCAAGAGAAGAAAGTGGCTTTTCTCCAGCAACCTGGTAATTACTGGGAACCACTGCATGGCTCTCACATGGGCCACTCATAGTTTATGAGAGAACCTACACTTCCCCTTGACAATGGAATTCCTGATAGCGGTTTAAGCTGCTGCTGGGATCACAGCATATAAGGGAATGAGGAAGCCCTGACAGTCAGTGTCCCTGAGGATGAATCCTCAGGAAAAAAATCCATTCTTTTCTGTAGATTTCTAGTAGAGGAAGAAAATATGTTGGGTTGTACATTCATCTCCTCAATATGGGGAAGTTTCAAGACTGAGACATTCACAGAATGACTTCAGAACAGAGTATAGGAGGGTCTTTGAATATCAGCATTTTAAGTTTTATCTAACATGAGCTATTCAAAGTAAAATGTCTAATTTTTTCTGGCTCAGGGTTACAGCAGCAAACCTGTAAAGCCTTATTGTAAGACATGCACCATGTCGGTGGACAGGTCCTGATGTCGGCCAAAATACAGTCCATCAGCAAGGTCGTCCCACATGGTGAAAGGGTCCCGCAGGGCACACAAAGTAGGCCTCACAGGCGTTGCTTAGGCCCCCAGGCTGAACATGAGTGTGTTCTTGATTTAAGAAGGTTTTTGTCCTTTTTTTTTTTACTTATTTTCTCAGGACTGGCTGTTGAACCCAGGACTTTGGAACTCATATTCTCAGCCCTCCTCACTTTTTTCTTCTTTTTTAAAAATTTTGATAAAAGATTTTACTAAGACAGTAAGTTTCCCAGATAGGGCTTGACTTGCCATCCTATGGCCAGAGCCTCCCAGAGTGCACCACCGTGTCCAGCTGAGGTACTCACTTCCAGATTCAGGGTCTAATCTGAGGCTGCTTATTTTGCTCTTATTTCATTTCCTCTTCTCATGAGATCTGCTACACCTCTTACTCTGAGAATAATACCATGTGTTTCTCTTGAACTAAGCCACAATTCATGGAAAAATACCGAATACCATACTCTTCAAGGATAAAATAGAGGACATATCAGATGTGAGACTCGAATACAACACTAATTTTGTGGTTTAATGTATCTTTTAATTGGTTAAAGCTACCTCTGCCACAAATACACTAAAATTTTTTTTTGAATAGTGTAAATTTACATAAGTAAGGTTTGGTATACTTAGAGGAAAAAAGGGATTATTATAATTTCATTTTGCAAACTGTCTTACAATCTTATTTACTGAGTCCTGCTTTCTGGCTGTGACCTATCCTGACCTCAGGAGCACTCAGCAACAGGACTCTGTCCAGCACGAAGAAATGGAGATTGCCAGTAGTAGGTACACATCAGTTGTACTGACTGGTGAAAAGAAGAGATTTACATCTGTTATTTTGATATTTTTCTCAGGCTGAACCTTTCACTGAAATCCCAAAGCTTTACCTTATGACATTTGTACCATCTGCTACAAATACTGAGGTAAGTCAGGCAAACCTTATTACTTCCAGTCTAATGCTCCATCCACTCACTGAGAATTCCTAGGGCATTAGTATGACAGGAAACTAAGAACTGTTGGCTCTGTAAGAAGTTTATGCTGGAAGAAGGTGATGTTTCCTGTCTTCTCCTTCTTTTCTCTCCTGTCCCACTATTTAACCACCCTGTCATCTTTTCCCTCTATCTTTCTCCCTTTCTCTTCATCTTTTTATCCTAGCTTTTGGGCCACATCAATGCCCTGACAGAATATTCAGTAACATTTTTTCTGCCAGCAGAGCAATCTACAATAAATAATTTGTGAAATAGGGTAGGTTGGTCCAAAGGACACAAGGCCTTTTTTTTTTTTTAAATAAAAGTACCTTCTCTTTAAGTCACTCTGATCATTTTCTAAAACTCAAAAATATCAAGCTATGGTATTATACTTACCCACCCAAAGCCATTGAAGGCTTATAAGGTGAAAGATACCAACTCCACTGACCTCACTGCTAGAGATGTAAGCCAGTCTCTCATTTCCATGTCTAGATATGCTGGCAGAAGAAAGCTAAAAATATCTATGCAAAATGTTTATTGAGCCTCTCCTGTATGCCACAAACAAATTGTTTCAGTGAATACAAAAATGAAGAGGTTTCACATTGGCGCTCCTGATGACAAGAACCTAATGGGGATATTACCAATATGCCAATGAATAAAATGCAGGAATGTGCAACTTGATTCGGGGTAGGGAAGGGATGGAGGATAAGGTCATATACTCCCATGCACTCCTCAGACAGGAAGGTAAGGGTGAATACACATTACCAAGCAACATATTCAAGGCCCCACACTCCTGTAGAATCCAACTGCTTTCCTTAAGATGCAATACCAATGGTCACTCTGTAAGAGTCAGACACTTACACTCAGGAGACCCAGTGTCCACTCAGAGCTACCTGAAAACCCTCACTTTATAATTTTAACTCCTGTTCTATTTAAACAGCACTGCCTACATCAAAGTCCTGGAGACACATATCTACATCACAGCATCTAGCTCAGTACTATGCCAGGCAATTCTGTCACCAGACTGTTATATCACTTCAGAGTAATGAATGGAACTATCAGGACTCAAGTCCCTTATTGTAAGATAAACAGTTCATCCAAAATGCTGCTTCTTCTGTCTGCTTGGAGGAGCTCACTGGGAAGACTTAAATTATGGGGTGGCAGCTGCACGTAGGGTTCTGGAGTCAGAGACACTGTTCCAGTTAGATTCTGTGGACTTCAATTTCTCAATCTGTCAAAATAGTGAATGTGTCCTAGAACAGTTGTAAGCACCTGTCACAGGCCCTGTACCTCTTTTTCTCCTAGAACTTGCTTGCATATTATCTGTCTCTCCCACTAGCTGTTACCTTCACAGGCCAGATGAATCCTTTTGTGAATTGTTGAAATATTAGCAGTTAGAATAGGGCCCAGAACCCAGAAGGCACACAAAAAAGACTTGTGAATAAATAAACATTGCAGAGCACAGTCCCTAGCCGCAGGAAATGCTAAGTGCACACCAGTTCTCCCCTTCTGTTAGGAAAAGCAGACAGCAGGCCGAAGATGACTTCACTGTAACTATCTTTATCCCAGTTTTAACAGGAATCTGTAGGACTTTTTGTCCCTGTATGTTGTTGCTGGCTTCTGCCTTTTCTAGCATAAGATATCAGAACTATAACATCATCACAAACTCCATGAGCCAAGTGCAGTTAGGGCCTCAAACCACTGCAAACATTTCACACACACTTGGGCAAAGAGCCAGCAATTCACTGAGTGTCAGCAACTGTCCCGTGAATTTTCTTTTGAAGGATTCACTCATGTCCTATTCCAGCAGTAACTGGTATTCATTTCAAGATGCTGAATGTCTCAGACATAACTTGATTAAGTAATGTACACAGTTGTTACCACTGAAAACCCAAATAAGCTCTTACAGCTCCACCATCTTCCCTCTCATTTCATACAAACAAAAGGCCCCAAAAGTATCATTGCTAACTAAGCAGGATCTAGGCCTTGCTTGTATTAGCAGATCAAGGTCTGTATCACCATTGTCATCTGCCCTTTAGGGACTCAAAGAGGGGACAATTCAGGCAAAGTTAGAAGTTATGTAAGAGCAATGGAAATAATTTAGAGTGGACTAATGAATTAACAAGTTTTCAAAACTATCATATTGGAAATGCAAACAAGACACAAACATAACCTGGTAAAATTATTCCTACCATAAAACACATGTAGGAGAAAAAAACTTCAAGACTTGCCACTTAAATTCAAGGTTGGGCTCAACCCATTGTCTATCAGAGGTTCTTAACATGCTTCCTTCTTTGGATAATGAAGCTGCTTCAGTAAACCCTTTTCCTAAGATAGTAGTCAAACATAAGACTTTGCATATACAAGCAGAATACAAACTTACAGAAAAGTTCAGACAAACCCACCCACTCACATACTCCAGTTCAATAATCCCTGCTTTGGGTAAGAGCAAGGCATTCTCATATACCCTATGCCATCAGTGGGAATGAATAAGTGATTCGCTGAATGAATGAGTGAGTAATCAAATGAATGCTGAAATGAATGAATACAAGAAGATTCAGTCAGAAGAGAATATACAACTGTAGCAGACACTTGCATTCTGTGTGGAGACTGTGAGACTGAAAGAAGCAGCCAGTTAGTGGGTTTATTCACAAAAATTGCCTTGTGGAATTATACACTGCTCCTCCCCTTCTAAATGCAGACGGAGGGAGGAAAGGAAAAAGAGATAATGAAGGTTTGCAAATGAAGTGGGTACAACTGTGCAATCAATCAACATTTTCTGAAAAAGAATCTGCATCTCTTGCCAAAAATCTGAACAGAATAACTGAACCAGAATTCTGATGAGAACGGACTTTGCCACTAGCCAGTCATTTTTATCTATCTTCCAGCTGCTTTGCTTATCTTTTCCAGAAAGCTCTGGATCTCTTCAGTGTGGTGGGTTCAAGCACAGGAATTTCTTTAACCCCAGACAAATGCATGCTCTTTACTGAGTGTTTACTGTTTTAGGTACTATGTTAATTGGAAAGGATATAATCCTATTATTTGTATGAGTATTCACTGAACACCTACTAAGTGCCAGGTGACAGGCCATAAGAGAGGGAATAAAGAAAAATGTCAGACAAATAGCCTTGCATGGAGCTGGCATCCTAGTAGGAAAGTCAGACAGCAAGACCAATCATAGTAATATATTCACATTTATGCACGAGAAGCAATATGAAAAGAAACCCAAGCATGAGGGAAACAAGAGGTAGGGACTTCAGTTTGAGGATGAAAGATTAGGGAAGACCTGTCAAAGACCATAACATCTGATTAGAGATATGAGTAAGGTAAAAGAAGGGTGTGACGTTCAGGTGAAGGAGTAAAGTATAAAGGCTCTATTCAGGTGAAGGAATAAAGCATAAAGGCTTTATTATAGTAGGAACTTATCATATTTAAAAAAACTGTCAAAAACTCAGTACTGTTAAAGAATGTAGAGACAGCCTCCTGAAACAGTAGCAAAGTAATGATTGACTGAGTGGATCCCAGGAGAAAAAGCACCTACCTCGAATGGGCTAGCTCAAAGCTGCAAGAGAGAAGAGAGAACTTGTAGTAGAAGTGAGTACCACCTCTTCAAGAGAATGGATTGGTGGGGAAATTGAGGTACAGAGAGCACTATACCCAATGATACTATTGAGCAAGACACTGGAGAGTTATGTTGTGGAGAAAAAATGGCAGAAAGCATCTGCACGACCAATCACAGCAGACCTAAACACTGCACAGGAGTTCAGAGTCCATACACAATCATGGAGATCCACAAAAAGCTTGAGCAGGGAGGCACATGAGCATGGGTGGATGTTACATCAGTAGGGTAGTATGCAGAAAGAACTGTGTTTGGAGGAAGGCTGATAGAGTGGCAATTCCATAGTCTGGTCAAGAAATGATAAGAAATTTACTCCAGTATGTAAGTTTATCAGTCTGTAGATAGAATTAAAATCTGCAAGTATTGTGAGAGCTTTTGAGTAGTAAAGGGAAAAAAGAACTGAGAGTGAATTCTTGGGTTAGCAAACAGTATTCCATCATTCCCAGGGAAAGGACATTTTAATTTATTTCTAATTTTTTTGGAGAGGGGTACTAATTTTTTACCTTATCCCAGTATTTTGTTTCATATAATAGGTCACTGTAGAAACAATAGCAGAATTCAAGTTTTGGTTTGCAAATATTACTTAGGCAGCAAAGCAGTCAATCACAAAATTTGTGCCTCCATTGATTGTTTGATCATTTCTTCATGCCTATATCTTATAATACAAAAAACTATTTTGAAGATAATATGCAATATGTTAACCATTGTTAATTCCTTATTACTTTGTTTAGAAATTCTATAACATCATGTAAAATATAATTTTAATTTAACAAATGAATACATTGTATCAAAGGTGGGAGGGGAGCAAGCATTAAAGAGAAGATAGGATGCTAAACTGGAGTGCTTGTAAGACTCTGGGCCTGCGCTGAGGGTTTGGTTCTCGGCAGACATGAAGATCTGGCTGTCAGTCATTAGCATGCAGGTGACACCAGCAGCCATGGGAGGGCTGAAAGGGAGGCTGGGCTGGGTGCCCAGCCTGGGGAACATCTGCATTTGGAGCCACACAGAGGAAAAAGAGCCAGAAATGCATCAGAATGAATGAGCTAGAAAGGTAGAAGGAGGACAGAAAGGTAGTGGTGTGAGAAGGCAGAGGAAGGCAATCTTATAAAGGGAGACTCATCAACTGTCAAACGTGGGGGACACCAGAGGCATCATCAGGGATTCTGTAATGAGGTGAAGAGTAATTAACAACTGAAAATTATGAGTTAGGCACTTTAAATTCCTTTTCTAGATGTTTTGAAGAATAAAAGATGAAAGATGGGCAAGAAGAAATGTTTAGGGAATAGGAGAAGCTTTCAAAGTACTTTGGAATGCTTACACCGAGAAAAACTGTAGCAAAAAATCATGAAAGAGAAGCAAAACCTTAAAAAGCTGCAAAATTACCTAAAATTTGGATGAAACCGATAAAGAGGCAATGCACTATTTTTAAAATGTTTACACTTTATTATAACCAGAATCTACAAAAATGATGCAGCAGGGAGTGGTGGCCAGGCCCTTGTGGTATGGACTGCAAATTGTGGTTGATAATGAATAAAACAATAATCTGCAATCCACGTTCATAAGTGTGTTTATACAGGCAAAGCTGCCTAGACACATCGCAACTTAAGCTATCACAGTGACTCTGAAACCTCACAGTGACCCTGAAACCTCTACCTCCATTAATGAGTCTCCATTCTGTGGGTTCTCCTTTCAGAGCTGCCACCCTCCACCATGATTTTCTCCACTGTGTAAAGCAGGGAACCAAGCAATCCTCCTGAGGAACCTTGCCCCCCCCCCAGCAGTAACTTTCTTGCTAGTTTCATGAACACACAAAACTCTGTTTATATGGCTAAAGAAGTAAGAATGCTAGAAAACATGCAAGATCCACTTTGGGTTAATGCTGTTTTGAGATCTCCTCGTTTCATGCCATCAGAATGGTTCATCCCCTTACTTATCCAGAAAAATGCTCCCTTTTAGTTAAGCTGGCCCTATGTCTTTCTTTCTTTGAATCTCTTTGCCACAGTGAAAGCTCTTTAAGTGTATCATAAATAGAGGAGTGACCCAAACTGTTTTTGGAGTTCTTATAACTTCTGGCTTACAAAAGCAGTAAGTCTTTCTTCCTGTAGCCAAAATCTGTCAAATACCCATAGATAAGTGTTTCAAGAGCTTATTAACACACTTGGCTGTGAAGTAAAAGAACATTACACTGTATAATAAAAGAAAATTAAACTGCCTTTTATTTGTTGAAAAAGGCAAGTGAAAGGAGAACCTCATATTTTCCCGTATTATTTAATGAATTTTGATTAATCCAACAAAGAAAGCCACGATGGCTCATTATGGGACACAAGAAGGATTTGTTTTTCAAAAGTTGGTTCTAACAGAACCAATCGCCTCACCTGCAGTAAGGTGGAATTTTACCGGTGACAGGAAAGAAAGACAATTTTTCAATGAATTTCAAAAATATTGTTTATAAAGCTTTATCCTGAGTACCCCAGAGCAAATACTAAACACACTCTTTAGCTCTTCTCTTACCCATTTCTCTCAGAGACAACTTGGTCTGGGGTTCCTCAAATCTGGCAGGAACCATATAACCCCTTTCATTTTCTTAGACTAAGTTCATTGTTATTCATTTGTAGCATTGTTACTACCTTGCTTGTTTCTTCAGACTTCTACCCATAGTTGAGATGACATAAGTTCTATATATTGTCTTAAGTTTGCTCATCTTATATACTACTTTTACCTTTTTAGATAAAAATTTCATAGTTAGCACCAACCAAAGTCTAGTTTGTCCTCTGCAACATCCTTTGAAGAATACTGAAATGTATATTCATCTTTGTCTAGAAGTATTTAAGATTACTTAAAAAGACGAGGAGGCAGCTCTGATTTAGTATGAAAATCACAGTTCTTGGTACAAGAAACCTTAATTTCTAGTAACAGCTTTCTCATCTATTTGTTGGTGAACCTGGAGGAGACACTTGACATTCAGATGTTAATTTCCCCATTCTAAAGAATATGACAATAATACCTTGTCCAAGGAGGTACATCAAGGTTACTTTGTCAATGTTTGTGACAGTTTTCTAGCAAATACCTAGTAAACAGTAAGGAAAAATATACTTATTCCAGTCTGGATTTTCAATCTCTCCATAGTGAGATAAAAATATGTGCCAATAAACACTTTTGATGAGGATTAATGTCACCATAGTAGGATTATACAAACAGGACTCTTTTGTCACTTCTTAGGTTGTGTGTGACACTGATCCAGCAAGGAAAAAAAAATCTTGATCAATACAGTCTCCAAAGAGATGAACATATTACCTCCTTCTTCAGCATTAATGTTCAAGGATTAAATGAGATACGTAGAAGGTATAGTATACTGCCCAACACACTAGCGCAGTTCCTTTCTCCTTTCTCAAGGATATGAAATTACTCTTTTGTAAATTAAAAAACTTACAGATTTTGCAGTGTAAATTACAATAATATCCTTGTTCATAAATAGAAATAATGAAAATGGTTATTAGAGACAGAAAAATTCTTGATATATATGAAAATCCTTACATATAGTTGAACTGTGGTTCTCCATTATGTTTGTTTGTTTGTTTTTTTAGCATAACAGTCTTTTGTGAGAATAAAGGAAGAAAAATAGTACTTTGTGGTCATTTTAAGTGTACATATACATATGCTGTGGCTATTTGCATATTTAAAAACCTGCAGTTATAGTCTCAGCTTCTAAAAAAACATAGAAATGTGGAAAGTACTGTGACACTTGGTTGAATTTCAACCAGCTAATGGAGGGACACAGGTACTCATGCACTCCTACGACAGAAATAATAGTGGCATAAAAGTTATCTTCTAGTCTTTGCTAAGAGGGACACACAGTAGACAAAACCAAGCAGCCCTGTGCTTCCACCCTCTGTGCTCTGGTCCGATTGGCCACCGCTCTGTTGTCAGGTTCATTAAGACAGCAGCATGACACTGCATGGCCGTGGCTGTCTGATTATTGACTAGTGAATATTCCCGAAGTGCACAGCAGACTAGGTAATCACAGGCAGCAGTCTTCTCTGTTTACATGTAGAGGAGCTAAAAATAAAAGAAAACCAATTCTGAATTTTTTAAAAGTACGTTTTGACTAGAGGCTTTTAAACAAAGCCTCCATATATATCAGTCAAACAGAGAGCTTGGCAAGCTTGTCTGGAGTCTATTAAAGGGGGAATAAGGTTCATGAATTTCAAGCTTGGAGGGCTCTAATTACCTCATGCTCAAACTTTAACTACAAAACTCAGATAAATTGCTGCACTAAAACCATAGAAGATCCTCCACCTGATTTGTGCCAGTGCATCTAAAGCTCAGTGAGGCTGATCCCAGGGAGGTTTTTCAAATCAGTCCTAAGGGACACTCTTCTGGACCTGTTTCTAATGAGTACGAACGGATTACTTGGATGTTTTGGTAAAGCTACCCGGTAAATTAGAACATCTGAAATTTTATTAGCCGCAAAGAATTACAGCAGTCAGTCATATAGGCCAAGAATACTAAGGGAATTAAAGTCGTTTTAAGCATCTATTAGCCAGGTACAAGAATTTCTGTTTCAGGGCCTGGTTGGTAGTTGTAAAATTAAACTAATTGGTGAATAGTTACAGCTGTCTCTTCCATGTTTTTGTTTTTAGAGTGTGACTCTGTCTTGAACCAATTTATGTACACCCACATGGGGGTTCTATATTTATTGTAGTTCCATGTTTGATTTGGATTCAAAAGAGAAAAAGGATGGATGGTCAGTCTGGATATATAAACCATGGTGTGAAACAGCTAAACCAAAGCTCATATGCTGACAACCTAAAAGTTGGAATTTAGAAAATAGAGGAGGAAGAACATGTAGAAAATAAACATCACTCTCAAATATTCAAAACAGCCAGATTTTATATGAAGAGGCATGGAAGAGAAACACGGCTTTCCCTCTGTGTAGGCTAACACCTTCTATGGGTATTTATCTAGTAACAAACTTTTATAGATGTGAAATATTTTAAGAAGTCCTTTAGAAATGGCCTGAGGTAATTTCAAACTTAACAGACCCTGTCCCACCAGAGCTTATTACAGTGAATTTTATAACAAAGTACCCTCTACTTAATTTTCAGAGCCTAGCCAAGCATACTAGAAATGCAGCTACATTAAGTGCAATTAATGGTACAATAAAAGCAGCAGAGGGCTGTTTAACACCCAAGAACCAGCAGTAAACACTGGCTGCATGCTCTCCAATAGTCAGTGATCTGTCAAAGAACCTGGGGTGTGAGATTTCTGTACCAAAGCGGGAAATGCCTCTCTGCTGCTGCTGGAGAAAAAAAAAAAAATCTCCCATCCTTCCACCTTCCCAACCAGACGCTGCCCAAATGGACCCAGAGCTATTCCCCTTGCATAGACCATCAGCATCCCTGCTCCCGCTTATGCCGTCAGCAGCAGTCCGGCACAGTAAGTTTGCATTTCATCAGTGAGCAAAAGGACAAATTCAATTCCACCAAAAATGAAGCTGATAGCAAGTGACTCCTAACACACAAAATGATGTGGCATTATAACTAACAAAGCTGACTGTCAAGTAACAGAAAAAAGGAAATAAGTCTTTGATCAAAATAGTTTTCAAACAACTCAAAAAACAAGTACAGGAGATTGGTTCCAGCAATGCCTTTGGATACCAAATCCCAAAGGTGCAGAAATCTCTTAAAACAAATAGCATGGTATTTGCATATAATCTACACAACCCTCTCATATATTTTAAATTACCTCTAGATTACCTGTAACTACCAATATAATGTAAATTCTATAAATAGTTACTGTATTTGAGAATAATAAGAAAAAGACTGTATTTGCTCAGTTACAGTTTTTTTTATATACTTTCAATTCATGGCTGGATAAGGGGAGTGACTGTTTTTAACTTATATCAGTGATTTAAATAATTTTATCATGGAAAATACTTGATTATAGCTGTTGTCTTAGTAGGTCCATCTCAATTCAGGGCCTTATTTCCATCCCTGGATGAAACTGGTTTTGAAAAACACAAATAGGCTAGGAAGTATACTAAAGTTATATTTTTACAATAACATCTCTCTCAACATTAAAGTATAGAGAATTCTTCTTAATCCTCATATTTTAGATGTGGCTCGCCTAAAAAGAGAAAAGTCATAGATAATCCCCAAATTTCACATTACTAAAAAGATATTTCTAACCTTCCTAAACAGCATTCTCCAAGAGCTCTTACATTTGATTTGGATCTTCAATTTCTAGGCCACTTTTGGTTGAAAATGCTAACAAGCAAGAAGGAAAAGAAAACTCAATGGCCTGGGTGGTAGGTGAGCAAAACCAGTCACGGAGTAAGGGATGGGAGGCAGGATCTGCTTCCAAGTGGAAGCACCACAGTGTCACCAAACTAAGTCCTTTACCCTTCCCAAATTACAACTCAGAACAATTTCTCCAAATTAAAAAGAAACCACCTCCAAGACAGACAGACTGCTTCAAACTGACAAAAGAGGAATGCTCTTTGCGAATACACAGAGCCCTGAAAAGGAACACATGTTGGCAGGAATGACTGGAAACAGTGGAACCATCACCTGAGCAGGGAAGCTTTGATGAAGCATTTAAAACTATGCATGGTTTCAAAATAAGTAAACAAACAAACAAACAAACAATTTAATCCTATTTCTAAATTATCTAAAATGATGGCTAAAAATAAATGATATGTACTAACAGTTTCCAAATGAGGGGTTCCATTATTGGCCCACTTCAGAAGGTCTGTTAAAATTACTTTTATGAAAAGTAACATTAATAGCTTTCTCTGCCTACATAAGGTTTAACTAAATTTATCCAAGTACAAACAATGCTGATGATGCCTCACCTCACCCCCCTGCACCCACACCTCCATTCCTGCTGCCACTGAAGAGCTCCCGTGGGAGAGGAGGTCAGATCCAGCAGAAGCTGAGGAGGTCATGTTCTAGAACCAGGTGGACTGATTTCAATCATGGCTCCGCTCTTTGTGGACCACTGCACTCTGAGGCAAGGTACTTGGTCCTGCAGATTCTTCATATCTTTGTCTCTCAGGCGCTTCCCCGCAATGTGGATGAATTCAAAGTATAAAAGTGTAGACATCTTCACATGCTCAACTGCTGATCAGATCCTCTCCCCTCAAGAAGCAAAGACCTCCCCAGGGAATAGAGTTCCAGCTAGATCCCCGGTGCTTCAGTTGTACCATTTTCTTGGCTCACACTACCTGCCCATCTTAATTCCATTTATATACAAAAAACAAAAACAAAAACCTTGTCTTAATTCTAGTCTCTATCCAGTGAACCCTACAAGGAAGAGTTGGAAGTACCTTCTCTGAGCTCTTCCAACATATTCCCCATGGTTCTGCTAATGTTCACACTAAAACTTGCTCACAATTTCTGTGTGTGTGTGTGTGTGTGTGTGCCCACATATGTGTGTGTCTACATGTTGACTTTTGTTGTGGCTATTCATATTTAAAACCCAAAGTGCCAACAGATATTTTGAGTGGTCTTCCCAAATACATTTAAGCAATGTTTTGAATTTAATGTTTGTCTTTTGCTACACTGTCAGAAATAACACTAGTACACCACTAGAAATTTGTCTAATTTAGCAAACATAGTTGTTTGGAAAGTGAATCTTCTGAGTAGATAAGAAGACTTAATAATTCACATCACAGCATGAATTGATGCCATTGCTTTGCTTTTATCCAAAACCCACAAGGAACTGAGCTATAGGAGGAGAACTGGAATCTTGATTATGAAGAAGAAAATATAATTTTGGAGTACAGAACCCTTTCAGGTTAATAAGGCTATCTCACCTCCTTTTCCTCTGTGGTGGAATTAGGATGGCTACCTTAGGACAGTAGGTTTTTATGGGCCTCAAACATTACTAGCAGAGGAAAAGAGACACAGCCGCATGGATGGAAAGGTATTTGGAACAACTTTGACCCACTTGAAAATGTCGCTCAGAATCAAGCCAGTGTCTAGGAGAGGTGATGATACTCCCTCTTATCTCAGGCTCATAACAGATGGTCAGTTTTATCACTGGTTTTATTATGGATAAATAGGATTTGTGGAATCACTAGGAACTCAAGCTCCATTTACACTAATTTTTTCCCTAGATTACACTGGCTCTGTATAATAAAAATTGAACTGTATACTTATAAGTCTTTCTAATAGATCCTAATTTCTTGAAGGCAAAGATCACAGTTAAAATTGTCCTAACCTTGAATCAACTTTTCTATGTATCCCACAGTCATTCCATAAAGATGACGATAATGATTAATTTCAGGCAACCAAGACTGGCTAGTGAAGAATGAAATGAGATTCCAAAAAGCATTATCATTCAAGATACTTTTTATTTAGGTACTTGTCCAAGATGTGAAAAACAAGGGAGGGAAATATGTGGTCTCAGCAGAGGGCATCTCATCTCTTGGACTGCACATTCATCCTCAGGCTAATTATGCCCTCTCATGTGCTCCTGGCAGTAATAAAAGCTTAATTCCGTATCCTTCCACCTGGCTACCTGGGTTTTAAGAACACAAGATAAGGAAGTTAACTTTAAGAATATCAATCTACTTCCTTTCATGAGCTATAAATGCACTCTAAAGTAAAAGATACAAGGAACTCGATCTAGTATACCTTTTAGCTTTAAGTGGAATTGGCTTTATTTTCCTGTCAACTACAATTTTTACTGAAGACTCCTGGCTTCTTTATGGCATAATAAATTTTTTTTCTAGGATTACAATAAAAAGCTTTCATAATACCCATGACCTGAACATTCTGGATTAATTTTTAAATTGCTTCTCAAAATCAGTACAAATGGCAATTTGATATTTATGTCTTTGAAACCCAATTCTCCCCTAGTCTCTATCATTTTGCTCTTACCTTTTAGAGAAAGTTTCATTTTGTGAAAGGCAAGTTTAGAGGAGAAGTTTGCATGGTTTGAGTAAAGTTTGCATTTATTTTAGCTCAATGTATTTTACTATTACAGGAAATTAGTTAATACTGGTATTCCTTGTGGGAAAACATACATATTCTCAAACAGACTGCTTTGCCATATCCCTTGGCATTAACATTTTCCTTTACCACTTAGACAAGTGAGAAGAAAAGAAGTTTTTTCTTTTTTTAAGACATCGGGGCTTGCACACTATTTCCTTCTACTCCTTCTTGGGGGACCCTTCCTTTCATTGCTCTTACCTTCCCTGCCCCTCCTCCTGAGTATCTAAGACAAGCTACAGGCTGGGGAACGTCTGACTCCAGAGAGTCACACAGGGATAACATCAGACCTGTGACTTCTTCCTGCCTGCCTGGTATTTCATGATGATGCTATTTGTGAAATGGGCTGGCCCTATATAGCAGGTTCAGGGGAGTAGAGGAAATTGCTTACAGATTTATGAAAAGTATGTGATAAAACCATATGCAAATAAACTCATAAAAGGAACTACGATATGACAAATAAAATTGTTTTATTATTTGAGTCAAATATTAAATTTTATTCTTAACACACAGCATATTATAGAAACAAGTTATATGAATTAAAAATAACTGCAATGTCATTTCAGATGCCTAAGTCTGAATTTCATTTACTCGGAAAGTATGTACTGATCACCTACTATGTACCGGAGACCCAGGAGACATTGAGGAAGATTAGGAACAAAAGGAGGTACAACCTCTACTTTCCTGAAAACTACAGACTTCTGAGTTGCAATTGTAGCCAATGGAACCCACGTAAAAAACAAAAATCTCAAAGTATGCATGTCACTGTTGAAAGAGAAATTTGTCTATTAGTAAACTACTAAGATTGCAAATAGAATGTTTTCTAGAAGAATTACTTTTACACATGGATCTTGGTGCTTCTAAGACTCTAAAACAAAAAAAAGAATCCACGTTCACTATCTATTTAACACTAAGAATTAGAATGCAATGTGGCTCAATGTGGTGGAACTTAACTATAATTCCAGCAGTAAAGGAGGCTGAGGTAGGAGAACCACAAGTTTTAGTCTAGCCTGGGCACCTTAGGGAGTTGCTATGTAAAAGGGGTAGGCGGGGGGCTGGGAATGTACAGTGAGAGGGTCCTAGAGTACTACAAAAAATGCAATCGTGTGTAGGACTTATATTTCTCATTTTTTAATTCAGTACCTTTCAATCTCTGGTTACGTAAATGTATATGTTGCCCACCCAAAAGGAACCAAGTGTGTTGCTATATGTCTGCTATCCTTTGCAAAACAAACAAAAATAAACAAAATAAGCCTTTTGTTTGTTGTGTAAATAATGTGCCCATTTCCAGAAAGTGAATAATAACTGGCTTTAAACCATTCATGCTAATTGCATTCTTCCATATTTGTGATCAGTATAAGTGTGAGAACATAACACAGCATTGGCCAATAAGATGTGTGAAGCCTTTGTCAAAAGCTATTATGTAAGGTTTGAGGCTTGGTACAACAACCATTTTCTCCCCATGAGGTAATAAGACTTGAGTGGGAAAAGCAATGTAATGAGGGTGACAGAGCAGACAAACGGAAGAATCCAGGTTGTACCTCATATGATTGGAAAACTTGTGCTGCTTACCCGGGAAACTGACAGATTTTTCTTAACAAGACAGTTAAATCATTTCAATGCTCAGAAAGTTATATATTGTCTATCCTATTTTTTACAGCCAAAAGAATTTTAACTGATATAATTGTTGGTAACTTTTTAAACTGCAAGCAAGATCTTGTGCAGCAAATATCAAGATATTACCTTCACTATTGGGGCGTTTTAAATTTTTAACTGAGTTGATTCAAAGAAGAGTATTCCAGAAGCATTCTAAGTTTGAGATCTCCCTTGTCATAAAAGTTTGCGTAATTAACTCAAGCTTAACACTGGAGAGACATGATGTGTAGGGATAGGAGGAAGAGGAGATGGGATGTATGCTTTCTGTATGTATTTAAAGCATATGGAGAACAAGAATAAATAAAAAGGAATGAGATTCAGTAGTAGTGGTATTTAAACAACAACCACATTTTTGGAAATAGATAGAAGAATCTGTACGATTTAACCAGATTAAGAAAAAAGAATTATGGTGCAATGTTGGTGGCACAGAGAAGCAAAGAAAGAGTTAAAGGGGCCCACAAAACAAACCCTGACTCATATTTATAGAGTCTCAAATAAGTTCTACGTTGACAAAAAACTAAAGCTGTTAAATCACTCCACAAAAAACTTCCTGGGGATGTGTGGATTCAATTACTGAGCAAAAGACCACTAGAAGCAAAGATGTTATTTGTGGAATTTCAATGCAAAGCAAATGTACAGATGTTGGCATAAAAGCCAAACTATCTGAAATGGAACTGAAGATAGAGATCTAGAGAGAAGATCAGCAGAGACAAAGAATTAATCATGCAATACAAGAGACCGTTACATGCATGATATTGAGCCTGGGTGGCCAATGCCTTGTGACACCTAGATTCTAACAATGATGACCTGTAGGAGCAAAACAAACACACAAGGTATAGAATAAAACAAATGCTATACTAAATCACTATGTCTGTGGGAAGACTATAAAAATCATATCATTCTCAGTTAAAATAATTCATTAAACTGCACCCCAGTAGGACGTAAAGGACATACAACATACAAAGCCAGTGAGCAGCAGGGGGCAATCAATTTTATAAAAACTATT
This sequence comes from Hydrochoerus hydrochaeris, assembly GCA_004027455.1. Lineage (NCBI taxonomy): Eukaryota > Metazoa > Chordata > Mammalia > Rodentia > Hydrochaeridae > Hydrochoerus > Hydrochoerus hydrochaeris. The sequence goes on from PVLA01001374.1 coordinate 198,094, forward strand.
AAAGCATGTACCAAAACAAGATAATACAAAGCGGAAACAATGGTAATCTCAGCTTAGTTTGTGAAATGACCATGTATACATGTAATACAAACACTTGATGAAAAATGCACATGCTTATCATGTTAGAATTCACTGTAAAACAATGAATTCTTTGTAAAACTACCCTCCAGTCATTGAACCCAACCTGCTGCAGAGCAGAGAAATAAAGCCCACAGGTTGCCATGTGAAAAGATCCAAGATAGCTTTATTGGGGTGACCCACCTAAATGCCACTTGGTTGACAAGTATCTCAGCCACTACTCTAGCTAGACACAAAGGTAAACAGCAAAGGGGGCACAATATAATATGACTGGTGATGTGTGAAGATGTTTGCAGTTCTGAGCAAGTAGGTTTGAATCCTCTTCCATTTTTCTTGTATTCCTGGGCAGTTTGGAGAGCAACCCCATCAGAAGAACTTACTCAAGGTGTGTGTGTGACTTACAATCCCCTCTCATCACACACTGGTTCCATGACACCTTCCTCCCAGGGATGCTTTTCTCCTGTGGTCTCTAATCCCTTGCTACTTCCTCAAGGAACAAAACTTCTTTCCCTCAAAAGCAAATGTTTTGGGGTTTGTTAGATCCATTATCCCTATAATGCCACTTGAGAGATGCTAAAGCTGTTTCCTTGCTTGCTTGTGTGTGTGTGTTGTACTGGGGATCAAGCCGAGTGGTACTCTACCAGTAAACTATTTCTCTGTCCTTTTTTGTTCTGAGGCAGGATTTCACTAAGTTGCCTACGTTGGCCTTGGCCTTGGACTTGCAATTTTCCTGCCTTGGCCTCCTGAATAGATGGGATTTGAGGCTTGGCCACCATACCAAGTTTCTGTATAATATTTTAGCAAGAATCTGTTGATCAGATTCCTTCCTGTCACCTTCACGGTGTAGGTAGTGTGGATGGGGGAATTTGGAATTAGAATAGTGGAGAGCAAAAACAAAGAAATTCTGTTTTCAGGGTACCATGCAGAGGCAGATAATGGCCTATAAGATACTACTGAACCAGAAAAAATGACTGAAGACCCAAATATGCCATCTGGAATTTTCCTCACACAAATGAAGTGCAAGCCAGTGGAGACAAAACCCAAGGTAAGAATCCTACGGGAAGCAAGGAAAGGTACGAGAGAGGAATGGGAAAAATATTTTTTTAAAAAACAAAGAATGCAAGGAAAAAATGGAAACAAAGCTTCTGTAAATGGGGGAGGGGAGAAAGGTCAAAGGGAGGGGAGGGAAGTAAGAAAAAATCAAGAAGAATCAAGATATATTATGTACAGATACAAATTTTCTATGAAAAATGTGAGAATGACATATAGCAAATATATACTAACAAAACCATTTTTAAAAAAACCTACAGAAACTCGCTCGGTCATTAACGCTAGTAAGTGACAGGCACTGATCACAGACTGTCATCCAATAAGCTTATGAACCAGCCCCTTCCACAACAGTCAAGTTACTCCCACCACCCTGCCTGCTTCTCTTTTCTTCTCCCTCTTCCTCTAATTTATAGGGCACTGGCCCATAACATGGATATGTGGCCCACCTATGTTTGTTTTAAAGTTCTTCCATAAAATCACGCCTGGGACCTTAAGCTTTCTATTTCTTTTTCTCTTAGATTACTGAACAAAAACAAATCATTTAAGGAGAATTTTGTTTAAAATTCTTGCTCAGTAAGACTTTATATTTTTGGATGGAAAGAACTTTTCTGGCAAAGTTATGAACACCTGAAACATAGCGGGTGCTACTACAATGTATAGTTTTGCAACTGTAACAGGCTTCCCTGATATCAAAAGTTGGTCTATTTGAAGACAATTTGTCTTTAAAACTATCAAACTACAAAAGCTACCAGGTTTCTTTTCAACAGCTTATAAAGATGATTTGGAAGGAATAGGCTTGTGCAATCTGTAAGTCAAAGAACTTTTTATTTTGTACACTTTGGCACAAAACAAAAAAGAAAACAAGTCTTACACAAACTCCAGGTTAAATCTGACTTCAAAGTAACTAAGAAATAAAATATCTTGAAGATTTGTTGCTTTGCTTATTTTAATATAAGAGTAGAAGTGACAATAGGCTCTCTCATTAGAAGGATTAATAGTTTTTAAATAGGACCACAAGAATATAACTACCTTGTCTCTAATTATTTTCAGAGTCCCTTCACAAGCTCCACTAGCTTACTTCAACACTATTCAGATAAATTATGTAAAGAATCATACACCAAGTAAGACTATATCTGTGGATGTAACTTGTCACCCTACCAAAGTGAAATTTTATCAAAATATTAAGCCAAAGTTTTAGTTTTAGAATTTAAAAGTTAGGAAACCTTAAGAAAACTGTCCTGTTATTTTCACAATAACAGCATATTTATACACTTTCGTCTAGACCTTTTAACTTATGAATGATACTTAAACAGGAGCTGGGGTTAATGACTGAAAAATTATCAAAATATCACATAGTTAATGCCACAACATCAAAAAGTTTAAAAAATGATATTTAAGAAGAAGCTGAATAAATCTTATACATGAAAACCTGAACACAATTCTAATATAAACTCTTTATACTATATTATGGGCTATGAATAAAATAGCTATATGCTTCCTTACCCAGAAAATGGAGCTTACAGGAACTACCCTGTGGTTGGGAGAACTACCAAAAATGCCAAAATCAAAATAGTCTGACAGTTAGATGGAGAGGAAGCCATTGTATCTGGCTCTAAATTTTCTGACTTTAAATACTGCACCATGATATCCTGAATCATCATTTTATATCCCATTTCATTTATATGCCCCAGTTATTATATGTTATATATACCTATACATTCTGAAGTATACAAATGTATACAGATTTTCTTAAAACAAGGACTCAGGATAGATCAACAGGAAGAAGTAAAATGCTAGCTTGATAGGAATCCTATGTATTAGGAATTTCTAAAGACAAACCCTATTTGCCTTTCCCCCCTCCAAATTAGACCAAAACCATCACGCTGATTATTTATTTGTGTCATTTCACAGGACTAAAATCAGCTTGTCTCCAAATTTTGCAGTCATCCATACTTTTTCTAATAAGAACTAATTTTACAAGGTCCTTTCTGGCCAAGAAACTTTTAACCACTATAAACTAGTCAGACACAATACAAGATGATTAGACCAGAGTATATAGACTATGTAGCATAAACTGCCAGTTAAACATTATAGCAAGCTTCATTTTAATCATGTAGCTTTCATCTTTTTGAACACCCTTTTAGCATCTCTTGAAAAAAGAGTCTTTTGAAAAAAGCTGAGCTACTGCCAAACACTATAAGCTGATGCTGCTATCCTGTGCTTTGCCCTGCTGCTTCCCCACCTCCCTGAAAATAAAACAGACCACCCTCAGTTCTTTATGGTCTAATAATTGTGGTTTTGAGAAACACACTATGGTGAGTTGAAAGGTCAATTTGAATCAGGGTCAAAGTGCAGTTGTGTGTGCCATATTTAGATTTTTCATTATTATGATCAGATATTTAGTATGACAATAATAAATGCTAGAATAGGAGAAAATATATGGCATGTATTATTATACAATAATAATAGATTTAATTTCTGCTAGGCCAAACTCTAGCACAATTAAAATAAAATTCTACTCACTGAAAAAAAAAACTTACTACTCACAAATTATAATATGCCACAAAATTCCAGGAAGCAAAATGACTTGGGGGAACTCCTTAGTGATGCCTATAGTAATATCACTTCTTCTGTGTCTTCACGGAAATGAGGAAAGATGGATGAACTTCAAAATACGCAATTTCTCAAAAAACCTAGTGTGAATTCTTAAGTTGAATCTATTTAATGACTATATCATTTGTGAAGAATTTTTATTTTAACATGGGCATCTCCTACAATTATATGGCAAATTGGAACGGTTTAAATTCTCTAAGAAAATGTGTCATTCAAAAACAAATTTGAATTTTAAAAAAATCTTTTAATGATTTACCTCATTTCATTTAAGATGCATAAAATAGTATGTTCTAACTACAAAATAAGAAATAGAGGATAGTTATTAATATAGAAACCTAAGGCTTAATTCTTACTACACAGAATTTTTTTAAAAAGAAGTTATTTAGAAAAGTAAAAAAAAAAAAAAGACTTAAATTTGAGAAGTCAAATAACTCACATCTACATTTTATTTATTTTTGTTTGCTTGTTTTTTGTTCTTTTTTGTTTGTTTTGTGTTTTTTGGTAGCAAACTTGGGACCTTGTGCTTACCAGATAGGCACTTATGCCACTGAGCTAAATCCCTGACTTCACATCTACATTTTAAGTCTTTTGTTTTCAGATCATGTCTCTCCCCACCCACACACTCATTTTGTGTCTTGGGAGAAAAAGATAAAGTTCTAAAAGAAAAACAAATCATATTCAAATATATATATGTCATGATAAGATACCAAAACACACTTTGAAATGTTGCTAACTTCAGAGAAAAAAGAGAAGAAAGATTTCCATTGATTTTTGAATAACTGACTTATGGGAAAACCTAAAAGGTAGGCATAGTTAGCCATTTATACACAAACCAGATTCATCAGAAATTTTATGAAGAAAGGAAAGGAACATAGATCTTCAACAAAAGATGATATTTAGAATAACTACTTCTGAGTAGTTATTCTATTTGGTTGCATTTACATTTAGGAAAAAGACACACATAATAGGTATAATTCAAATTCACCTTAAAACTATACCAAAGGCTGGGGATCAGTGGTAGACATTTGCTTAGCATGCCTGAATTCCTGAACTTGATCTCTATCATCATAACAAACAAACAAACAAACAATCAAACAAACAAAAAACAGTACTGAGACCTCCTCAAGTTACTATATTTGTGGTTTTAGGAATTCTTTCAAAAACAGTGTACTAGAAGTTCTAATCAAACAATGCAACAAGGCAAGAAAATATACTAAAGCCATAGAGATTATAGAGGAATAAATAAAACAGTCCTTATTCACTAATGACATAATACTACTCAGAAAAAAAAAATCCTATGGAATCTACAAAAAAAAATTCTAGAAGTAATATTGAAAAGATTTTGGATAAGAAATAAATATAGACATATCAACTACATTTTGATAAACTAGCAAATATTTGAAAATTAAGTCAGGAGAACAGTTCTATTTATAGTGCTTGGCAATACAAAATGCTTAGAAATAAAAGAAACAAAAGAAATCTACCTGTATGTAAAGTGAAAACTATAAAACATTGACACAACATTGCTACGATAGTAATTATATTCCAATTAATCTACAGATTCAGTGGAATTTCTATGAAAATTCTGGTAAGCATAGTAATTAACAAATTAATCCTAAAATTTGTTTATCAAAAATGCAAATTAAAGAGCCAAAACAATTTTTAAAAGTTGTAGGACTTGTACTACTTGGTTTCAAAGTTTTCTATAAAGGTACAGAAATAAGGACAATGTGATATTGGCATAAGAGTAGACACATATATCAATGGAAGAAGAGAAATTAGAGAAACAAACCCTCATGTATATGGTCAATTGATATTCAACCAAAGTAATAAACCATTTCAATAGAGGAAATAAAAAAATATTCTGGAACAACTGAATATATATATACTATATTTGTGTGATTGATATATATATATATATATATATATATATATATATATATATGTATATATATAACATAAAAAAAACCAAACTTAGATAATGTAGTCTTCTTTCAGTAAACTCTGTGTATGTGGTGAACAAAATTTAACTCAAAATGTATCTCTGGCCTAAATTCAAAAACTAAAACTATAAAATTCAAGAAGACAGCAGAAAATCTTTTCCACTTCAAAAAGTTAGGCAAACATTTCTGACATATGATCCTAAGTGTAAACTAGAAAAGAAAAAAAAAAGATTAATTTGTCCCCTTCATGTGGTTATGGCTGGTGGGCTTTTCAGAAGCAGTTGAATCTGGAGTTTGTAAATGGTTCATGGTCTAGTGCTGGGGACTGGGGCTCTGAGTGTTACACTTTCCTATAGCTTGTAGTTTGCATACAATATAAGGGAAGAAGAGAGGCTCACTCCTCCCTTTTTGGCTCTTGTTGCTTTTGGTATCTTCCATTGCCAAGAACCATTGCCCTCTGCCAAGCCACACTGCATTGGAGCTAGCTGATTATAGACTGAAACCTACACAAACTACATAAGCTAATAAACCTTTCCTTCCTTAATTTTGGGCATCAGGTATTTTGTCTCAACAATGAGAGAAAGGTACCCAAGACAGACCTCATCGAAATAAAAATCTTTTGCTCTTCAAAAGACACCAATTAAAAAAAAAAAAGACACCAAAAGAAAGTAAAAAGGAAAGCTATAAACTGGGAGAAAGCATTTGGAAGTTATATCTAATGAAGAATTTGCATCCTAAATATAAACAGGTTAATCTTGTATAACTCCATAAGACAATCAATCTAGGAAAAATGGGTAAGGCATTTGAAATGGCATTTTACTAAGGTGATATAAAAAAAGGCTAAGAACATAAAAAGATGCTCAACAACATCAGTGATGAAGGAAATCATGTTGGGCAGAATGCTATGTTGTTTCTCAAACTTCCTGCTTCCTGCTTCCTGCTATGTATTCTGTCTCTCCTTGAGTGTGGGAAATACTTATGAAACAATGGTATTTCACTGACATATTTAGACTGAATAATAGACAATGGTGAAGGGATTTTGCAGATACAATATAATTGCTACTCTAAACAGTCAACTTTGAGTTAATCACGAGCAAGATCATCCTAGGTGGCTTTCCTAATCAGGTAAACCCTTTATGACCTGATCCTCTTAGAAAGAAATACTCAAATGAGAACTTTCCTGCAACTAGCAAGATGATCAATTTCTTCTGGAGTTGGCCATATAAGTAACATGGTGGCCTCTATGAACTAAAAATAATCCCTAGGCCATAGCCAGGAAGAAAATGAGGACATTAGTCTCTCAAAATCAAGCAAATGAACTGTTGCCAATAAGGAAGAATATTCAAAGAGGACTCATCAGAGAGATGAGTTCCAGCCAACAGCTTGACTTCAGCTTAGTCAACCTGTGATCAGACTCCCAGCCAAAAGGCATATTAGCTTAACCTGAGAACTTTGTGGTCATTTGTTACACAGCAATAGAAAATTACATAAATACAAATTCAAACCACCAGATACCAATGCACACTAAGTAGAATGGCTATAATCAGAATTCGTCATAAACTGCTAGTAAGAAATAAAACAGTTTGACCCAACTGCTTTAGAAAACAATTTGCATTTTCTTTTAAAATTAAGAGGTACTTATCATACATACAACCTAGTAATTCATGAAGAGGTATGCATTCAAGAAAAATTTTAAAAAATATTTTTACACAAAGACTGGCACATGAATATTTATAGCAAAATTAATCAAAGTAGCCAAAAGTAGAAACAATCCAAATACCCAACAACTCATGGATTAAAAAAGTGCTATATGTGCAATGAAACTCTATTCATCAATAAAAAAGAAACAAACTATGCAGGATACTATATTGTAAGAGACACACTGTGGTGGCAATAGTTGTGTGGTCCATGCGGGTGTCTGACAGGGTCTACACTACTATGTCACTTAGCTGTATAATGTGGCCTTGCTGGGAGATCACCAGCCTTGACCTGAAAATGGCCTGATTTATATGATACCAGGTCCAAGAAACCCTGGTCATTTTTCAGACACAGCCAACTCAGCACAATTGTAACGTGCATGGACCTTAACACAAAGCTCATTCTCACAAAGATAGCTTAAATTCCCTTTATGAAAGAAACACCTGGCGACTGCCCAAGACTAGACATAGGTGTAATAAAAGGAGAGGAACCCTAGACACTGGAAACTGTCTCTTGACAGAGTTCTCTCCATCAGTAGCCTCCTGGATCCTGACTTTACCTGACCCATGCTACTGGCCTACTCCTGCTATCTGTCTTGCAAAAGTGCTGCCAGAGTAGACTGCGTGTCAGAGGGTGGCCCAGACTCAATTGTGACACTTTGGAGAAGTTGATTCATTAGGAACCCCAAAAATGAGAGATGTATATCATAACTTGAATTGACCTTAAAACATTATGCTAAGTGAAACCTGCTGAACACAAGAGACAACGTGTTATAGTCTTACACGCATTTTCTAGAAAAGGCAGAAGAAATGAAAAGATCAGAGTTAGGCACAGGTATGGACTGTCTAAGTGGGCATGAGGGAACTTGTAAAGACAGTCACACAACTTTTAATTTACTAAAAGACTTCCAATAGTACACTTACAATTAGTGAATTGTATGATATGCAAAATATACTTCAATAAAGCTCTTAAAAAGATTTTTTATAATAAAACATCATTATAAATATGAGGGGAACAATGTAATGTTTATACTGTAATAAAACAAAGTAAATATATCATATCTACTTTCTATTTCCAAATACTTACATATTAACATTGAATGAATGGCAAGTTTTCAATCTTGTAATGAATATTAAGAATTTCCTTCATAACTTACCTAGCTACAAAATTTCTCTCCCATTCACATTATCCTTCATATTCAAGCATTGACAGGGATAAATTTTGATATATTCTATCTAAAAGAAGAAGATAGTCAATAGCTAGTATCTCCTTCAAAACTTCATTTATCTCTAACTCCTTTGATTTATTCCAAATGGTTTTAATCAATTGAATTTAAAGTCATAATGTTGTCTGTAACAGATCTTAATCAAAAGTAATGCTTATTTAAATTTGATATTATATGTAGAGTAGTATGGGTTTCTGAAATCCTAACAAATTTTTCCCATTTTTATGTAAATGAAAGTGCTTTGATTACATTAGGAAACAACCAATTCAAAACTATTATATTGCCAAGAAACTGTTATAAAACATTACTTATGAATCAAGTCAAAGGAAAAAATTGCAATGGCGAATGTCAGGGATATTTTATATTGAAGCAACTTGGAAAGTATGTTATATATTTTCCAATCAACCACAACTGCTTAGAGGCTATAATTAACAACGAAATAAAACTGATATAGCCTAAAAAGTATCCTTTCTCAAGAACTCTTTTTTTTACTAAATGCAAAGGACTCTCAGGAAAAATGTCTCATTATAAGTATTGGTTTCAGCATTTAAACTTGGACAACATTGGGATAAATCACATTACTTCTCTGAACCCATTTCCACACTTGTAAAGTGAAGTCATTCATAATAATTCTTAACCTAACTAATTCATAAAGTTTTTCATGTGAACTAAGTAAAACAATCTAGGTAAAAGTATTTTATAAACTGAAGTAGTATTCAAAAATAAACTATTTCAAAAGAGTAAAAGAGAAGTAAGATGGAAATGTTAATCACCAGTTTACTAATTCCAGGGCAAGCACGCAATTTCTTTTCTCATCAAAGCATACAGCATTCACACAGATCCCTCAGTGATGCTCAGTGGATATCACATGTACTATCTCGTTTATCTTCTCATATTCCTACTGTTACTACTCTAAATAGTGAAACCCATTAAAAACCAGGGTTGAATGACCAATCTCAGTGTCATGAATGCCCAACAGTGCTTTGGTCCCTCCTGAAGTGCAGCTGTGCCAGTTCTGGGAATGGGTATATTCTGTAGCTACCGTTGACACCCCAAATTTGTATAGTTTGCTGTTTTTGCACCACCTGCTTAATATTTGCATGAAATAGCCTTTCCTATTTTATTATATTTACAGAAAATTTCCACACAGCAACAAAATGTCAGTAAATATATGGTGATCATCTCGGAAGCAATTATAAGGGAAAGTTTGTTTGTTTCTGACAAAGAAGCTGCATAGTTCCAGAGACAGTTAGACCAAACCCAGGTTCACTTGGCACCTGGGTCCTAGTGAAACAATTCAACTGATTTGTACATAGGCATGATGCCATCCAGCCATATGGGTGCAAACAGATGCTGCCAAGTGACCATGTAGGAGAATCAGAAGTGTTTGCTGAGGGCAGCATTCCCAGTATGGGACATCCAAACAGCTGTCTGCCCTGAGATTCATACGCCTGTGGTTAAGGGGACGTGACATGGCTAATCTAGGCTGGATTAATTTTAAAACATAAAAATGAGCCTCTTTGGCCCCACATGATTGGCTGGGTACATGGGTGAGTCATCTAACATAATATCCTCTGTGCCTTTTGTCCCTGAAAACGCATGATGCATTTCTCTTTAATGGCTCTCCAAGGTGCCTAACTACATTCCGTGATACTGATCAACTATTTGAAAAGAAAAATAGTCTTCATAAGTCCCAGTAACCTACAATTTTTGAGAACTATGGCCATATTTATCTTTGTAAAGATAAAGATCATTATGGTGAGATGCTGGTAAACTTATTTTAGTCAAGAGGTCAAGCCAAGCAAGTGAGCCACAATAGGAAACTTTGTGAGAGAAAGGAAGAAAACCAGTGAAAAATATTACAATCATCATTACTTCATTTGTGCTTAAATTTAGGATACCCAGAAGCATATATATACTTAAGAAATGGGGGCTTGATCCCTGAAAGTTTAATGTAGAATCATCAAATATTTTATTTGTGTATTCAGTCTATAAAATATAGCCTAAGAAGAAGCTGTTAGTTGCGGTCCCTCTTGTATCTGTAAAAGCATCCCTTAAAAGGATATTTCGATTGAGGGCTCTGTAATTACAGAGCAGAGAACTAGGCATAAATGCATTCCAGGTCTCATGTATGCATGGACAAGAGTTTTATTCTAGAGTGTCTGCCTTATGTGAGGATATTTCTCTCATCTAAAATGCAGATGAAATCAAGAAAGCTGTGAAAAGTTTCTTGGAAGAGTCAACAGAAATACCATGATGCTTAACTATTTTATTCATACAGTAGCCCTTTCGTCCTCTATCAGAGTTTGTTTACACGTAGTTTATATGTAATTCTGACAAGCCTAGGTATCTGAGCTGAAAGCATATCCGAGGCAGCAAATAAAGAGGAGCCCTAGAAACACTAATAGCAATGAGGAATAATAGCTATAGTAAGGGAAGAATGGAAAAGAGTGTGGGAGATAAACAACAAGTAAAAAGCCCTCAAAATGCACTTAATCTTGGCCAATTTGGTTCACAGTCAAAGCAGATCTCATAGTCTAATGGTCCCTGAGGATATCACACCATATTATTTTCATGGTAATGAAATGCATACATAATGATGCTGCTAAGTCATAAAGAAAAGGCCCAGTTATCTTCCATACAAAATAAAAAATCTTCCCAAAATGATTTAAATGAAAAAGAAAAAGTTGGGTGATTAAAGTACAGACCCCTTTTCATCCAAAATAATTTCCTTTAAGTTTCAGATAGCTTAAGTTTCCTTCTACTGTGTTTGTATGTGTAAATTATGAACAACTTCAGAGCCTTAAAAATGCCTGGATACTGATGAGATCTTACCCTAAGATGATTCCTGATTTATAAGCTTGAATTTCAAGAGTTATGATGCAGCATATAAAACGTTATTATAAATTGCAACTCACTGCCATCCTTAGTACTATACCGGTTTGGGAATGTTTTATTTCCTTCTTACTAAATCATTTAAAAGTAAATAGCTTAAATTTGGCAACTTTTGTTTTCTCTTCCCCACCTCAACCTTTAAAATTCATGCTTTCATCAGAATGCTTTCCTCCTGCACACAGCAAATAATTAATTACTCTTCATAAATAAGTAAAATGTCTCTTTATGCTAGGTCATTGCTCAATGGAAATTATAAATTGCAAGCTTCTCTCTTTGTCATCACAAACAAATAAATCTGGGAAAAACAGACTCTTTGAATAACCTTTTCCATAAAATTCTACTCTCTGATCCTCCAAATTGAATGTTAAGTGACTATCAATTTGTTTGTCTACCTCTGAGAAGGCCTTTGGAATATGATATGTCTAATAACTATCAAAATGCAACTATGGAGATAGAACATTAGTTTTTTTAGTAGTATAGTTTCAAATATTTAGTATACCAGTAAATACAGTATCCAAATAATTAACTCACAAATTGAAGGAATTATAAATCTAAATGAAGTGTACTAAACTATAATCAAATCATTAATATAGCCACCATGGAATGTATATTTAGTGCCTGTAATAATCTCTTTTAATCCTCACAACAGCTCCGTAAGAGTGACTTGTCCAAGGTCACACAGGAAATTATACTAAAATGAGTCTGGAGATCACTAATTCAGAGAACACAAATGTTACTAAAACTCAACAAAGGAGAAGAGGTACAATAAGCACAGCCATACAGTATGCTTTTTATTAATTCAAGAAAAATATTTATATCCCTTTACATGCGCCAAAGAAATTACAAGGAATAATAAAAGGTTTTCTCATTGCCACAGAATAATGTAACATTATATTCCAAGCATCATTCTAAATAATACACACACACACGCACACACACACACACACACATTCAAACAAAGAGCAATACAATTAATGCCAAAAAGACAAAGAAAAAAATTCTTACCTGTCTGGAAATTAAATGTGTTACTAAGAATCTCTTGAGCTACACATAAAATTAGAAGAGATAATTCAAAATACTTTGAGTAGAATAATATTGAAAACACTCTATAGTAAAAGTTGTGGGGCACTGCTAAAGAAGTACTTAGATGGAAATGTGTACCTTTAAGTACAAAGTTCATGAAATTCAGAAGTTTTAAACAAAAGAGTAAGAACTATCACTGCAATGGTTTAGGAAAACTAGAAATGATAAGACCCAAAGCAACAAAGAAGGAAGAAAATAAAAGAGCATAGTCAATGAAATAGGACTAATATGAAAGTTAATAAATGAAACTGTTTATTTAAAGGATGTGATGGGCAAAAGCAAAAATTACAGATATTCTACATAATCTCCTCTTAAACTGTAACTATTATAAGTTAAAATTACATGTATCATCCAATAAAAACAAAATAACCACAATCACAAAAGAAGGTTCAAACATAGTAAGAACTATGCTGGATCCCTGCACAGATAATTTCTTTCTTTTTCTTTTAATTTTGTTTTAAAGAGAATAAAACTAAGGAAAATAAAACAGAATAAAGCCAATCAAAATAAACCAGTATAAGTGATATAGGACTGCAAAACCTTAAAAAATCAACAATAGTTACCATAATGCCTTTTGTTGTCTTCAAAATAGCTGCAGATACCTTTGGACATAGTAAAAATCGAACAGAACAGAAAAGAATAGAAACAGTAAAAACAAAACAATGAATGCAATAAAGCACTTCAAAACAAGCCACTACTAAATCCAATATGTTTTTCTATCTTTAAAATAGCTGTTCCTGCCATCAGATTTAACATAATCAAAGCAAAAGAGAATAAACCCCAACCCAACAAAACAATGGAAATGATATGGTTTCCAGGCAGGGACTGCTACTTTGTGAGGCCTTCTTTTCTCCCTCCACAGTCCACAAATGGCACTGACTCATGGAGAGAGGCTTGGGTGTGGCTGTCCCCACTCCGGCTGCATATGTAATTTCATCCCAAGATTTTCTACCAAAAAAATGGTACCTCCAGCTAGGTGTGCTGGCATATGCCTGTAATCCCTGCACTTAGGAAACTGAGGTAGGAAAGGTTTGTGGTGAGTTTGAGGCCAACCAGCAATACTATAGGGAGTTCAAGGCCAGCCTTAACCACATAGTGAGTCCCTGTCTCAAAATAAATAAATAAGATTTTAAAAACAGTACCTTAGTTTCACCATTATAAAATATTTTCATCCATTAAACTCTTTCTTTCAAATAAACATTTTTATGTCCATTAAACTTTTAAAACAACATCCATCAAGATTTTATCTAGTGGCTAAAAGAAGTATAGACCATTTGGAAAACAGAAAATAACTAAGAAGGAATTAAAAAGTTGTTTTAATCCAAGAGATAGTTTATACATGTGGTTCTAGGCCTACAACCAAAATAAGTGGCAGAAAAAATTAGTTACTAGTGAATTGAACTCATGACTATGCTGATAAGATACTGTACAGTTTCTTTTTGAAATGCACAGATTAATTCTTTTGCCTTATTTCTTACTTTTTTCTTCCTGTCCAGCCGACCTCAGCAACTCACCAGTTCAGTCATCCTCAGGAACATCATGTTTCATTAGCATGCTTTTTTTGTTCTGATTTTTTTTTTCCAAAGTGTCACTAAGTTGCCCAGGCTTGTCCTCTAACTCTTTTTCTCAAGTGATCCTCCTGGCTCAGCCTCCAGAACAGCTGAGACTAGAGCTATGCGACATCTAGTCCAGTTAACATGCATGGTGATTTAAGGCTTCTATTTCTTTTACTCCTTTGGTTCTATCTGCATGTATTACCATCCTCATCTCTACTTGTTCAAATTTCACCTCTGTCTATGAAGAAACTTTCACTTACTTCCATGTAAGAAACAATGTATCTGGTTTTGGAATCCAGCTAGTCTGCTTCTGCCTCAGTTATGATATTTAAAGCACTATAATGTAATCTGTCCTTTGCATGTTTGTTTTCTAAGGTATACTTTAACTTTATGAATATATGTCATATTCCATAGGGACAAAGCTCATCACATGTGTTACTCTGTCTGCTCTACAGCATCTACCCTAGCATCTGCTAGAAGTTTAAGTAACATAACCTCTGAGGCTCAGTCTTCTCATATAAGTTGTAAGAGCTAAAAACAGTTCTTATTTCCTGGTGTTATTCTATCATTAAGTGAGATTATATACATATAACTTTTAATGGAGCCCTTAGTACACAGTAAGCACTCAATATGATAGAAGTTCAATAAATGATGAACAAAATAGAAGCCTTTCAAATAATTTGGTTATTCAATAGGCAAAATTTGGCTATTAGCAATAAGCAAAGCTTGGCTAATATTTTGGCAATTTGCAACATTCTTAGTATGATATCAATTTTTAAATGTGTCATCAATTTACTATCAGCTCTCTTGAGGGGGAGAAAAACTGTTGGATTAAATATACACATCAATTACAAGACACATTTTCAATTTTAGAGACATTTCAAATTGTAGAAGACAGCAAGTTCATGCAAATTCTTCTATCCTGCCATACATCAGTCCTTTGAGCACACATCTCCTCATTCTAAGGCTAGCCACAGTGGCCACCACCCCAGTGTTACAGTACACCTGCTAACTCACAACCATCTCCCATGTACTCGTAACACACTGCAACCTGTGGTGCATGCTCAGCTCTGCAATGAACGTGAATTCGGCCTGGCGGAGCAAGAGAACATGCTTCTCCCTGGACACTGGGAACTCTTCCTATTCATTTTCTTCCATGATTCTACAGCTTTTCAGAGTATGGAACACTCTTTTCAAAATTATATGTTTATTGTATTAATAGTTTACAGCTTGAATTTTTACATGTTGTTTTATACTTTGCAAACTATTTGCAAGTAGACTAAGCCAATTCATTTTTACATACACACACAACAACAAACCTTTGGGACTTAAAAAAAGTATGAGAAAGATTTCTATGTCTTAGATAAGGAGATGAAGACCCAGAGAAGATTTCCTAACTCAATGAAGTTTATACAACTAAGATGCAAAAATACCCAAATGTTCTCATCACACATAAATGTTTTTGTTTTAAAGATCAGTTCCGCCTCACTTTACTGCAAGTTTTCTTCTGTATTATCTTCTACATGTGCTGCTTCCTTCACTGACTTCTAAGCATTAAGGTTTGGAAAATTTTGTATCTCTTTTTTTCCCCTACAGTTACCACAAATCGGGCTTTGGATGTAACCTTTACATGGTTAAATTCTGTTCTCTGTGCCATATTAGAGTCTCACCTATCATTCTACTGGAAATTTTCATTCATACATCCTCTCTTCACATTAAACTAATGAAGTTTACTCATTGGAGAAAAATAGCAAATTATAAATAAAAAGCTTTTATTTTCTAACCACAATAAAAGTAAAACAAGGTTTTCATCTATTCTTCAATATACTAATTTTCTAAGGAAATTCTTCCACCTCATCCAACCTCTTAACTGGACACTAATATAACTACATTTGGGAAATGAGAGTCTGAAATAAAAAGTAACTCTAAAATTATTGTAAAATATATTTTTTACTATTATATTGGTTAATCAAGCTCCTGTGGCTGACTTGGCATTCACTCCTCACCTAAATACTACCCATATACCACTACATGCTCAAAGGTGGTACTCAAAATATTTAACCACAGATGTTGACTGTCTGAGTACAGTCCTCTGGAGTGTGCCAGGTAAATGTTTCCCTGTCACATTAATCTAAGTCAGTGCAGCCTCAAAAGATCAAGCTTCAGCAACAAACAATGATAGTGACGAAATATATGCCTTTGAAATGCTTAGGAACTCCACATATTAGACTTTTTAAAGGAATCTTGTACCAGAAATCCCTATTATTGCATACTATTATTCCAAATATGACAACAGGACACACACACACACACACACACACACACACACACACACACACACATTCAGGAGTACTCAAAATCTCCAAAAGAGCATCAAGGACAGACACCCAAAAGCCCACATGCTCTACTCTATAAAACTTATAATTAACACTGTTTACCTGTCACCAACATTTTGTTGCAGCTATAATTAAATAACCACCAAAAATAAGGAAATAGAAATCTCTATTATTTCATTAAGCTCTCTACCTCTATGAAATCTTATAGCATAAAACAAATTTTTAATGACAACACAATCCCTGTAGATAATCAAAAGATTTTCACAGTAATGAAACATGTTAGCTTGCAAAATGTCCCATGTTTGGTTCATCATATGATACTATTTAGGGTATATAATCCTGAAAGGGCAATCCGATAATCACACTAGAAGCAATTTTGTACAATACTAGTGCTGAAAAGTCAATTTAACTTTCCAGCTTTATAAGACTTTGTTATTGCTATTGTTAATTATTTCTCATTTAATGGGAAATTGGCAACAAGGTCCCCAACTGTCATTTTAAATCTGCAGTAATATCATGTGAAGCTTTCCGTCCTTATTCCCAAGTCCTGGATTATCAGAGTTAAATGGCAGATCCGGCGTTACAAAAGCTCAGGGGCAGGCACTGTTACACAAATTGCCAATTCAATTAACAGTGTGCAAATGCTCCACTGGCAGACTGCAGGAAGGACAGCCATTTTGGCAAGTGTCATTCCTAATTTATCAAACTGTCAAACCTTCCACTCAGGTGCCTCCGGTCACTGTCTGCTTCTTAATGCTACATTGTAAAAGCTGCAGGAACCATTCTTGTAGCTTGACAAGGCACAATACTCAAAACTGATTTTAAAATCAAATGTACAGTTGTCTTAATTATTCTCAGTATAAATGATGTTTTAATTACAAACACAGAATGGGAATATTAAATCAGGAATGGATCTGGGTTTACACAGAAAGACGAGAACTTGTTACCTTCCTGTCTTCAGAAGTAGAAGGGGCAGGATAATTTATACTAGAATGGTTTACTAAGCCTTAGGATTCTTCAGTTTTACTGAGTAACTGCATAAGCCTTTGGTCCCCCAAACTTATATAAAATTAATTCTTAGGGAAAGTGATAAACTTTTCTTCCTGTAATTACTCCTATGCTTTTGAAATAATCAGGAGTTCTAAAGTGATTCTTGTGTTCTAGAGTTCTCCACAAACTATCTTCATCTTGATACTAATAGCTAATACCCTACTGGATACCTTTATTTACATAATTTCCTATATACTGATGCCCATTAAAATCTATAAGGAGTAAAACATATCAAATTGTTATCATTGGCCATGCTTTCATTAGTTCAGAAACTACTAACTGAACAAGGCATTATGGTCAGCACCAGAGAGAGTAGGAGTAAAAGTTAGTTTGGGATTCACCCAGTATTTCAGCAAAATTTTCTTTCTGCATTTATGTGATTTCCTTAATAGTTTACAATCAACCATTTTTTCCTAGGATATCTAGAAGATAGCAAGCACAGTGCAAAGGGATTATTTTCACCATGAATTTGTTTCTTCCTTTCAGTTACTGAATACTGGAAGGTTGCGAAAGGAGACACAGGTGTAGGGATGGTCTATAGAAATGAACCAGACAATAGTTCATTGTCCATCAAAAAAGCCAGCTCCAGCTGGGGCCTCTGGGTAAGACTCTTGGACAGCCTAATGCATTCTAAAAGCATGCCATCAATAAACAATTCTTATGCCCCTTAAATGCCAACTGCTGTGCAAAGCTGGACAGACTCAGATGAGTAAGACATTGTCTTGTATCTGATCAGGTAAGTCTTAGTAGAGAGAAGTGATAGCAACCCCCAAAAAGGAAGGAACACTATAGTTTTTAGGTAGCACCTCTAATTCAAAGACAGGTTCAGTGGCACACATCTGTACTTGCAGCTACTTGGGAGGCTGAGACAGGAGGATCACAAGTTCAAGACCAGCCTAGGTAACTCAGTGAGATCCTGTCTGAAATTTAAAAATAAATATAAAAAGAGCTGGGGATATAGCTTAGTGCTCCCTGGGTATCATTTCCAGTACCACCAAAAGCTTTTGAAAAGTCAGCCAGAAAAATCTTCTATGTTTTATTAAGAAGGTATGATACACAAATAAGGAGAATTTCCATGATGAGAATAGGATACCAACTCCTGATAGGCACAATGTTCCATCCAAAAATACAACCTCTGCAATCTGAAATTTCACCATTATCAAGTAATTTCTTTGGATCTACTCAGCCTTATATTTTCAGATTCATTTACCATAGTTTTTCTTATCAAGTACTAAGAATCATAGGAACTTTTAGTTACAGATGAGATGAAAATAGAGTACAGGACTATGAGAATGGAACTTAAAAACAAAACTTTAGCAGAAAGACAAGTATTAAGGGACATCAGTGACAAGGAGTTTTCTTTAAATTTTTGCTTAAAATAACATTTATTTTATGCATATGTTTATTTATGTGTGTGTAACAAATGCACTTATATACATTTTAGACACACACACAGTACATACACACAGAGCTATACAATTAACAAGGGCATAATTGCTCCAGGATGCAACAGGCAGACCTGAGCACCAGTGTTATAATTTGGCAGCCAGTTTGTAGATTAAAAAATAAAGCCAGCCATTCCATTACCATGAGAGCAGCAACCAGGGCAGATGCATTTAATCAGAGGGTAACGACAGAGGCGATAGGAGTCAGAGCATTTCACAGCATCAAACCCCACTGGCACTGCAGGTCACTGAAAGACATCTTGATTTTATCACTGCCAGTAATTTCCATCAGTCTTAGTACAATTTAATCAATAAACCTTTAGCTCAGAGTTTACCATGTTCATGGCACTCTGCTAGCAAGCTACTATCAGGGCATAAAGGTCCTTGGGCTCAGAAGGCTTATATTTTCTACTGTTCTGCAAAGCAACCCCATGCTTGACAAGACCATGTACTTTACTCTCTTCCCAAACCTGACGGATTCATTTTCCCCCCTTTTAGGTTTGGCAACTACCTATATAAGGCCTGCTATCTAAATCTCTCTGGTTTCTGAAAGCTACTCATGCAGTTGTTTGTGAGACACACAGAAATGGTGGTATCTGCTGGGGTCTTAAAGTCATCCCAGTTATTTGCTGGAGTCTTAAAGTCATCCCAGTTATTAGAGAGTATTACCCATATATTGCTTTGTGTATTACATACACACCAAACAAGTAACAAAACAATACCAGTGATTAGTAACCAGTACTTACATATTGAGCATCTACTGTGTGCTCAGCTCTCTTTTAAGAGCTTTACACACACAGGTTTGGACAACCATGAACTTCCTTTTATAGTTAAGGAACTAAGGCTGAGATTTGCCAGATCATTTGTTCATCCAGCCAAAGTGACAAAGCTAAGAGTTAGACTCAGGCAATTCAGATCTAAAGTCTATCCTCATTTGCTGTTTTGTTATTATGCCTAGGAGCATGAACTGTATTAATCCTTGAATTATCCCACACAAAGCAGAAGGACCATATTGTTCTCCTATTATTCATAATAAGACCAGAGAATAAGAATTGACATATGCATTACTCAGGTTATTCAGAAGTTACTAAAAAAGCCAAAAAGATAATCCAGAAACTCTATTTCCCATTCTCTCCCAGGCCATAATACCTCTCAGGGATAAACTGTACCCCACTTGACAATCCCATCCTGTATTGGTCAATTCTAGAGTATCCATATATCTCCACAATCTTTCCTTCAAGTTATTTTCAACTAATTAAGCAAAACAGGCCCTAATCATTGGTTGATATTCTTTGCTATCTATTATTTACTTTTATTCCCCCCGTGAAGCCGGATGTCTGGTAGGACGTCTTTTCTACTAAAACTTAATTACCTCTCCTACCCTAGGGAAGGTATGCAAAACCCTGATAACAAAATAAGTAGAGGAAGGTTAAGGAAATTCATCTTAGTGTGGTGCTTTGCCTCACTCTAAAAAACAATATTCTCCTCAGCCTGCAGGACAAGGAAAGCACCCAGAACAGAGGCACTATTTGGAAAGGTAGGGCTGTTGTAGTTCGAATTGATTCAGTTTTTCAATCTGGTCTCTTTGTGCTATCTGAAGTTCATCCTTCTCACTTCCTAGCTCATCAACCAATTAACAAAATGCTGGTCAATCAACAAGTACATGCCCTCCTCCAGAAAGAAATGAGATCAGTTTCCACAAATACATATGGCAACTACTCTCATCTAATTTCATCTGTTTCTTAGGTGCATTGAACATGCACATTTTGTGCCTCTCTCTGCCATGTCAGATGCTGTGGTCATACAGGTACCAAGACCATGGCTCCTGTCCTCACCCAGAGTACTTTCCATCTGGAGAGTCAAAGCCCATCCTGTGTCCACATTTTTCTTTTTGCCTCCCATGGCACGATGAGTGTGGCACAATGACTGTGGAGAGTGACTATATAACCAGTCTCTACTTCCATTGGATCCAATACCTTGTTACTTAAGCAATCTGCCAAGAACAACCCTGATCCTTCTCTCAGTCAAAAGCCTGTTTCCTCACCAATTACTGGATAGAAATGTACCCTTTCCGGGCTGTCACCCCAAACCCTCCTGCTTTCTAGTCCTCCCACTTTGTCTTTCTTTACAGGTAGCACGGTCCAGCCACACTGGACAACTCTCCTAATCAATCGTAGTTTCATTTTCATTTGTTATTGAGTATCTACCATGCATCATGCATTGGTAACAGAAGAGTGAAAAATAAAACACATTCCCTAAAAGCTCTTAATTTATCTGAAGAGGCAGATATCCAAATGACTGCCAAAGAGTCCAGTGGCAAGTGCTGGGGTGGGGGAGGCAATCTTTACATTTGGAGCTGGATAATTCTGTGTTGTGAGAGGTACTGTCTTGTGTATTAAGTGGGTTTTAAAAGCAAATTTGAGATTGAATTCCTCCTCCTTGTATTTTTTTTAAATACCATACAGCCTCAGATATTTCACCTAGAAGAAATAACATTTCCACTCTAGAATTCCTTTTGTTAAGGATGTCAGTAGCCTTGCACCCCACATGAGTACTTGATATTGGCCACTTTCCTTTCCCTCTTCTTTGACAGGCTGGACCACACTTTAAATGCTGTGGTGTATTAAAGATAGCCCGTAACCTTTAGCTGCTTCTCTCGGAGAATGAACCCTCTCTTGAGTCCATTCTAGACTTGCCTTTCATTATGACCAATAGAAAGGGGCAGAGGTGATACTCGGTGAGCTCTTGCTGTCTCTTCAAGTTGCCAAGTAACTTCTTTTGCTCTCGCAGAAGTCTACCACCATGTTATTCTTACAACCCTGAGTCCTCCACCATGAAGCCCCAGTTATCTACATGCAGAAAAATGTATCCACTTAGCAAATGCCACCAGACTCTATGCCAGGCAATGCTGCCACACAAACTCAGGCAGACCTCCACACACATTAACACGTTCCCACCAGCTTGAACCATCGGCGGTTCCATAAAGTCCAGTTATACTTGAAGGGGCAAGTTTTACAAATTACAGAATTTTAGAGAGAACTTTAGAAGGTACCTGGTAAGTCTTCCTCTTCCACTTGTTCCCAGCTTTTTCTTGAACAATCACATCTCGGCTCAGTCCCATCCAGTTCTAAAGCCTCAGCATCCCTGCCCTTCCTCTGCCTGAGTCAATGCTGGCCTGTCTACTTCCTCCCGGCATACTGAAGAAATGATACTGATTTAGACTGAAAAGCAAACGATGGCCACTAATACCCCCAGCTCCAAAAGGACACCATATGCTTCCTTTATGCCAATATATGCACAAGACAGCTTGCAACTTTTTCTAGCAATAGTTCAAGATCAGTTATGTCTCTCCTCAGGACACTCAACAATCCAGATGAGGCTAGTTTGGTGGGAAATGGACAGAATTTATGTCATTACTCAATACTGACTAGTACAGTTAGTTAAGCTAGTACATATCCTCATGTCCATGCTCAGAGAAATTGTCTCAAGAGATATCATCTGAGCTCATGGGACTTCTGTAGGGGCCAGAAACTCCCTGAGTGTATAGGATGCTGAATGAGCATTCTAGCCCTCATATGTTCTCATCAAAGAACTTGATACTTAAGCCTATGAACAATAAAAAAATTACTGGTTTCATTCATATAAAACCTGTTGTGCAAACTTTGAACTGCTGAGCTAAGATTTACAGTACAATTCTGCAATTAAGATAACTGATACCTATTAACAGAAATGCTCAGCTCCACTTTCTCCAAGATGATTCTATGAATCATTAATTTTACTTAAAAGACAAACTAAAGAAAAATTCAAGCTTTAATGTATAAAAGATCATTTATCATATGAATATGTTCTTTAAAGCTCTAAAGGAAAATCACAATTTTAACTTTTCTAAAACACAGTGGCTCTACAAAACCAAAGCTATAATAAATGAACAAACCAAGAAAAGTCACCAGATGGGATCTTCAGCCAGTTCTGACCTTCAAACTGCTCTGTGTCATAGTTTGGAAACTCAAGGCTAATATATCTCATACGTACCTTTTACTTCCCTAATTCTCAACAAGATTCAAACTGCGATCCTCCTGTCTCTTTGTACACTCATTCACTTCTGAATCTCCACCCATCACCCTCACCCCTACCACTGTGGCTTTTTCCTCTGGAGAATCTTCTAACATCTACTTTTCTTCCAATGAACTCACTGCATCCTTGCCCTCCTCACATAGTATGCAATGTCATTTGGAACTAAACTGAAGCCTGTCTCTCTCCATGCCACCTTGCAGGACTGTGGTTTTCTTTCTCCTAAATGGAGACAACTTATCTCTCATAGTCCTACCATCCCAGTCAAGCATGGACACATATAGGTACACACATCTGCCTGGGGGACCAGGCACGCCAGACCATCACTCTTCTAATCTCATGCAAAACTACCCATTTGTTGTACACATGCTCAGCTATATTATTCTTTTACCTCCTTGGCACCTAACATTCTGTGAGTGACTCTATTCTCAACTGTGGTAGAATAGATGATGCAGTCAAGGATCTGCCCATTGCTCAAAATCCTAGGGAAAAAGATATATCTATGAAAAAAAGTACAATTACAAAGTATTTATTCACACATATTTTCATGTTTTGTAAATAATCTACTTCTTGATTCCCATAAATTCCCAGACATGTCTTTGTGTATTGTTTCCCTAAGTCAATCCATTTTGCCTTTTCATACTTTTCCTTTCTCTTATCTTTCCACTACTAATTCAGTTATGTCTTGCAAGAAGCCGTCCCTACATTACCTTGCTGTCCATTCTAATCTTCCCTTTTCTTCATCTCCTTTCATCTTTAATGGTTTCATCTTGTTATCTAAAGTAGTGGACTTGTTATTCAGCTCTTTCACTAAATAGTGCCCTTTTCCAGAAAATCATAAACCTCATGAAAGCATGAACTGTGGCTTTTATGTTTTTCATTAGTCTTTAACAAATACTTGCTAACCAATAGAAATCACATGATTAAAATTAATGTACAGAGGTATTACTTTTTGTTCTTTTATATTGACAGCCTTTCTTTCACCAAAAAATAAGGATTGAGTCTGTGACCAAGTCCAAGTTTTGCTAAAGATTAGATAGTGAATTCAAAATGTTTTCTTGTTACTCACATTGTGTTATCTCCAGAGGTCCAAGTGTTTCTGTATTTCATTTAATATATTTTTAATAACCTGTAGATATGTATCATTCTTTTCATGGATTAACAATATTATATATTTAGATGGTATTCTATCATTCAATTAGAGTATTTTTAACAAGTATTCAGAGGTCAATATGGTAAATTTTAAATAATGTCCAAGAACACAAAATATATTAATGCTTTTGTATGTATCAAGTATTTGCAATTCTCTATTATTTCTAATTCTTATTGCAATATTATAAATATCTGCTACTGTAATCATTTCAAGTTGAGCCAACTGAAAGTCAAAGAGTTTAGCTAAGTTTTTTAGAGTCTCACATGTATTGTCTAGGTGTACAATTCCTAGAAGAGCTAATATTTTCAGACTTCTGTGTAATTAAAAAAATCTCATTTCAATTATTCCCAAATGAGATTGATAATAAATACATGTCATAAACAGTTATTTTATAACAAGTATTTACACCAAACTAAATATAGTTTTTCTCTCATTCTTACATTTTATGTCATATTTGGACATATTCTTTGGATTTATCTAAAATTTTACCTATTATCACTTAAGAATTTATATACAGATACATACTTACAAAGTGATGTAGTAGATTCAGTCAAGTAATACCATACATAATATTCTGAAACCCAAGGGAAATTTTTTAAAAACCAGGAAACAGTCAAATAACATAAATCAACAACAAGAAAAATGCTGTACCTCAGGCTATATATATTGGAAACTCTGCCTCTGCAGACTTTGAATAGAGTTCAACAAATTATGGGTAATGTTTGAAAGGTAAGAGTGAAACAATGCTAAAAAGCCCCTCAGTAATGTAACCTAAAAAGGTATCTAAATAAATATATATATATATCACAAATACAGCTATTCCTATTTTCCAAATTCAAAAGTAGGAATGATTTTATGGCATGGTGGCTATAGTAACCAATCATTACTTGAGTGATAATCTCCAAAGTTTGACATGATGTAGTGAATCAAGTTCAAAATTCTGATAACAATGTAATTACAAATATAATATTAAGTAATTCCAACTTAGATTTAAAAACCCATTAATGTCATAGGTACTGACAGCATATGCATTGAAGTTGTGTATGTGTGTGTGTTTTAATATTGTCATCATTTTAAATTCACAGGACCTTAAAGGTAAGAGTGCTTACGGCAAAGACATTTGTATTACAGTAACCAGCACTGCATGGATAAGGAGTGGGACAGACATTTCACTTCCAAATTTCACCTTTGGGAATTATACTACAGAGAGGTACCCTGGTAGTTGGTCTTTAAATACTTATTCTGACTGGTTTTCCTCTTGCAAGATCGCTTTAGATGGCACTGTGATTCAATAAACCACTGGGATATAGCATTAACTCTCAGTGTGTTAGAACTTGAATAACCATTCATATTACAATCAGGGAATTCAAATGATAGATTGTTTCTGGATCAGACTTGCTCTAGTCAAGAATATTTTTATCTGATGAGAATGACTATTTTGACTTTGAGATATAAAACTCATAGAGATACTAATTCAAATACATATGATCTGATCTCCATGCATTCCAACACTTCACTGCTACATCCTAGCTATTTTTTATAGGAAAAAAACTTATTGTACTGCCAAAACACCCCCTGCCACCTTGAATGACAAGTGCATTTATGCATTTTCATGAGCTCATTTCAGGACAGGGAAAACATGTTCCACAATTCTCAATAAATGCCTTACAATACTAAAATATTATAAGGATACTTTATTTAATCTAGTCACCATAATCCTATGTATATAATGAATGGCAAGTGATAGGAAATTACAATCTCAAATGTCCATAAGTTGATAAAATTATGAATGGCTCCCCTTGTTACCACAAAAGTTATGTGCTTGGTTTTTGTCTTTTATACATACATATACACATATATTTATGAATGTGTATATATGGTTTTGTTTTCCATCTCATTTTGTTTCAATCATCCTCACAACACCTGAGAAAAATACTAAGTATCCCACATACATTTGAGCACAGAATTTCACTTCAAACATTAAAAGAATCAATAACCACAAGTATAAGGAAAATATTCTTGTCAACCTTTTCCATAATGTATAATGTGTAAGCAAAATAATACTGAAGACATGATCAGGTAACTATAAACTAAAAAGAATATTTCTGTGGTTATGATCTTTAAGCAGTAAAAATGCCCAACTCAATGTTTCAACTGTTAAATGCAAACATTAATTGGAACACAGTAATTTAGAAAGAGTAAAATATATTAATTACTCCTGTTGTTACAAGAGCCCACAGGTGTGATTACCCAGCTGAGTATTTCACACAATACACATACAACAAAATTGTGATACGTATCAACCAAGCTGTAGGGAAGTGTGAAGAAAACTGCAAGTCTCATTATGAATACAACCCTGAGAAGAACATACAGAATTCATCTATGGAAGTCTAGAGATGACTAAGAAAAAGGATTTACACTAACATATAAAACATAAATGGGAAACAAAAATAACATTAATAGCAAAACTAACAATGAACAGTGATTGTAACTACTTTCTTAACACAGCACAGATCTTAAAAAAAGCTTTGGTAGATGTGTTTCTAGATCAAAATTCTCCCTTAATGATATTCATGACAAAATGTGACAACTGTCTTTCTTTCTTTCTTTCTTTCTTTCTTTCTTTCTTTCTTTCTTTCTTTCATTTTAAAATGAAAAAAAATAATAAAATGATGATACAGCATTTCACTCAAAACAAAATAATAAGAGATTAACACTGGCTAATATATTGCATATTAGACAATGTATTTCAACACAGCAAATGTAGTAGGGTTACTCTAAGGCAGCCTTCTCTTCTGAACCACTCAAAAATTAAATCTTTGGAACAAAACCTTCCTTATGACATAGGCCAACTGAATCATTGAAGTTTCCCTACAATATATCATATCCACTAACTCTTCATGTCTTGGTTTCCTTCTTTTATTCTATCTCTAATGAATTTGTACTCATCCTTTAAGATCCATGTCCAATGTTACTTTGAAGTTACACTGTTAACAGTTATCAACAGAAAGTAATAATTATTTATTTGTCTCCTCTATTAGACTGGAGTTTGGAAAAGTAGGTATTGATTTTCATTTTTAAAAATTTCCAAATGCGGTATGATTCATAGTAAATACTAGATGAAAAGTTGGTAAGTGGGATGGATGCATGCATGCAGGAATAAAGAGCTTCTCACATTTCAACTCACATTCTGATAATTTAATTTTAATGTCACAAGAGAATTTGCTGTTGAATTACCTGGAGCTGTATGAATCCAGAAGCTACATACTTGCTAGTATCAAAAGAACTTCTTATGATGGCATCAATGATTCTGATCAAAAATTATAGGTTATATAATTTCCACACTGCACCTAATGTGGATTTAGTACTAGTGTTGTACAAGGAGAAAATAATACTTATGGATCAAACTTATACATACATGTATTCCATTATGAGTAAGGCTTTTGATTAAATAAGCACCATGGCAATATACAAATTGAGATATAAGTACTTACTGCACCATTTTTATAGTTTTTAATAATTACATAGTCTGTATCTGGATTTCTGATTATTTTCCTCATTTTAAAATACTCAGAGTATCCTGCAATGGACAGCTAAGATAACATTAAAAACTCAGAATAATCCTAAGTGCCATAAGGGAACTCAACATATACTCTGAGACATTCCTTATAGTTCAATCAATTAAAATCCCTCTTCAAGGAAGAAAAGTAGGTGTAACCCAAAGATCCTAAGATGGATTTGTATTCTTGTTGCAGAAGAATCATAAGCTAGTTGATATAAATTTAAGACACTGAGTCCTCATGACATGTTCAAAATGGAATCTCATTGCTTTGAAGTTTAGAATAAAGTGGAGACCTTGATATGCATAAGGACACCAAAAGCACAAAGAAAGATCTGTAAGAAGGTGCTAAGAGATAGCCGCTCTGTCTCAGTACCGAGGTTGTTCTCTTTGAAGCTTTTCTTTGTGGACTGTACATTTCATTCTACTGAATTTCAGTCACCTCCACGGTAGACAACACCATTCATCTTATTTCATCTTTTTAACAGGGACTTGATGAGGTGACACAGGACTGATTCTTAAAAACACATTACCTGCTATGTGAGGCATTGTGTGACAGGAAGAACTATCTTAGTGACAGGCACCTGACAGCAGATTTGTTGATTTCATGGTCACTTCATTTAAAGTAACAACGAGGTGAAATATGCCATCTGATAATCTGTTTGAATGTTGACTGTGAAAAGCACTTAGCATTTCTGCCAGCTCCCAGGACTACAGAATCTGTTTTTCAATATGTGAGGGTCTGTCTTCCTCTTTACTTGGTTTTCCTCAATTTTCTGTCCCCATCTCTTTTCTCCTCAGAGGAAATCCTCTAGTCACTTTCTGGAAATAAAGTTATGTGGAGACATCTGGCACAAAGGAGAGATAAAAAATCTCTCCTTTCAACCACACTTTTTAAAGACGCTATGCATTTTACAGTTTAAAGCTTATGGATGAAAAAGAGAGCTGGGCCACCATTTCAGAAGGGCCACAATGAGAAGGATATAGGGTCTTTTTTAGCATGTCATTCAACATCACTGAACTCCAATTGAGGGTGAGACATGAGCACAGGGATATCACACCCTGCATTCCCTACATATTCAGCTTGAGAAAACAGTAAATCCACATATGCGAAGGGCATATCTCCATACATTTTATGTCTGCATTTCTTTACTTATTCTTCTACATAGTAAAGGTCACTTAACCAAAACGCTTGGAAACAGAAGTGTTTCAGACTTGGAAATTTTTCAGATTTTGCAATATTTGCACAGACTTTACTAGTTGTGCATCCCTAATCGGAAAACCAAAATGCTCCCAAATCCAAACTTTTTTGAGTACCAAAGTGACACTCAAAAGTTTTGGGTTTCAGAACATTTCAGATTTGGGGACTGAGAATACCCAAAACATATTAATAAAGTAAAAATAAACAATTATACCAATGCAATGACTTTCCATGCATCACATTCCCATAGCACTAAAATTGCAGATATTGGTACTAAAGAGACTCCCCTCTGTGTAGAGCAAGGACTCTTTACAAGAAATAAGAGGACAGTTTTCCCAACTCCACAGCAAGCTGGCTTTTACCATGCCAGGAGAAGGCAGATTAACAGACAATAATTATCATCATGTTAATCACAGTAATAATTTGTTCTGATAAAGCATTTTGTACTCCATTGAAAATTTAACCAGTAAACATGGAATCTTCTAAAGGAAATCAGCAGTTAAATTTGTTGGAAGAGTTGCTCCCACCCAGTGGGAAAATCATACTTTAGCCATGGATGGCCTACATAAAAAAGAAAAGCTAATGTTGGTTGCTTTATGAAATACTTCAACCTCCTTAGATTATCTAGAAATTACCCATGTCAACTGTCTCAGACCCTAATTGCTTAGAATCCCACACCCACCACAACTCAGCTCAGCTGCACAGTCCACACATCACAGAGCTGCTTGGACATCAACATGTTTGAAGCTTTTTAAACAGCATTAAATATGAACCTGAAACAGCCCAGTTAAAATTTACACTTTCTCTGAAAGATTTTTGACATATTCAATGCTTGTGAAAGCTGAGGGGCTGACGGCCTAGTCAAGTACAGTTGAGTGAGCAGACTGCCAGATTTCCCACACTCCACCTCCAGGGCAGGTGAACCGTGACACAGAGGGACAAACCTCTCCTGCCTTCTCTCTTCCTTCTCCAGAAAATATAGAAAAGAGAAAGAAAGAAAAAAACTTCCTTCAAACTATTGTGTGATGATTTCTTTGTTTAAATAAACATCTCAATAGAAGTAGGCACTCCTAGCAACTGTCTACTCCACAGCTTCATCTGAATCTCTTCTAAGCGATTAATTTCTCACCAAATTTCTTCTAGAGTGACAGCTGGCTTATCTAAGTTGGAGGGTTTTCTTCCTTTCAGTGTTTTTCTTTTATAATTGATCCTTACTTGTCTAAGAAGCCACTTCACGATTCTTAGCACTGTTTACCAAGGATATAAAGAAAAATGCCAGATACACACAGATGAGAACTTTTTCTTAGAATGTTATCCTGAGCCTTACAACTCAAGCACTGCTAATACAATGCTATGCCTCTGAATTTCTTCCTTTATTCAAACTTCTAAAAATGCTCTTATTGAAAACTTTTCAGTATGTTGTGGTAAAAAGTTATTCGTTATTCTAGCAGCATGCAAACAGATGAAACAATCAGCTAGAAAAGAATTTAGGGCATGTCTCTAAATTGAAAGTGACAAATTTTCAAGTTACACTAAACAAAGCGTTATGTAACTCTGAAGGCATATGTGTGCATGCACGTATGTACGTTATGTTAAACAGTTACACAATAGTTCCTTCAGAAAAGGCCAGCTATCTTCAGCACATTTCTAAACTTCGTCACTCTCTTCAGAACCATGTACCTGTGAAGCTTTCTGATATTTGGCATTTGGTGTAAACCATTGTGCGAACCCAAGCTTCATCACTTCCATTTTTTGCCATCTGGAGGATAATGAAAATGAAATAAAGACCAGAAAGTGTTTGGCTTTGGTGTTGGGGGGCGGGGCACACCCAAGGTATTAAGTTATTCAAACACCAGTAATGTATGGCATTGCACATTCTCACTGTCACAGCCTTTGTTGAAAAGGATTTCCCTGACCTTTCCTGTAACCAGCAAACAAATAAGCCCTCTCTCTCAGCAGGAGAGAGGCACTGGTCCATTAGATCATTAAGCAGTTCTATTCAGATACCCCTCATTCTCCTGTCCTTGGCCCTGAAGAGAGAACTGGCAGCAGTCCAATCAGTCAGAGAGAAGGCAGGCAAATGTGATTGCGTACAGGATAGCTTGAAATGTAGCAGCAGGACCAAAGTCGCAGAGCAGACAGCACTGAGGGGAGGATGTGGAGCTACATGAGGGGTAGTGTTCCAACAACGGAAGGCTGGTGTTTCAGTCTGCCAAACAAGGTAATGACTCACCCAGGCAGGAAAATATTACCACCATGGGGATATTTGGAGCATCTCAGTCTGAGAGTAATTAGGAACTAAACTACAACAGCATGCTTCAGTGATGAAATGAGAAAATAAGCAATACCTCTGTCAAGTTCTGATTGGTGAGTATTAAATGAATCTGGGCTTCTATCAAATCTGACCACAAACTATGAGCTTGTAGCAGATTGTCAGATTGCAGAACTATTTCTGTATTTTCATGAAATAACACAGCACACAAATGTGTGCAGACATGTCAACACACACATACATTAAAAAAATGGTAAGGTGAAAAATGCTGGCCGAAAGAATTTTAGGGAAAATCATTACCACAACTATATAATTCATTTCTATAGCATACATTTGCTCATCCTGAAGCTTTTTCTACTCCTAATTACACTGTCTGCAAAAGGGAAAAATGAGTCCAGGATGGAAAATGCTAACAATATCATTTTATTAATAAGAATGATATACAATTTTCAAAATAAAAAGCACATGTGTTTAATGGATTTAGGTAATGGAATTATTTTACTTATGAGTATCAGTTGCACAAATGTAAATTCTCTGGCAAAGAGGACAAATGTTAATTTTTATTTCTTTGTATTTTCAAATCGCAGACAATTTGTATTCATTAGACAATGCAAAAACCTCTTTTCTCTTATAATTGTAAAGTGACATTATAATTAAATTGGGTAACCTCAGCAGCATCTGCAAGTTAAAGAATCACTTACAAGCTGGCTGGACAAAGCCCAGTCACATTAAATCACCAGACAGTTACACATCAATAAGCCTTCCTTGCAACGGCCAGGTCAGAACCTCAGCCATACCAAGAGAAAAACATTAGTCAGCCTAGAAGGCCTCAGATGGTTAGCAGTAAGAACATCTTCTCAGAGGACTCTCACTCAGATCTTCCAGAGCATGCACTCTGAAATCTAACAGACACTTGTTTGACTTCCTCCACAGAGGCTCTGTTCCCCCTCCCGGCCACCCTCCAAAATGCACTTACAATGTCAGTCTCAGGCAATCTGAATGAGAGGCAAACACAAATTATCTCTCTTCTCAATATGAACAACCTCTATTAGGCCAGGTTAATAAACTCTAATAGATGTAAGGGCTAATACAATATTCAGCTATTGACATAAACATAAATATAAATTTCAAAGAAAATAACCTACTTTAGTAAAACTACCTGTGCAATAAAAATTAATGAACTCCAAATGATTCTGCACATCTCTACCAAATTGCATTTTCAGGCTCACATCTTCAGGACATGCTGGGTGGTTTGATGCATTCCCACAATTCATCTTCCTGCTAGGCCAATTTTAATTTAAATGCAATTAAAGGCTCAAAATGAACATTATGTATTAGATAAAGCCCCAAATCTGCAGACTATCATAAATATGATTTTCAGAAAAATTAATTACAAGCCATTAGGGTACAAGTCTTCTTACTGCAAATGTTGAGTTAAATTGAAGAATTAGTTTGTCCATTTCATTAAATGTTAAATACTGATTTTGAGCTTTGTACCAATTTAATATCACAAGGTCAGTTTATAAGCAAAATGTTATTTATAGTTAGAATTTCTAACATGTCTTAGTATTCCTCATTAATTAAATAATATGCTTTCTTGCAAAGTAATAAAAATAACCTGAAGTGACTTTTGTCACAAGTGACAAAATGTTATTTATAGTTAGAATTTCTAATGTGTCTTAGTATTTCTCATTAATTAAACAATACGCTTTCTTGCAAAGAAGTAAAAATAACCTGAAGTGACTTTTGGTCCAATATTGAGCATATTAATTTTTATTTGTTAGTGTTTCACATAATTAGATCATAGATCCAACATTTTTTTCATACACTAGTTTAAATATCCCATTTTCATTTGGCCTAAGTTAAGAATGTAGAGCTGGGGTGCCAGAGGTTGAGGGCCCCTATCTTCCTAGTCTGATATCCAAAGTGCTCTAAAATCTGAAACTTTTTGAACACCAATATGCTTCCCAGAAAGTTTCGGATTTTAGAGCACTTCTAACTTTCGATTTTCAGGTTAGGGATGCTCAGCTGCTATAGTCTATGCAAATATTCCAAAATTAATAAGAGTCTGAAATCGGTGACACTTTTGATTCCAAGCATTTCAATGAAAAGATACTCAGCCTATATAACTGAGTTTAAATAAAATATGTACTAATATATTACACTGGTCTAGTAGGCCAAAATAAATACATGCAAACCATATGCCAAAAATACCATAAAAAAAAAAAGAAAACAGTCCATGTTACCATTTCCCGATTTTACAAGTTCTCATAATACCAAGAATACAAGAATTAGTAGTTTCTCCTTGAAATTGTATCACTTTTTGGTACACATGTTTTCTAAACAGACAATATGATCATTTTAGTATGTCATAATATATCTCACTAGTGGAAAGAACTGGGAGATTCCAAAGGCAGCCTTTTGTGTACTCTTGGTTGATTTAGTCATTCAATTCAAATGATATTTTCAAAAGGCTATTAAATATGAATTCTGCTACAGTTAATCTCATTTTTAATTATCAAACTAAAAGAAAGTCTACCAAATAATATTTACTAGTGGTAAAAATATATCAGAAAATATCTACCTCATTTGTTCTAAAAATCAAGCATAACTTCTGACTTCCAAAAAATCAAGTTGTTAAAATTCAAAGCAAAAATAAAATAAAATACAGTAGAAAATGATATGTTTTAGTCTCTGCAAGAGGAGAACTTCCTATATATTCTGTCAATCGCTTTACACTTATTTGCACAGTCATATTTTATTAAAAACAGAATTACACGATTGAGGCAAATTTGGAATATAAATTATTCTAATTACTTTTTTTTCAGAAGACACAAATATACCTAACTTAGGAGTGAAAGTGGTAATTCAAATAATTATCTATCGAAAAATTAATTGTACTATTTGGTTGGAATACAGTAATGACTCAAAGAAAATGATGATTTGTTCCCTCTAATTCATGAATGGGTTTAGTCCTAATACCACACTTTTAAAAGCACTCATCTCCTTATTACAGTTTTCTCACTAAATCTGTCCCTCTCTCCAAGCCAATGTGCCTATCTGAGTAATTATTATTGCCTTCTGTCTACTTCTGCTTTGAAATGTACTCACAACAGTACTGGACATTAACAGATAGCTATGTATGTAATTGGGATTGAGTATATGATAGATACTGGGGTGCTTGAAATTCTGATGGTTCCAAATGAAAAATGAGAATGTCAAATCAATTTAGAATCTGCATATACTTAAAATTTGTAAATTTGTAAATTAATAATTTTACTAATCTTGATTATTTGCTAAAACAGTTATTTCTAAAGAGGGGGTAGTAGTATTATTTTAAAAATTAAGCACACAAATACAAATCTCTTACAGTAAAGTGTTGCCTCACAGCTTGACCATGTATACTAAATAAGCCTAATTAATACTATTATGCTTTTTGATAATAATGATTTTAAGATAAAATATAAATACTAGCAATAATAAAAATAAACATTAGCAAGTAACACATATGCTCAGAATCAATGTTACATGTATAGCCCCAAGGAAACATTTTTTTTCTTTGTTCTTACTCCAAATTCTTTATGGTGAGAGGTGACATGAGAAAAAATGTATGGACATGCAAAACTCCAGTCTACTGAATGTTATTCCATCAACCACCCACATACTGCTATTTCTGCACACTTCCTATGTTCCATAGATAGCAACATAAGAAAATAAGGGTTCATTTTTAGGTTCAACTTACTTTGAATGACACTGAGGTGATTTTGTAAAACAAGATTCAAACTATGTATTTAACTATATTTAATTCCAACCATATCATAAAGCACAGATTATCAAAATAGTTCATGTTTTTACATTGTCATATCAATGATTTCCAAAAGTGAACTCTGTTAACACAGCAGAGATTTTCTCAAGACTTTAAGTCATTAATAAAAACTGGAATTAAAATTTAGTAATGAGTTCCTATATTTCCATCCTAAAAGTCAGTATATCTTAATGATAACAAAAGCACAGACAACGAGGTAATGAAATTTTGGGCCTCTTACTTTCTTCAGTTACTCAGCATGGCAACCATTTTCTGAAAAACGGTATCATGGTATACAATAGGAAGCGACACTCTCTGAAGTTTCTGCCCCTAATGCTCTTAATAGCTAGCTACTCTGAGACAACGAATGTACTTTTACATCATTGATCTACTTTTGCTGTTAAAAATGAATATCTTTTACTGTTCCTCAAAAGTCTTGGAAAATCTGTAAGAAAAATCTAGAAATGGAAGGACTGTGGAATAACTCAGGTTATTTAAAATGTATAATTATATAATATGTATAATAAATGTATACTAATGTATACTAATGTTTCTTTATATATGCAATATTTTCAGACTGAACTTTGATCATTTACAGTGTGAATAAATCAGAAATTTACATAGCAAATATCTTATAATAATTAGTATTAGTATTACCAAATGTTACATAGGTTTTTAAAATGTAGGTTACATTTAGACTCTAATTTACCTTTGTAAATTATAAATCTATAAGTTGCTGCCCTTTTACTTAATTATCCTGACAATTATCTCAGTATCCTCTCTGTTGGAGTACAACAAAGTCATTACCATGATTCTTGGTACAAAAATATCTTAAGTAACTTCTAGAGCAAAGGTTCTAAATTTTATCACCCTACTTAGAGTATTAAAAATAGGGAAATGTCTGGAGACAAAATTTGAAAGTGCACATTATATATTTAAGTACAAGCTGTAATGGCAAAGGTCACGAAAACAGCTTTTCCAAATACAACAGTCAGGAGAACTTTTTTTAAGATGAGAAATTTTTGTTTAAGTTTGATCAAGGCCTTGGATGTTGACAGCCTTTTTGGTTCTGATAGAAAAGACAAAGTGATAAAGATAAAGAAGCTTTCAGGCACTGCCAGGCACTACCACATCATCTCATAACTCTAAAATGCAGACTGAAACTGCTCTTTGTAGAGATATGAATGGAAGAGCATCTTACCAAAGCCCAGGTACCTCCATCTACCATAGCAAATTTGACCTAGCCAGATAGTCCCTGGGTAAAAACTAGTAGCTGTTGGGACTACCATAGTAGAACTAGGTAGTAATATACTCTGGCAGTTAAGAGTGAAGTTATTGCTCTCAAATTTGACTTAGCTTTTGGAAACTTTGGTCTCATAAACGTTTAGGGGCATTTTTAAAATTTTTTTTAGTGTATTTCTAACTACCCTCTTCGAAAACCTAAAAATAATCCTTCATTTTGGTTTTCACATTTTGATGCATAGACTCAAAATGATAGTTGGATTTCACCATTTTTTCCCATATTACAATTCATTTCAATTTTCTTCTGGCTACCACTGACCCTAATTAATTTCTGAATTCTCATCCATCATTTTTAGAGTTTCACTTACTTCTCAGCTGCAGAACTAGGGATATCATAACTCTTTCAGACTTTAGACTATTCCTTTCATTACAATATTCTCAGGTTTCTATGCACTTCAGTGTTCTTCCATAAATATTCTTCTTAATTCCTTAATACTGCTATTCTTACCAGTAGGAAACATTTTTGTTTTCATCTCTAACTACATACAAGTTGTTTAATCCAAATACTCCTTCCTCCTATGTCATCCTTAAGAATCTATTTCTGTTCATTAATTTGTTCCTTAATTAATATAATCACCATTCATTATCTCATCTATTTATTCAAATTTTACTAAGAATCCAGCTGGGTTCTGAGAATATGTTTGTGAGTCAAACAGACATGGTGCCTGCTTTCAATAAAACCAACATTCTGGAAGAGAAAGAAAGTATACCAGCTTACAATTAAATTTTGCCAGAAATAGGTCAATGTCCACTTGAAATAACTGTTGATTCATTTCTTTTATACTATGTAAAACGATATTCATATAGTTATAAGAAATTTAATACCTAATACTATGGGAAAATAAACAACAATAAGTGTAAATATACTAAATGAATATATACGAAAATTTTCTCATGTGTAGCACCATGGTACTTAAAAATGGTAATTCATGTTGTTATTTGTTTTATCACTGGTATTTTTCTTATACTTTTAAATTTCTAAATATGTATATGTAAGTGTTTTAATAATGCTTCAAAGGCATGTTTACCTTTTCACATATTATCATTAATGACCACATGCAAATTTTGTCTTAACTTTCAAGTTCTCCAATAATATCAGTAGGCTGTGTTTCGGGAGCTCTGGGAGGAAGTACTACTGAAGAGAAATATCACAAGCTTCTTATTATATACCACAAGTTTGTTGACATGATGATAAAATTTTAAAGTTTTTCAATTTTTAAATGGAATGTACCTGGCATGCTTCAAGTTTGATTCTGCAGAGATGGAGGGGTGGTGATTTTAGGACTCATTTTTTAATCATAGTAGCTTTGTTAAATCTTCATAGTGAGACCAACACTATTTGAGCTCACTGCAATAGTTAGATGATATTACATGGTCACTCATTACAACAGTCTGGAAGTATTATGTGATAGTGTAGAAAGTTTTTTTTTTTAATTTTTGCAAGCACAATTTTAAGTGTGAGAAATAAAATGCAAAGCTTACCAATCTCAGACTATAATTCAAAAAGTTAGAATAAGATGTGTTTTTGATGCATATATTTGAAAACAAGACCTTCATAGTTACCCAAATTGAACAACATTTTATTTGCACAGTACTAACCTAGACATTCTTAAAGATGCTTACATTTCTAATCAAATATAGACTGAAATCTCTGAACACTTTTTAATCACAAAAAATGATATCCAAAGCCCATTTTAATTAAGAAATTGGAAATGATCTTGCATGGTAACTTAAAATAGTGGTAAATCTTGTCATTCTTCAAATTTAAAAGTTAACCTCTATGCCATGGTTTTGAATTACTGTAAAGATGACCCATATGTAATTAAAGTACACTTTTACATGATCTATAACACATGTGCGTGATGCTCACAGAACTCACTTCTTACTCTGATAACACCCTATTGAACCTAACTGCTGCAGTAAGTCATTAAGTGAGATTAACAATGGTCTAAATGTTTTTCTAATTCTTAATTGTATACCACTGCATAGAAAAAATGCTCTGGAACCCCATATATGGTTTCACTACTTTTCTCTTCTCCTTTTTTGTTTTGCAGCATCAAAACCTTTTAATTCAGAGAGAGAGAGAGAGAGAGAGAGAGAGAGAGAGAGAAAGAGAATTGAATGTAGCACAAGCTTAAGCATACAAAAATCCAACTCAGCACAGATTTAAGGACAAAAGAAGGGTGAGTAGATCAAAGGAACAAAGGAGGGAACTAGGAAAGATGAAAGAAAACTGGCATTTAGGAATTCAGGTAAGGCTTTATCCAAGGGTTAGTTTCTGTCCATCTCTCCATCCCCCCTTTAACTTAACACATCTCAGGAACTGAGATGCGAGGCTATGATGGTATTTTAGATGAAAACTAAAATACTAACACCAGTAGCAGAGTAAATTGACTCCAGGTGACCAAAGTAGCACACTCACTATTTTATCTTGGTTTAACTTTGGCAAATGGACATAGAATTATGGCACTTTCAGAAATTCTCTATTTGGAGATCTAATGGTAAGAACACATTGGAAGTGGTACAAATGGACCTGTTATGAAGTTTATTTGCAAGGAAATTCTGTTGCTTCTATGTAAATTGTATATCAAATGAGATGATAAGGCAGTGATAAAAATGATGAAAAGAATACTGACTCCCAAAGCTTTGAAGCAGTCACCATTACAGGGTATAGCTGGGTTGGCAAGTAGCAAATGAAGGAAGATTCATTTCCATTCTGTTTTTCAAATTCTAGACAGTTTAAAAATAGTTTAATAAATAATATTTATCATCGTTGTTAACTTAGATAGGAAGAACTTTAAATTTTAAATAATTATATGAAATTATATTCTCTACACTATCCTCACAGAACCCTTAAAAGCAGAAGATTGTATCTGTGCACACAATACATACCCAAAGATCAGACAGAAAAGGAAATCATACAGGAAGACACAGACCTTGATAGAAGGAAAAATGCAAAAGTTAGAAATAAATACCATCTTTGGTCTCAACATGTTGACTTGTTCATGTAAATTACAGTGGTCAGTGAAGTTACAGAAATTTCTAGACAGGGTGAAAATTTGAGCTATCTTTAAAAAGGCAAAAGTGCCACTGCAGAACAGTCTCTGATGATCTCCCTGAAACTTAATCTTTATCCTGGCACAATCTGAAAGAGCTAATTGGGAAAACACAGAACATCTGGATGGTTTAGTGAAAACCGCAACAGACCTGTTATGCAGGAGATGCCTCACAATTATTAATAACCAATTGCTTCCTACACTGCACAGCACATGATTAAATTCCTGATATACTTTTACAAAGCTATCCAAAGGCAGAGCCAGAAGGGACTGCTGAAGTGGCCTGAATACTTGGAACAGTTCAAGTGACACTTGCTGTGATTACAGGCAGCAGTGACGGTAGCACCAGGGTCTAATACAGTGAGTGAGGGAGCTTCTCTAGAAGACTTGGAAATGTCAGTACTCCCATCCTAATGGAAAAATGAGACTCCTTCTGCATGCAAGCTGCAGGGTTCCTGACAGCAGGACCATGAGAAACCTAAATATTTACTCTAGTATGTTTGTTTTTGTATATGTATTTATGTTTCATTTTATATTTGCCTGCACTAGTCATGAATCAAATTGTGAATGATCATAGATAGGACTTGACTATTGAGCAATGTTTTTAGGGAAACATACATTCAGCATCTCCAAGTACAAATAATAAGTCAAAGTGAGACACAGGGAAGAAATAAAATTCTTCTTTTACTCATTATGAGGACTCAGCATCATGACTGTGATTTGTCTTTATTATATTCTGAATTACAGAATACATAAATGTTTCCAGGCAATTAGAATAAATGATATTTATTGGGAAATTATGAGTTCATCTAAATATTTTATGTATGTTTATTTGTTTAATACAACAGCCCAGTTTAGAGGTCTTTGTTTTACAGGTGAGGAAACAGGGAAACAGAATTAGCCAACTTGCTAAGACGATATTCTCAGTAAATGGCAGAGGTAGTACTAGAACTAGGCGGTGTGCAGTTCAAGTATAGTCAGTCTCACTTCAGTTTACTTGTGTTAATGGTCTATACAAAATCAACTACTTGTTAGTGTCTTTACTAAGTATGCAGAGAGAGAAAAAAAGATGAGAAACAGATTCTTGAGCATCATCAAGAAGAAAAGCATGTGATTTTTGTAAAATAACATCCAAACCCTGCCTACTTGGCCAAATTCAGACTCTGCCCCTGGCCTATAGAAGAATAACCATGGTTAGAGTACCTGAGTTATCAGCCTGAATAACCATGGTTAGAGTACCTGAGTTATTAGCCTGAGAGAAAAAGAGCTTTTTTATCCACAGATGACCCCCAGATTTCTATCATAAAAATAAACATAATTTTACTCAGTCTGATGAAATTTTTAGTCAAAACTCTCTCCTTTATTTTATCTCAGCTGAATGTCTACATGCATATGAACCAAATGAGTGGAACTGAGAAAATTACTCAGAATTTGGTGGTATCAAAGGACACCAAATTTTTATGCAGACTTTGCAAATCTGAATCCTGATCCCTATGATACAGACATTCACATCCACATCCAAACATAATTATGATATAGTGGTGGATGTCAGATGCACCCCAGATGCTTCATCTGTTAGAACTACATTTTCTAGGACATGCAGAACTTCACAAGGCTTAATAGATTTGAATCAATACACTGAATTAACACCAGAAAAAAAATGCGCCAAAAGCTCAGATAGAAGGTATGGAAGAATTCATATCTATAAAAGAAAATTATAGCCTTTTAGGTGAAGTTGTCACTTACCAATGTGAGTATGTTTACTGGATAGTACATGAGAGAAGGTATGTGCACCGCATAATGTCTATCTAAATAAATGTATTGAAGGAATAACAGCAAGAGCTTTGGTAGAGACTAAGTATCTCACAGGAATTACATATAAGATTTTATCAATATTCTTTACATGGGATAACTAAGGTTAGTTCATTCTGTTGGTAAAGTAGCATCTGAAAATCAAGTCTATTCCTAAATTCTTAATCACAGCTTGCATTTACACTGCTTTGTTTCAGTGAAACATTTGGAAGAAACTAAGTCTTCATCTTTGAGTAATTTAAGAGGACAGAATACGTTATGTTTTATATTGCTTAAGGATTTTGGTATTTGCAAAGCATTGCAACAAACGTCAGCAAATGAGTTAGTGCCCTTTCATTTCTACAGGGATAACATAAAAGAATTAGCTTGTTGATACAGACAGATGTTATGGCTTATGATTAAATGTACCCTCAAAGCCTCATACAGTCCTAGGTGGAAGGCTTTTTCAGAGGTGTCTGGATCTAGACTGTGTGATTGATCCATACTGATGCTGGGATTAAGGGTATGTGATTACTAAATCACTACACTGATTGGTTTGGCACCCCCACCAATCACTGTATCCTGGCATATAGTACAAGAAACAGAAAGAATCAATGAGAGAAACGTGATTAAGACAACAGGTCTTCTGGTTTTCTACTTTTATGAGTGAGCAATAATATATTTTTCACCAAAAGCATATCTTGAACTCTTAGCTACCAAATAGAACCATTCTTTCTGGCACAAATAGCTAAAGCAATATGATTCTTCATGGACTCAATGGATACAGCCCATTAAAACATGATGCATAAGCACTTTGATTAAAATTTAGGAAGAGAAAACTCAAGTGTCAAAGATTCATATGTAGTCATTCTTATTTAGATCCAATCTAAATGCTTTGCCTAAGCAACTTATTCTCAACTTATTCTACGAAGTTGATAACAGTGGGTAGCTCTTTGTAGTTAACCAGTTTTCTCATAGATCCTTAACTTAAGGAATATGATTTGCCTTGTTTTTGAAACCTTCAAAATGTTCCCCTGAAGACTGTAAGATGACAGAGTACAGCTGTACACACAGGTAAAGTTTCTGTAAGAAAAAAGGTTTTTTTATGATAAAGTTTTGTTAATTCCTCCTCTCGGACTGTAGAAATTGAAGACATAAAGAATTAACCTTAAGTTAAAATTTTATAGGAGCTTGGACATATTTATCCATTTTTGATCATCAGAACTTGGTTTTTTATGTTCATATTTTGGAAATTCTATTTTTTTCCCTCTTATTCACTGCAGTCCCCAACATCAACTGTCCTCTCCCCCATCTCTTTATCATGAAGGGTGAAATAATCATTTATTTAACATAAGGGGCAGAATCTCTTTATACATATAATCAATACTTGAGAGTTTGAATTTTTTTTTTCATTTAAAAATACCATGTTCACACAACTTCACTTTGGGGATTCCAATAACACAATTCATTGATATCTTTCCTAAATCTTATAATAAATAAAATTTGCTTTTGTATGAAATTATTTTTCCATTTTGAATCCTAAAAAAGGTTCTCTCCAAGAGTCCAAACATCACAATTTCACATTTGAGTCCCAAGTATTCCATTATCTGGTTCTACCTTCCTTCCAGGTGGCTTCAACACATTTCATCAGGCCCTCTACATGCCAGAGATGTGGTCATCACTGACGTCTTCCAGGGTCGGCAACTGCAATTCTTATTTACCTTTAAAGTGCAGCCTAGATATTCAGAAATTAGAGATACCTTCACAAGGCATGCTAAATATATGCCAATCAGAAGATACTGGAAATTCAAAGACAAGCTAAAAGAGATTCTATCTCTGCTTTCAGGAAGCTTACTGTCAGTAAAAGAGACAGATATCAAATGATCTATCACATAAAAATATATAATTTCAAGACCCATGGTGGGAAGTTTGAGCCATTGAAAGTATATAACCAAGAAATGAGCACTAGACTGGGGAATCAAAAGGCTTCCCTACATTTTAGATGAGATGGCAACTGAGATCCAAAGTAAAACAGATCAAAGGATGAGACACAATTTCAGGGTAAGAACACATCTTCATGGTAAAGATTTTAAACTATACACTATATGCAATGAGAAACCACTAAAGCAATTTCTACCATACTACCTCTTTAACTACACAAAATTTGTATTTTTACATTCAGCCTTGTTCTATAGTTATTTGTGTATATGTCCTCTTATAAATATTGCTTTATTTAGACATTTGCACAGCATGTTATCTACAACTGTTCAATAAATGTCTTACTGGATTAATGGTCCATATATTAGTGGTCAAAGATTCATTTATGCTGAGCTGTTCAATAACTAGCAAACCTCTCTATTTTTGTTCTATTATCTTTCTATTCTTCTGACTTACTAATTCTGAGATTTTTAACTATTGCTGAAGTTAAAAAGTAGTTTTTTTTTTACCTCTTGTATATGGAAATAATACAAAAAGACAGTACTCTAGTTTCTGGAATTTCTGTATCACTTTGCAGTTAATTGCATCCTTTTATAATCACGAGTTGCCTTCTTTTCTCCTTCACATTCAGTCTTGCTCTATAGGTTTTTTTCTGCCTGTAAGTTAAGTCGTACAGTAACTCTTGACATGCTTTTGAATTGATTTTCTTATAGTTTTTCTAACTCATTTTACTCCAGTTTTCTTTGTCACATCTCGAAATTTTTAAACATAAAACGGATAACATAAGCAGACAACACAGCTACTTGGTGAAATGAAGAGAGTTGGTCAACAACAGTAACATGGGCATGGGCCAGCATACAACACCTATGAAGAAACACACCATTCTGAGAAATAACTAGAAACCCAAACTGCTCTGAAATCAAAATGTTTTGAGGAGTGGCACTCAATCCCTAGTGCCTATTGATGCAAATATTCTAGGGGAAAAAACCTCTAAAGTCCAAGGTATTATTTTTATCAAACATTTTGCTTATGGGATTCTAAATGTCCACTATAATATCCAATGAGTCATCAGGAGCTTCTACAGAAATAACTGGTGTGACAGTTGCATTCTGAATGCCCACCCAGTGAATACAATGATGGTACTAGTAAACCCACTTTCTGTTTTTCTTTGTGTCCCTCTGCAGCTTTAATATCCTCAGTAATTGCAGTAACCTGAAAATTTTCAGACTCAAACTATTTGTGTATCACTAACACATTTCCTCCAAAATAGTTGGTCATGCATCAGAGCATACAAAATATATCCACAGGTACATATAAGGATTATAAGTGAGTCACTAAAGATCATGCTGTTCAACCATTTACATGATTTGCCCCCATGAACAGCAGAGTCAGCAGGAGCTGGGAATGAACTGTACACCAATGTTAACTATGAAAGCTCCACTTTGTGTATTATTTTTTATGCTCTATGTAATACATCTTATACAGGTAATCTCAGCTTCAAAATAATAAACTAAAATTTAAAAATCACTGGTTGTCCAATTTTTGCTCTTATGGAAACTTTCTTTTCTGTGAAATATATCAGGACATTGTTTAAAATAAAGAAAAAATCTGGTTCTATATGTTT
Source organism: Hydrochoerus hydrochaeris (assembly GCA_004027455.1). Classification (NCBI taxonomy): domain Eukaryota; kingdom Metazoa; phylum Chordata; class Mammalia; order Rodentia; family Hydrochaeridae; genus Hydrochoerus; species Hydrochoerus hydrochaeris. The sequence continues at coordinate 242,838 of PVLA01001374.1, forward strand.
GATAGAAATATGTAGGGATGTTCTGGGTTTTTGCTTTTTCAGGTGTTTTCCGTAAGAGGAAGGAATAATGAAGAATTAAAATCTAGCCATACTGGCCATGGGAGGGAGTCCACCTACCCAGAGTTGGATTCCCAGAGAACACCAAGGACAAACAGAGCCCAAGTCTGCAGGCTTCAAGTTGAGAGTCTATTATCCTTCCTAATTCAATGAGGGACCATGATATCCTGGGGCTGCAAAGCAAAACATAAAGATTGCAGAAGAGCTGTGTTTATTGCTTTGTGTAACGGGCAGCCTGTGTTTTACTGTTAACTGCAGTGGTTTTTCAAATGGATGCTTTTGAAATATAAGTTCATAAAAAGAGAACACATGTATAATAAGAATGCTAAAGAGATGAAGAGTACTCAATGCCCACACGTACTATGACACATGAGACAAGCAATGTGAACTACTGGCACTGCTAATTGGTGAGCATACTTTTTGATTTCTCCAAGGGTCAAAGTACAGAAATTCTGTGAGCAGCATTCTTTTATGCTCCTGACTCGAACTCTCATGACAATGGTATTAAGAACAAGGAATGAATTTGACCACCTGGACATTCATCAGCAAGTCAGGGTTTCCTCTGGTAGAAGTCAGGCATAATGTTAAGGGAGATGATGGTAACATTATTCTGCAACACCTTCTGACTGTTATTACAAAATGACAATATTGTTTTAGCCCATTTCCTTTAACCAGACTGACAGAATTACAGGTTGACATTATTGTGAAATTTTATGATGTATCATTTTAATAGTGCCAGTTTGATTAGCCTTGATTGACAGCTTGTACCTGAACAGAAAGTGAAATACCTCAAAAATGTAAAATCAGTACATCTTGAATGACTTTCACAATAAACAAAATTTCTAGCTAATTCAATGTTTAACTAACTAGAGACTTCATTCTACCCATGTATTACTAAAATTTCATTTCTTTCATTTTCATTTTGAGGTTGAATCTAGAGAAAAATAAATCCAGTTAAAGTTATAAAATCAAAATTCACTGTCTGAGATTTTAAATGCATTAAGAACACACTGCTTGCCTAATATGGTCCTGTTCAACACTGTTGTCAGAGGAGACAGGATCACCTCTGATTTGGCATCCTGCAGGAAGCCCAGGCTGAAGTAGGATCTCTTTAAAATCATAACAGAGATTGTACTATCTGCACTATCACCACACCTACATAAAACTTCTCTTGTACAGCATACTCATCTGTTACCAAAACAGCTGATATACTTTTAAACCCTAGCCCTGGAAGCCAGACTGCCTAGTAAATTAAGCACAGAGGCGCTTTTCCCTCTAGCTTTCTCAGGTGAATTGGACAATTCAAACTGGAATGAGACAGATAGTTCTCTATTCACCACACAGATTAAAGTCATTAAGCAAAGTTCAGACACGCTAAAATGTGTAACTGGATACTACTTATAGATTCCACTTGTCGTTCGATTTATAAACATAGTCATAAAAAGTGAGACTAGAAGTTATCAGTCCTTTCCAATCAAGAATCTTAATTCTTTGTATCTCTTTGTAAATCTGTAACAACGTGTTGCCTTGTTGAAATTACTCCACCACAAGGGGAAGATGCCTCTGAGTCCTCTTCTTTGGTGCAAAGAGTGGAAATGTCAAGTTCCCACAAAACAAGTCCCTGAACTCTGTGGCAAAGCATCCAGTTGTGAAAGAAAGCACACCATCTTTTAAAAATTCATTATATAATTTTTCAGAAGTCTTGTCTTTTCAGTGTAGATGGTAACATAAGAAAGTTATTGCTATTATTGTGGCTTCCTGAACTAATGACCAGTTGATTATCCAATTGGATGAAAGGAAATGTAACTGCTGAGATGCACTGGGGCATATTTTGTTCACCCACCCACATAACTGCCTGTTAGTATAAAGCACTTGTGTCCATTTATTCATACATACATTTGAATTTAATAAATTTGTGATTAATCCCTTAAAGTGTACATTGTACAGCAGAAAAACATGCTTAATAACTCATTCTTGAATACTCAACATGCTGCAGGCTGCTCTCTTGCTAGTTTTGTTCCTTTCCTAAGGATAGTAAACCCTTGCTTCGGGTTTCTCCTCTCCACTTCCATTCCAGATCCAAACAGTGAAATATAATCCTGGAATGGAAAGCAGGCTTATAACTCCAGGGTCTATTTTCTAGAGTTTTAGCTTACATTGATAACTTGAACTGTGACTATTACATAGACCCTCAGGCAAATAGTAGTCAGTCTTGGTAGGTAACATAAATTCAGACAACTTAAAGACCTGTGATAGATATATTCAAGGATTTTAGAAAGAAAAAATTCCACATATATATTAAATTTATCCTTTCCATGAAGGAAATGGCCATGAAACATATATGGAGCTACCAGAGGTTATAGAAAAACAGCTAAAAAAAAAAGCCTTGTAAGAAGATGCAAGCTTTATTAAAGACTATATCCACTGAGCAGCTGAATCCTGAAATGGGCACACTTAATAGATATGTTATCTTGGCAGTGGCAGCATTCTAATGAGCGATACAGTCACGTTAGAAAAGGACCATAATCAATAATGTGAACAAGTACATCATGTTTGGGGAAGCTGGGGAAGCTATCAAACTTTATGTATGTGTATGATTTATCCACCACACATGCATATGCACTTACACACAGATAACAACAGCATCATGATCAAAAGTAGGCCTGGGGTCAGAATTTCTACATTCAACCCTGACTCTGAAATTTACTAAGCATATGACTTTAGCAAATAATTTAGATCTGTTAGTACCCTATATTATCACCTGAAACATGGTAATGATAAAGCATATACTTCATAGACTGTAAGAACTACAATAACCCATGCAAAGGACTTCGCATAACACCTAACGTATCTCTAAAATAACAAATTTTAGGTACCATTATTTCTCTCCTTAAATGACTAGGAAATGCATTATGCTTTATAAAGGGCATTTTCATTTAATGACATTATTCTTTTATTCACTGGACAAACAGAGACTAACAACCTTCTATGGTATTGCGGTAGATATCATCTATCCCATGGTTGAACATTCCCAGACTGGTTCATTCTTGATTCAAGAATGACTTACTATGAGCACAATGGGTTTATGAAGGTATTGTTGGTGTTATTTTTGTGTGTTTACTTCAACAGCATATCAAACATGTCATAAACAGTTTGATATAGTTTACATAATAAGCACTCACAAAATCAATCCCTGGCCCCTCCTTCTGCTCTCTCCCTGATGTAACCTCTCTCCTGATTTCAAACACCATAGTTTATCTATGCTTGTTTTTGTCTTTATATAAAATGAATTATACAGCATTATTCTTTAGTGTATGGGTTCTTTGCTCAACATTATGTTTGAGAGTCATCCCTATAATTGCATGTAGTTATATAGAATTGTTTCTAGAAGTACAATTTCCATATTAATAATTTCTAAATACATTTCTCTAAACAATTATATCTATCTGGGACAAAACATTTGCTCATTTTAAAGTTGTTAACCTAAATGAGAAGAGAACTGATGATGGTTTTATATCAACTCTTAATGTAGAAGTCTTGGAAAAGGATGCTCAAAGAAAGGTTAGCCTTAGGATAAGCATTTAGGGTACAGAGAGAATATACCAAAATGTACAAGGGCCAAAGTGGATGAGAATAAACATAGGGTGTGCATAAAGAGCTCATAGTCTGGATAGTCACTAAGATCTGGAACTTCCACACCAGACAGACCTGGCTCTCCCAACATACAGGCTGTTTATCCGTGAAACCTGTCTAAATCAGTTTCCTTTTCTGGGCTATAATATTTTCTTCAGAAGGCGTTTTCAATGAATAAATGAGAAAAGATTACAAAGTCACTTCATAACAATCGGTAAGTGGTAAGATCCTGTTACTAAGTGAGATAGTTGGCCTGTTCACAAAACTTTAATTTTCTTTGAAAGAAAAAAAAACTGTATAAGCAAAATTAGTTGAAAATATAAAATACATATACTGACAAATACGAAATAATAAAACAAAATATGCCAAATTTGAGGAATGTGTGTGCATTGAATTTTAGGGATTTTTATCTGTAGTTTGTTTTACCATTAATTAGTTTTTCAGCACTATACTAGTTCATTCTTTCCTCAACTTTCCTCATCTAGAAAGTAAAATTTCTGTTAGCTCTAACTTCTAAAAACCTCTCCAAAGTACAACAGGAAGATTTCCGGCTGGAAGCATGGTGCGGGGGCAGTCCCGAACTTGCAGTAGAGGCAAAGACAGTAAGGTGGAGAGGTGGTGGGGTAAGTAACCCACAGAGGGGGAGCTGGTGCTGGTTACAGCACCCACAGGTAGCCAGCCAAGGACGACACCCAGTTACATGTGTCCTGCTGGCAAGAGTCTATTTCTTTTCCTTCTACTCAGCTGTTTTTACATCTACCTCCCCAGAACTGCATGCCTCACCTCTCTTACTGTGGGATTTGAAATCACAGAGAAGTCTGTTGACTAATTCCTGGGAATTCCAGAGTGGCTTGTAGCTGCTCTAAATTGCTCCATTAAAAAAGTTTTAGTGCGATCTACATTGTAAAACTTCATGTTTAACAACAAAATGAGCTTGCAGCAAGATTCCCATACAATGAAAAGGAAAGAAAGCTTCACAGCATTTCCAAGAGATAGCATTATTCCAAAAGCATTTTTCACACAGCCTTTCCACCATACAAATAACTCCAAAATGGGCAAGTTCATTTCTTTTAACCTGTATCTATATACTAGCTATTTTTAAAATTACAAATTGCATTTTCAGGCTTTTGTTATTCAAAGATAAATATCTTACCTGCAAATTAGATTTTCTTAGCAGTGCTAACCATGTATCCTCTGGATGACTCCAGGGATAACCACTGTTCTTGGCTCAAAAGTAGCCTCATTTAGCAGTTGATTTTAAAGAATTCAGGGCTATTTAACTATGAAAAAAGATCATATTTCCACTGTATCAAAGGCATATTCCTTTGTCTCTTTTTCTGTTTTATTCACAGTAGGAAAAGTGGTGATTTCAGAAACCTTATTGTCAGAGCAAGTCAGTCTTCTGACAAGAATGGAAAGGGTTATAAGAAAGTAGCACACTTAGAAGACATCTAGTAAATTATAAGAACAAAAATAAATATTTTAGCTCTTACATCTCTGCTATAATCACTTGTAGTAATATAAAAAAAACACTAGAGATGCTAAATTTTGCATGGCCCCACAAGGGGTCATTTATCTCCACTGAAAAAATATAAGTATTTGGGAACTGAGATTCATTTAAATATAAAGCACTTGAATTAACCAACAAGTACAGTGTCACTATATTTTTTTAAATCTGTCTCATGGAATTTTTGAAAACAACTATGATTATCATCCCTGTATCCACAAAACTTAGCAGACCGCTAATGAATGAATGAGTAAAAGCACCATCTACAAAAAGCTACATACTTTTTCAGAGGGTCAAAGAAATCCTATCAAGTACAAGATACACTTGTATATAATTCTTCCAAAGAAATGTCCTGGTGAAATTTTTGATTTAAAGATTTACAGATGAAGTAGAAAGAGCCCTGGGATGAGGCTGGTGCAGCCATGTAACTGGCTACCTGATCTTTGGCACTCTGCTCATCCACTGCATGCCAAGCATTTCCAGGCATGAAACACATGGCATGGATGAAAAGAATTACGAGATGCCTCATCAGGTTGGGGAGGGGAAATTAATGAAAACAACCCTTAAAACAGTGGGTGCTATGATAGGAGAGGTAAGGATAGGACGGCATCCCATGGGGGATGGGGTACATACAGAGCATCACTGGCGCCCACAGCAGGGAGTATCCAATTCAATCCTAACTAGTGGAGGAGGCGGTTAGTGTTATACTTGAAGATTTAAATTTTATGTTGAATCAAAAACAAGTAAAGATTTAGGTTTTAAAATATGGCCTAAAAAGATAGTTGGGGAGCAATCCAGAATGTACAAAGGTCTAAATATATTTGCACTGCAAGTACAAATGTCTGAAGATAGAGAGATGGAGAAGAGCTGTAAGATGAAGGTGTCACAGGGTTGGAGGAAAGATGAGGTCGCAGAAAGAGGCAGTATCCTGTGGCTGTTATTTTGTCTCAGTTATTTCTAGTGTACATCATTTTCATAATGGTAAAGACACTTAATAATTGTCTTGTTAATAAATGTTTAACTGTGAAATATGTCCTGGAGATGAATAAAAGTAACACCATTTCTAGGCCTTACTGTTGTTGATTTACTCTATCTACCATTTCAGAGATGGATTAATTAAGTTTACAGGGTCAAAATAGATCAGCATGAGAATACGCTTTAAAGGGTATGCCATAAACTATGCAGTCATCATAAATGTACAATAAATTAATTAAAGAGATAATTTATCTGTTAATTCTTACATCAAAGAGCAGCCATGTATGTTCCCAATTGACTAGTAAATAGACAGAAACTTTCCTCATCCATGTGTAAAGCATTGGAGAATCAAGGAGGAGCTGACCATCTGCTTTTGGCAGCCCCAAATACATTTTATTTGTTTTTACTTCTTATGCCACTTGAGTTCAACTTCTGATAATCAGATCCTTAAGTTATTGTGGTGTCAAATGGATTATTCTATTTAATGTTTTAATTTTCCATATGACTAATGCTAAGAATGGAAACATGAGTACTGCATAAGTCCTTTAATTAATCTTGGAAAAGAAATGTGCATGAAAGCCACTTAGGAAATCATATATTTTTCAACTCCTTGGACATTTCAAAAATGCACATGGGCATAACAGTTACATAATAGGCCCTACAGTCAAATTTGGCCTGTGTTAGCCACATGATTGTGGACAGGTTACTTCCCCTCCACAAGCCTGGGCTTCCTCATATATGAAATCAGAGCTCCTGTAAATATTGCAGACAAATGTTGAGAAAACTACATTATACATAAACATGAGCTGTGCAAATCAGCAACAGGTATGTGAAAAGTGAATGTAAATATTACATATTACTCAATATGAATTTGTTTTTTCCTTCAGAAATAAATTTCTTCTGTGTCAAAATACTTTGGAGAAAAAAATAGTTCAAGGTAGTCTTCTGTCAGTAATTTGATTACTGCTGAGCAGTAAACACTGCATATGATATGGAATCAAGGGTCTATATTTAAAGACTACTTATCACTAGTATCATAATTATATTTGATCCATATCTAGCGTACCACCTATACCTATATTTACTACCCATGTATATCAAATGTGTTTCTGGGGTTATAATTTTTTAAATCCTAGAGTCCATAGTTGATAATTTTTCTTTGAAGAAACAAGAGCTCCTAAGTCATTTAATATATGACTTTAAAAATGCAGCTAAAGCTGAGGACTTGTGCTACTCAGGGAGTGGCATACATAGCTTTGCTCCTAATACTGAATTTTTTCTTCTAATATTGGTTATACTTTTGGATGAGAAAAATATTAATGAGAAATGTTTTATTTTTAATATTGCCCTTAATTCTTAAAAAGATGTAAAGAAGTTCACAAAGAAGCAAACATTACAGAATGATCTGATAAATAGCAAATAACACTTGTTGCTAAGAATAAAGGGTGTAAAATTAAAACAAAGGTAAGAGATGTATTAAATAGCAAAGTGTGTGCCATGAAGTCTTCTAAACTAGACAGAGAGAAGCCACAACTCTTTCAACTGTTTTCACAACCTGTAATATGCAGGTGCACTAGTTTCTCTGGAGAAATATAATCATTCTTCACAGGACCATGTAGAAACTTTTTCATTGGTTTCAAGTGACAGGAAATCTGCTGTCATGTCCATATCTTACTTTCAATAAGAAAAAATGACTAGTGTTTTATTTTTCCTTTTCTATTTTTTTAATATGCTTAAATGGGGCTGGGGGTTTAGCTTAGCAGCACAAGTGCCTGCCTGGCAAGTGCGACATGGTGAGTTTGATCCCTGATACCAAATAAATAAATAAATAAATAAATAAAATAAAAAGTGTTTAATATGCTTGAACACTAAGTCTGATGCCTCAACACAATTCAACCCAAGACACTCTGTAGTAGATCCAGTATAGTATGAGTCTTCTGATAGACTGTGAAGAGTCATCTCAAGAAGAATAGATGGTGATAATTGAATGAGCCATTGTGAAGGCAAGAAAAGGCACTCAGATGATTCCCATACTTCTCTGTGAATTCTTGAAATGCAATCTGTGTGTTTGTGTGCATGCCTTACCTTCTAGAAATGTAAGTCTGAGTGACTTCGGTAGTGTTAACAAAAGAATAATGCAATTATCTTGAGACTGTTAATAATTCCTGGATCATAGAAATCCTACTTTTATTTATAGATCTGTAGAAAAATGTAATACTAAACCAAATAATGTTCCCTGGTAGTAGTAACGGAAATGTACTGCAATGAAATGAAGAAACGAACAGTAAACTTGGGCCCTCTAAGCTTCTACTCAGTGACCATGAGCATCTTATTTAACCTCTAAGGCTGTCTTTTTAATCACTAGAAAAGTGTAAATGTTAGATCATCCTAACATTCAGCAATTATAGAACAAGTCTCTGTTTGACATGTAGAATCAGTGACATGCATCAATTTCCCTTTTCTGCACGATGTGCCCTTATCCAGAATATGCCTTGGGACAGAGCCATACATGGAAAGCTAAGTGATTTTACAAGGCTCTAAAACACTCTGCCACATTCTATGGCAGGGACAGTAATTATAAGCCAAGGGAACAGGGTTAGATTTCTATAGTCTTTAAATCAAAGCATCCACTTTAAATTGATTTTAAAATATTTAGGAAGGAATTCTCATGATGAGACAATAGAAGTCAAAGCTGTCTGCATATATTATGGTGTTATCCATTCTGATGGGCTGAAATAATAGCCATGATTTTCAGGTTCCCATCCCCCAGCTGTAGGCCCACCAGTCTATCCCCTGCTCAGCCCTGCTCCAGGCTAGCAGTCGAGCAGACTAGTTAAAAGACAATTAGTCCAATTTCACATTCTTTAGCAGCCGAAAAATTTCATGTTATTTCAGTCACAGTGGATGGATGCCAAGTTCACTGGAAGCAGCCCTGCTGATTTATCCAGTCCATTTTAATACTTTAGAAATACTGTTAAAACATGGCTGTCCTAATTACGCAGGGATCAACGCACAGTGTCCCTCTCACCCAGGATTCTCCCAGAAGGGCTGCAATCAGCTGCATTCCCCTTAATTTCACCATGCAATTCCAACTAATTTCATCCTAGTACAGTGCTGTCAGACAACTCCCATGCCTCTGCGGTTTTAATCGATTAGCTCAATGTCTCTATAATGCATCACCAGCTGCCAGGCACAGAACTGGACGCCTTGCAAACGTTTCAGCTAAAAGACAGTTTAATTACTACACCAGCATCTCAAAGGCAAAGGCACAAAGCCTTGGAATCAAATTATTAAAATATTTGGTGTCAACAACCCACTTTATAACTGAGCAAACAATGATAATCCGAACGATGGCAAAAAAAAAAAAGTTTTTCAATTGTGAACAAGGTCTTTGTGGACTCTAATATATTCAAGCAAATGAACTGGCTTCAGCATTACTGCTTCTAAGTCAACAATTCCTTAAGCCATTCCCCTATAAAAAATATGGAAAAGACATATGTGTTCTGACAAATGTGGGACACTTGGTAGGCTTGGGTCCTATCCTTCGATGGAGGAGGAAGGACTAGGTATCTATCATTAGCACAAAAGTAAAACAAATGAGTCACAAGTCTGAACACCTTGTACTCCTTAATCATGAATTACGACAATTACTTTTGGCCTCTTATACATTCTTTATCTTTTTAAGCCCACGCAAGCAAAATTCTTATTAATAAAGACATGAAGAAAATCACAATCGGGGGTTGTGGGCATGACTTCACTATTTATAGAAGTCTGTGCCTAAATAAAAAAAAGAGAAAAAATGTTTAAAACATCTATTTATAAAGACTCTATTACAAAAGACTGGAAAGCTATTTATTTCCTAATGCCAGCAAGAAACCTACACAGTCCTTGGTCCCAGGAGAGGGTGCCCAGTAAGTCTTTACTTTGTTTGCTGTATAGAAAGAAGCTTGTATATAATGTCAAATAGTTCTCAAAAACCTCCCAGGCAAGAACTGTATACAGCTTAATCATTCAAAGAGTAAAACATCACATAACTCTTAGTATCACCGGCACAAATCCAGTTACAGACAAAAGACAACAGCTCGACTTTAAAAGAATTTGGTATATACAAAGAGGAATCATTCTACATTAAATTTTGATATTTTACTTTCAGTTCTTATAAATTTCTTTTGATTATAATTGCTAGCTAGGCAACACACAATGAGCTACACTGGCCACAGTTTCTGCCAGCACAATTCACTAAAATTGAGTAGCTCTCCATCCAGACACCAAGTGAAGGAGTGGACCAACTATGTTATCAAGAATTATGTTTTGTAGTTTAATTGAAAGCCGTAGAAGGCTTATTTTGTGTTTCTTCAAAAGTTGCCTGTCCCTGCACCTTTTCTTTTTTCTTTTACAAAATATCTGGCCCAGAAGTGACATGTTTTGCTGCCACAATGCTTTCGAAATGCTTTCATCCACATTGTATTATATGAGCCATTACAACACGCCATCAGGGTCAGTGAAGTAGACTTTACCATTCTATTTCATAAACAAGGAAAGAGACTTAGGGAACATAAATATTGGCTTTTCCAGAATCTACTAACGATAAAACCATGGTCAAAACCCAGGAGATCTGATGTTCACCATGTGCTAGTTCCATAATAATGCCTAGGTATTAAAAATCTTAACACCAGTTATGATCAACAAGCTTTTTTTCACTTTGCAACACTGATAGGTAGTTCTTAAATATTTCATTATGATGATTCTTTCTATTGGTTTCATGCATAGAGTTTCTTTTTTCAAATCAAACAAAATTTTATCTTTCTCTCGGGTATTTTCTATAGAAGCAGAAAGTTAGCTAACATATCACTCTAGTCTTAAACTTCCTAAGCCAATGTCAATATAATGTAAGGTGCATAAAAAAGTTACTATCAATATGAAAAAATAGTTTTGTAAGCATTACTTTTTTCCAAAGTTTCTTATAAGTTAGGTGACCAAATAATGTATCACACAAAGTAAGATACTTTTGAGAATAAAAGTAGTTTGTTAATAATTACACTGGAACATGTGACATCATGGACTGGCTCCAAAACATATAGTTATGACATCTACTGAGGGTAACAGGTACCCACCACAAATGAAGTTATTCTGTGATAAGCCATGATATGTGCTGAGACTCTAAATCACGATCAGGAATTACAAGGCAGCCAGCCTTCTCTACTCAGCATAGACGCTTGCCTACACAGTATGAAAATGTTGAAGGAATCATCTGAAGATTTTGTTAAATTGCAGAATCAGTAGTTATGGCATGAGGCCTAAGATTCTGCATTTTAAATTCATTTCCAAGTACTAGGAATACTCACACATTGAGAAGCAAGGCTCTATACTGCATTGGTCTGGCTGGGATAAAATGCATTGCTGGATCATTAGCTATTAACTGATGACTCTAGTCAAGTTAGTCAACTTCTTTGAACTTCAATTTTCATATACATAATATGACACCTAGGTCTTAGGGCTGCTTTTAGGATTAGATGAGATGAAGTGTTCAGAATGATTAGTATGATGCCTGAGACATTATTAAATGGACAGCATAAAATTATTATTATTGCTTTTAATAGACACAGAACAAAGACAAAGCCAGTCATAGGAGCTACAGTTTATAGAGTAATTCCTGAAGTGTGACCCTGAGACCACCCACATCAGATATCCTGGAAACTTTTTTAAAAATGCAAATTCTAGACCAAAATAAGAGTACTGAATCAGTAACCCTGAAGGTGAAACCTAGAGATCTGTGTTTACTCACTTCTCCAGGTGAGTGTAATGATGAAGTTTGAAAACTCTGGGTGCTTTAGCTTAAGCAGTAAGATTTTGAATATAGAAATATTTACAGCATAGTTTATTTTATGGGCTTAAACCCATTTTAACTGTAATGTTTGTGATTCTTTTTATGTCTACTATTATACTGCTTTTCAAGAGCAAATCTTCATGTCCTTCCTGCTCATGAAAATTATATACACACACACATTAAAATTTTACATTGAGCTCCTTAACATTTTTAAAGATAAAAGCATTTATTCAAAATGTGGTATGATGTAGTTGAGTCAAATATCACTGAACTTTAATTTAAAATCTGTTGATACTCTTTCCAGCCACACTTTTGAGATGTGCTCAATCTTTCTGTAATCAAAGAGTACCATTAATTCACACCAGATTATAAAATTAAGGTGAGCTAAAAGCATTGATTGTGTTTTTCATATCTTTAACATGATTTTCATGTTTTTGATATCTTTCACATCATTCTTCTTTTTCCATATCTTTCTTGGGACACATATTTTACCTGGTTTCTAGGGTTCTATAATGCTCCAGTTTTTCTACCAAGACACTATCAGTGTTGGAGTTTACTCTTCTCTCCCAGCTCTCCCTGCAAAAGTCTTCTGAACTAGTTTCTCTGCTTACACTCTGGTCCTCCCTACAAACTTTCTACACAGCAACAAGAGGAATCCTTCACTAATATGTTAATTCCCATCCTTAACTTCCCGTGTTCATCTCCTGTAGAGACCCAAAGCCTATCTCTGTTCCTGGTTATGGCTCAGCTCCTACACTCACCTCTTTCTCATTTTGCTCAGCTAGCCTCTTGTGTTTCTAGATATAAGCAAGCCCACTCCCTAGAATCTGGGCAGGGTGCTCCCCCCATGTTCTCTTTGTAGGCATCTATAAGGTTTGCTCCTTTACTTCACTGAGATTCCTTTTTTACACGTGAGTAAATGCTATATCATCTAAAACATCATTCTCTATTAAGTTCTACTCCCTTACCATTCTTTGTATTCTTTACAAGAATTGATAATACATGTATTTGTTGTCTGTCTTCTCTAACAAAAAAATTCCAAGAAGCCAGGCATGGTGGGCCATGCCTATAATCCCAGCCTTCTGGGAGGCTGAAGCAAGAGGATCAAAAATTTAAGTCCAGCCTGGGCAACTTAGTGAGATCCTGTCTCATAGGAGTTGGGAGGGTAGCTCAGTGAGAAGGCCGTGGATTGAAGTTCTAATACTCAAAAAAAAAAAAAAAAGTTCCAAGAAAGCACAGCTTTCTTATGTTCATTTGCCTATTCTGAACAAAGTAACTGGCATACAATACGACCCTAAATAAGTGCTTGGTAATTGTGGCAAATCACAGAAGTTCTGATAAAGTAAATTGCATACAGTAGCCAGATAAATGGTATCAGACTTGTGACTAAAAAGACTTTGTGCTTTAGAGCGCAAAGCACGGTTCTTTTAAGACTTTGCCTCCATGTCTAACTACATCCACTGTGAATCAAACACCTCTACCACAGAGTAAAAAGATTCTGTCTCTGTCTCTGACTCTCTCCTCTCTGTCTCTGTCTGTCTGTCTCTCTTTCTCTCCCCTCTCTCTTCAATTTTGTTGTGTCTCTGGGTTTTCTTGCAAGAAAAAACGTAATTGGATGTCATTTTCTATTACATATTACATTCTGTCTCTCTACCCTACTTGACGTTTCTTTGTAGTATTTTATTGTGACATTACATATATATTTGCATGCTTTCTCAATTACTAGAATGTGAGTGCTGGCAGGGAGTGACTTTGTTATGTCCCCTTTTGTATTTCAAACATTTGGCACACAGTAGGTGCTCCATAAATTCTTGGTGTGACAATAAATAATTTAGGACATCTTACAGTCTACCAATCATTTTCACAGCAAATCAGAAATCTACCTTAGGAGAAAAGGAATTTTTTTTTCTGTGAGAATAATATATTGTTATCTTTTTTCTTAAGGCATAAGAAAATGATCAACATTTATGTTTTTAATAATTTACAAAGTCCCTTTCATATGCCAAGAATATTATATTGTCTCTGAACTTTACTATAATCCTGTGATATAACTGCTATTATTATAATCATTTTACAGATGAAGGAACCAAATTAGCTCAGGAAAAAAAGAAGTAACTTAACTAGTATCTCAGAATTCTGAAGTGATGAACTTGAGATTCATCCTGGAATCAATGGTATATTTGACTTTCAAATCCATAGTTTGTCCAATAAATCATATTCCTTTCTTAAAATTAGGGCTGTATTACAGGGAATAAATGTTATTTATAGTAGAAACATCAAGAGACCAAAATGAATGATTGGTTTTACATTTCCTTCTGGCCTGACAGAATGTCACCAATTCAGAAAAGATCTATGAGAGATAGTACATAAACCTTGTGATGGCCATGGTGAAGGAAAAAGTTAATTCTTCCTGGTTATTGTAATAAATGCATGGATTCTCACTACTGTGTGTCCCTTATTATACATTATACAGTAACACTTTTACATTATACATTAACACTTTTACAAGTAACAAAAATAATACTAGTAATATTTATTATTATGATTGTTATAGTGCTGAGCATGAAATCCAGGGACTTCACATTAAGCTATATCTCCAGTGCTTTTTATTTTGAGACAGGGTCTCACTAAACTGCTCAAGTTGGGCTTCAATTTGGGATGCTCCTCCTCAGCCTCCCAAAGCCCTGAGATTACAGGCATGTACAAACGTGTACCACTAGAAACAGTATATCCATGGCTCTTTATCAGCAACCTTATGACAAACTAACCTTATTTTCTGGGCAGAAAATTTGAACATAAACTAATGTTAGGATTAACTGATGATGTAATTATTGATACCCAGCACCTGGGTGCTGCAAACTGTTGCCAGCAAAGACAGGACAGAAAAGTGTGAAACTGCAGGTATCAATTCACAGTAAACCACTAGGATTAGTAGCTCTTTAGGTATAGGCACCACTGGTGTTTCCATATGAAACTAAGCTCTGGAAAGATGAGAGTAACTCTGTGCTGTGCTTTGACACTGAAATATGATAGAGCATCTAATTCATATATCTGAAGGTTCATATGTATTTCTGTGGCTTTGATTTTTTAAAACTTAGATTTCTTAAATTATGTTTTGAAAGGATTTGGCCTTTACTAAAACAGAGTCAGTTGATCAAATAGTCAAATTATGCTAATTTATTATGACTACCTACTTAAATTCCGTCATCAAAGTCAAACAGAAAAAACAAAGATGGAAGAAAACTACTGGGAATATTGTCAATGGAGTTAGTCTAATACTTGCTTGCATAGACAGGTCCTTTAAACATCGATTCTGTCCTGGATGCATCTATTATGGATTTGACTTCACAAGAAAGTAAAATTACTTAATTCATTATCAACCTACCCTGATTTAGATCTATGCATGTGAAAATCTCTGTTACTAATTTAAATTGCACTATTCCCTCTCTACAGGATACTGTTAAATTGGTTTGGTGAAATAGTAGTGAATCACATCAAAGTGGTGGGCTACATTTTATAATATATCTAAATAACTATCCCATTTTCCCAGCATGTTGCCATGCATTTTAAGTATTAATATTATGACTCTGGTGTAGAAGAATGTAGCCTTTTTCTTTAAAATAAATTTTCTTGCTCTTTTAGCACTGTTATAATTGGGCTGGATTTTAAGTGGCTAACGAGTAATAAAAGAGCAATATCTGCTGCAGGAAACCACAAAAAACATGCTGGCGGGCACATAAAATATGTTCATGCAAGTCACTTGCAGATACATCATTCTGATACAGTAATGGTTTTTCCAAACTAAGTGGGCTCCCTTTTGTAGCTATACTTTATTATCTGTATTCTCATTTTCATTCTTATCCCTGGATCTTTAGAGAGAAGCATTTTTTTCTCACACACACATTTGTAAATTCAGAGACACAGAAAGGGTCAAGAGAAAGGAAGCAAACTCACGATTCAAGGCTGAGAACTTGGCACCAGTGCCACCACTTAAAGTTTGAGCACTGCTTCACAAGTCACTTCTTCCAACTAATACAATGAAAAGGAACTTGGAACTTTTCTTAAAATTCAGTCCTGCAAGAAAAGTTGCTATATCTTGGAATACCTTTCTTTATGGAGAGACCTTGTGACCAAGCAGAAGATGCATAGGTGTTTGCAATAGGAAGCCTAAATTATAGATCCTACCCAGTCTCTACTTGGCCTATGGCAGAGAGGATTATTTGTGCAATCTAGATAATTTTGAGTTACATAAAGCTCATTTGTGGAACAGTTTAGGTAACTCTTTAATGCAAAACTAAAAGAAAGTAGGCTAGCTATAAGGTTAGTTTGATAACCCAGTTGAGATGGAATGGGTCTGAACTTGGGGGTAGGGGGTGAATTATAAAGATAATCATGATGTGGTTAGATATGGGAAGCCAGGAAAAGGGGAGATTAAGATGGAATCTAGTTAACAGATACTATTAATAGGCTTGGAATAATACTAATATTACTAATTGAGTACTAATATTAATATTAGTAATATTTATAGGCTTGGAAAAACGCATTTGTGGACATATTTACCTTGAGATGTCCAGAGAGTGCCTGATGAAGAGTTTGGAGATTGAGATGAGAAGTAGTCAATTGTTTTGAAGTCACTCTAAGTTTCTCTTTGGATATTCATTTCATTTAACAACTATTTATTGAGTAGAGTTGTTACCGCCAAGCATTTATGTCAGTGCTGGAGATAACAACAAAACTGCCAATATTTAGGAGATTATTCTGTATTTGAGAACTAGGCGAATTTCTCCCCATGAAGGTTTTTCAGTAGAGCATGAGTATTATAGCTTCCAGTACATAAGAAAAGGGACTTCTTCAATAACTTTCTCTAAGTTAGAGAGCTAGTGAGCACAGTCAGGATTCTAACCCCCACATTTTAAAGCTTGTAAGTCTTACTCAAAGTACCCTGAGAATAGAAATTACCTAGAGAAGCAGCCTGATCAAAGTTCCTATTTAAGGGAGGTAGTGTTTGATGACCAACGTAAGGGAAACAGAGCAGATTTAAAGGAACTATGCCAGAAACCATCAAAGGATCTGGTACAGGGCACAAACTGAAGAGACAAATATTCCCAAAGAAGTCAGGCCATCCGTCATGCAGCCCAGCCACAGGAGTCCAGAGGTATCAGCATAGAGCAGGGACAGGCATGACCCAGCACTACTAGACCAAGGCAAGATCAGTGTACCGTAAAAGTAACTGAAAGAAGATGTGAAGTAATTTAGTTGAAGAGAAATCGGGAAGTAATGAACCAAAGTGACAGAGAGAAGTAGTCAAAATAATTTAACTGGAATTAGCCTACTTTGTAAAGCTGTACAGAGATTTCAGATTTTTAAAAACAAAATATCCAACATTATTACTCTTTGAAGGAGTGCTCTGCCCCAAAGTTACTGCTTTCAATAAAAACTATTTATTTCTTGCAATGTTACATCTGTCAGAATCCAGTGATATTTTGAAGAAATAAAGTTAACGGTTAAAAATGGTAACCATTTATTTCTTATCTGAGTCTTCTATAAAATACTTAAGATCATGATTCTGATTCAAAACCTAAAGCTCTAGCCAAACCAAGCAGTTGAGACAGAGGCCATGATCATCCCACTACGACTGTGGGTATTATGATCAAGGAGGTCGTATTCTTGGTAGAAGAAATGAGAAGCTAGTGACTCTGGAAGAATGAACTGGTAGAGTGGTCTGGTGGCACACACTCATAATCCCATATCTGTAATCCCAGTACTCTCGGAGGCTGAGGCTGAAAGGTCACAAATTCAAGGCAAGCCTGGAAGACTCGGTGACTTAGTGTGCATCACAAAACTTTTAAAAGTCTGAAGATATAGGTCATTGTGAAAACTCTGGGTTCAATCCCCAGAACCAGGAAAAGAATAAAAAAGGAGAAAGAAGGCAGGAAGGGAGAGGGAGAGGGAAAGAGATGGAGAAAGGGAGTGCAAGAGAGAGCCTGATGCATATTACAATGTTTTAAAATGATGCGTATAATTCAAATCATGATTTTCCTAAGATACTGAGCAAAACAGGATTCAGAAACATGATTTCTGGCAGGAGAAAACAGGTTACAAGTACTACACAAGGAGGCTGGCCCCAAGCCTGGAATTTGATGAACACTTGAAGGGTTCACCTTGATCTTCATCCTCTTTATTCATTATTGTTGAAAATTTACAGTCACTTAATTTATCCATGTTTTGGGGAAAAAAAGGAAAAAAAACAGAATAACATCACAGTAGTAATAATCAGCTTGATCTTTAAGGGTTTTTTTTATTTTTTTTGCACTGGGGATTGAACTCACGACCTCTTGCAAGACAGGCGCTTACTCCGCTGAGCTAAATCCTCAGCCCTTTCAGAATAAATTAATAATACCATTTGTTTAATTTTATAACTACCTTGTCAAAAATATTGTCCTCTAAAATGGATCTATTAGTTTCAGTACATGCCAGAACAGAGAAAGGTGAAATACAAAAGTGCTAAGTTAATTATGCTAATACTGTTCTTGGAAGTGTGGGGACCAGATGGTAGAATAAGAAAACAAGGGAGGAATTTTTAAAATTAGATATTTTTAAATAAATATTTATGCTTTATGGTTCTATATTACTAGCACTGGCAGAATGATTTTCCTTTCCTAGGCATGTTTTCTACAACGCTCAAAGGAAGCTTCAAAAGGTCTATTTCCAATGATTCCTCTCCTCTGCCTGCCCCACCCTCTGGGAAGGCAGTCACCTCTTCCACCGGTTGACTTGAGATACCTGCAGACAGCACTCCACATCACCTGGAAGCCTGTCAAAGGATGATCCATGGCTGTCCTACTACCACACCTTCCCATCTTGAGGTCACTCATTCAATCCACAACTCCAAAGAGTGTGGCTTCTAGTTGTTCACAGCTATAGACTTCTCCCAAGAATTATCCTCAGCAACTGGGAACCAAATCTTTTAGAAATGTTTAGGAGATTACACTAGCAACAGCAGGATGGAAGGAAGGCAACCTAATGACTGATGCATGTATCATACTGAGGCTGCCCTTCCTCTGTCCAGTCTCAGTCCCATGATCACTTACAGGTTTTCACTTGAGAGTATTCCCTCACTGTATCACTCGTAGAAGAGTCCTAGAGGACCTGGCCTAAGACAACTCTATTAAAGTACTTGCCATTTTGTTAACTTGGATAGCTCTGTAAATTGTTAGTTGAATGAATATTTCAGTAGTAACTACCTCCTTCCCCCAACTTAGAACATGTTGCATTTTAATAGGTATTAATGCCTTAAATTAAACTGATAAAAATATTAATAAAGCTTTTGGCACTGGAGTGGATTCTTTCACAGATAAGAGGCCCTTATGAAGTCATGCTTGTGGGCTACACCTCTTTGCCTTAATTCATTCTAAACATCCCAACGTCATTTACATTTTCTTACAGTTTCCCTGAATTATTATGTGAACCAAGAACTTACAACTGCTAACATATTAATCCCTCAAAGTCAAGTAACCTCTTTTTGCACTTCCATATCCAAATGCCTGTGTTTAGTGGCCACTCAAAGAAGACTATGATTAACAGAGTGGATCATAGTGATTCAAGATACATTCTGAATTGACTTTAAACCTTAGCTCTGCCACTTACTAGATCTGAGTGTTAAGACAGACATACAGAAATCTTCTCCATGACTCTGCTTCTTCAGCTATAAAATAAGACAAACAACAAGATACCAACTTAGTCTTTTATGCTAATTAAATTTTGATAGTTTGTTTTGGTTTAGCTCTAAAATGGAATCCTCATGCATTTGGAAAGTGACCGGATTATGGGGGCACTATAGCTGATTTGCTGCCAGGAGGTGGCGCTTGGTCAGATGATCACTGCGGTATGACCTAGAAACTGTGCCCACCTTCACTTTCTGCTTCCTGGCTGCCTTTCCCCACCATATCCTTCTAGCAAGCCTTCCTACTTTGCAATCAACCCATTATAGACTATAAATATAGGACAAATAAACCTCCCTGCCTTTAATTGGTGGGTGTCAGGTATTGTGTTCCATAGACAACAAAGTGACACAGGTGTAGGATTTTCCACTAACACTTAATACGGAATAAACATATAATAACTTTTTAGGTCCTCTTTATTTTGAAAATTCTCAGTGCACTTTATGATACCACATTTTAAATAATCAATTACTACTTCTTAAGGGTTCATATATTAAAACTCTACTAGGTCTTTCCACACCTAATCTGTAAGTTAGAGGACAAGTAAAAGACTGAATGGAAGAGATCCCAAGTTTACCAGCAGTACTTCTAAAAAGCCACAAGCTTAGATCTTTCTCACATGAGAAGGGGAACAAGAAAAGGAAGGAGGGGAAAGGGAAGGAATGGGCAAAGGATGAAAAAAAGAATAAAGATATGTTATGTACATGTACCAATTCCCTTCAAGGAATGTAAGCATTATACACTCCAACCATGTATTAATAAAAAAATCTTTTGAAAAATCATCCTGTCATGACCTTCTACATTAAGAGAATCAGTAATGGTATCTAGCAGTGAAGACAGGAATGTCAGAAGCAGACCCTTTCCCAGGACTCCTTCTGCAGAGAAGCAAGGAAGGTAAAGTTTTAGAGAAATATTTCAATACGGAATGTCAACATTCTCCCTTGACTTTAATATATGTAGGTGAGCTTTCAATTTTTCAATATTCATGATCTAGATTTGCACAAGTCAAAGAAGTCATCTTTAAGTTCTTAAGCATCTTAAGGGTAGAGAACATATCAAGGATACTTTGGGATTTTTCTCATAGGGCCCACGTGAGAGGCATTTCATAACTGACTGATAAATTCCTGACAGAATAAGCTGAAGCAAAGCTCAGACCAGTGGAGGTGATAATATAAAGGAGAAATGAAATTTTATCCAAGGAAACACCAAAGACAAGGCACTTGTATGACAATAAGGATCACATAAACCAAGAGTAACTGCAAGAATAATGATTTTCCCTAACTCTGACTTGATAAATTGGGGATTGAACTCATGACCTCTTGCTTGCCAGGCAGGCACTTACACCACTAAGCTAAATCCCTGGCCCATGGTAAGTTTTTATTATGAAGTCTTACTACATTATTAATTCTATTTACAAAATATTTTACTTCATAAATTCACAATGGAAGGAGTTGAAGAGTTTGAGCTGAGGAAGAAATTGTGCAGATCCATGAATATTAAGAGAGACAGCAAGAAGTGAGGAGGGCAGGATGAAACAACTATACTGCCTGGGGATGAGGGTCCTGTCTGACACTAAGGGGTAGATGTTACAATGGTACAGGTCACCAGGAAGTTAAATCAACCAAGTCCATGTTCACTAAGACATGCACTTCTTTAGCCAAGTCTCCTATCCCAAGGCTTTGTGAGACTCGCAACTAGGAGGGAAAAGTCATAAAGAAGATTATAACAATTATCTTTTTATTTCATGCTATCCTTAGGCACATGGAAGGTGATAAAAAGCAACTGAAGAATAAACAAGTAAATGCCAAAATCTTCAGAGCTCCAAACGAAATAGGAGTAAGAAAACCGAATCATGATCACATTATGACCAAGACAGAAAAAAGACAAGTTTGCTCACTTCATACCAGTCCACCATTTACATTATATGTGTGCCCAATACTGGTTAAGCATTTTATGGGATTGAAACAAACAATATTTGCAAGTTTAGGCCTAAGAAATTCATAGTTTAGTTTAGTATAGTTAAAATCTAGTTATATAAACATTAGAGAATATTTTTATTGTTTTGATGTTAAATTATTTTGAAAACATGTGTGTAATAAGATAAAATCCAGAAGAAAATTATTGATAAATTCTATTCTAACTTCATGAATAACAATGGTTTATTTTACTAAGGCATATGGGGGGGGGTTAATTTCATGATTTAAAATTTCATCAACATGCAGAGTGCCTACAAAATTTTTCAATTCAAACACAGCTCCTTCCTATTCTTAATTTTCTCTTGCACATTTTAATGAGATAACAGAAAAGACAACAGATGTCCACAAGCCTCTCACAAGTTAGGACCTTTAAATGCTCATATGCTACCTCTGCAACATTAAATTTCAAAAATCTCCTATCTGTATTATCCACTTAATATATTCTCATTTGAACATTTATATAGTAAAATTGACACCATAAAACATATAGGAAGTACAATGAGCTGGAAGCAATATCTTCTAGGATTCTTAATACCCCAGTAAGAGCTTGACCTTGATATGCCCAGCTTCCCCAAAGTCTTAAAATTATACAATGTGAATTGTGGCATTTAATTTATTTTATTCTACATGCTTTAAAATGCAACCATTGATTTTTTAAAGCCTTTGGGCAATATACAATAACAGATTTCATAAACTACAGGGTAAAAATGACAAAGCCATAATAACAAATGTCAGGCTTGCAATTACCCATCCCAAACAATTCTTTCCCCTGCTAAGTCAGATACTCTAAATGTATCTCTTTTGAGCAAAAACTGAGAATTTTTTATATGCAGTCTCATAACAGTCTTCTGTATTCAGACCTTTGATATTTATCTCTAAAAATGATCAATAAGAAGTATTGACAATACCCAGGATGTGAATGTAAGTAGTATATCTATGGTGGCTAAAGTACTTAGGGTATTTTACATATACAATTCCATTAACAGGGCTCTACAGAGATATTTGAGATTTCCTCAGGGTCTTTAAAAAACATATCTGATAAAGAATCTATACCTATTTTGGCCATGCATTAGGTCAGTGATGGCAAGTTTAGGCCTAAGATTTTTAAAGCTTTTAAAGCTTTTAATGATATGGCACATGTGCCATAGGTCTATCACCATTGCATTAGGTGAATGATGTTGATCATGCCATTTGCTCTTATGGGCATTGGTTTTATCTCAACTGTAATATGAGGTGATTGGTCCAGAAGTACATAAGACAGGAAAAGTGTACACATAGGCAACCATTACATTGTAGGGTTTTTATTATTACTGCTACTCTTCATTTCTCCAATTTTTGAAGAAAAGTAATAATAACCATATCTAAGAGAGAATCATCAGTTCTAGTTTAGTTTTCAGAGATTGCATGCATAGGTTTTGGTGTATGACTTAAAACCCCTTTCTGACCCTTACCTCAGTCTGAATTATCTCATTTTAGTTTTCTTCATGAAAGGGCAATTTTGACCTACCAATCCTTTATTTCCCTCAGTTATTCAAAATTGTTGAAGTGGTTTCAGGATCCACAAATTAAAACCTCTCCTGTCTTTGATGTCTATCAGACACAAAGAGAAATAAAACTATGAGTTTATCACTTCTTCATACTGTTTTAAGCATGTGGGCCTCAATTTCAGACTGAGTTAACAGTAAATATTTTTAAAAAGTAAATGCAAAAACTTCCTGAAAGACGCAAAATAATTTTGCAACAATTCTCCATATCTTAGCTTCCAAAACTCAAAATTTACTTTAAGGTATATGCTAAATAAATGTGTGTACGTATTTTTATAGGGTTTTACTTATGTGTGTTTATTGTAAATATGTATTATTAGTTAAAAACATTTATACAATGATACCTATATTCTCTTTATAAAATGTGAAATACTATTCACCTTACAATTTGAATAAAGAAATCATTAGGAGAGTCAAACAACATAACCTAATTACAGAATATTAGAAAGCCAACATAGGCTTCCATTTTTAAAATAATGATTAAAATATTTCAAGTTATATTATAATTAACACAGTGCAGAACATGGTGATTACAAACAGGCTATAAAGACACATGACTCAGGTTTGCATCCCATTCTACAATTTACTTTGGGTAAATTACTAACCTCTCTACATCACTTTGGGGGTATAGAAAAATAGCACTTCCCTACTAGAATTGTCATGAGAATAAAGTGTACACATGTAAAGACGTTAAAACAGAGCCTAGCTCATTAAACGTTAGCTTTTACTTGATTTGCTATTGTAACACGAGAAAATATTAATGCCTTGCTCTTATCAAATATCACAGAAAAGGTTAAATCCATGACCATATGAGACTGTGAAAACCATAGGAAGAAAAGTACATTGTAAGATAGAGGAAATATGATACCCTAAGAAAATTCTACAAGTAGTTAATACTATTTTTAAACTCAAAAGTAGTATAAAGTCTTAATTTTAAATGAGTTCATAGTTGTTTGAAATAATGCCAGACCAGAGTTCAGTGATAAGAGTTTCAGGAATGCAGTTCACAAGTCAGAGATGTTAGGATACTCCTGGTATCCAACTAAAGTTTCTCTTTTTCCCTAAAGATCCTAGCCAGGGACTGGGCTTGGGTATATCATTCCACCAAAGTAGCTGCTTTGAATAAGACAGTAGAGAGAGGCCCAGTTTCTAGGGAACTACTAGAGATTCAAAGAGAGCTCTGAGAAGTGATGGTGCCGATAGAACCTATGACTTTGGTTGTATTTACCATGTCTGCCATTTTATTCAAACTTTGTCATACTTCTAGTGGTCATAGAAACATTATGACCACTCATGGAAATTCATGGAGATAAACTCTGGAAACAAGGAAGTATAATGGAAAAGAGACCAGAAAACCCTGAGCAAGCATGGAGACAAGAGGGCAGGTCTCAGTGGACTGATGGCTGGAAGCAGAATATCAAGGAAATGAACACCCGGTCTCATCATTCATGCTGTGCTGTGAAAGAAGTTTGTTAGAAGGGAGACAAAGGCAGTAGCTCAGTAGAAGGAGCTCTGTAAAACAAATGTTACTCATTGCTCAAACATTCCTATAATCCTTTAGACAGTAACACTTCTAATTCAATCTACCTCTTCTAGTATAATCTAGTTGAATCATATGTGTGTACATGTAAAGACTATCCATGACCGTAATAACATCATGGTACACAATACTGAGTGTGAGTATTCAGACTTGTTTTTTTTTTTTTAAAGATACCAGTGCCATCTAGATGAGGTTATACCAGTTACCTTTTTGAATAAGGTTTAATAAACCTTATTGACCTTCATCGATTTCAATAAGAAAACTGTAAACATCATTTAAAAATATTTCTTTTATAAATTAAAAATATTTCCTTTATAAATCCTTCTTATTAAGTTGACAGATTTGATTTTTTTTTTCAAAAAATTAATAAATACCAAAAGGATGAAAAAGTAAGACTAGGCAATACTTTATTGTTATCAAATAGGTACAAAATAAAAACTTTGACTTTTCACTGTGATTGGACTGAAGTCATTTAAATTGTGTCTATTTAATTTCAATGAATTGAGGTGAAAATATGACCTTGCAGGTTGTGAATCACTACTCAATCAAACATATCACATTCTGCATGCAATTTATCTGACTTTCCATTAAACTTGAAGGAAATCTAAGACAATGGGGTAAAAAGTAGAACTACACTCCCTGCACTTACATTTCTCAGCTTATGATGCACAATGTGTCTTTAACTACGAGACAATCAACACAAAATCAGGCAAAAAGTTTCTGCTGGGATTGGAATTTCTAATTACTACATCTATGATGATGAAAGCAGAGGCAGAAATACCAACAGTCTGAGGCGACATGCATGCTGCTTTTTAAAAGGAATGCTGCCTCCCTTCAACTTGTTAAAAATTGTTCTACTTTTAACTTTGGAATACATCAGGCTTAACACAAAGCAGAGGGCAGAATCATTTTTAAAGCCAATCCTTTTTCTTTCTGTCAAACTACTAGCAGGTAGTTTATTTTAAACTCTAGATGATCTGTACCTTCTGCTTCATTACCTTTTACCAATGCTGCACATTTCCTGAGCTTCTACCCTTGCTCTCCAGGCAAAGCACGGACTCCTTGTGATTGTTCCAAAGCCCAAGAGCCAAGAATTCCTTTAATAAAATAGATACCACCTCCATTTCCCCACATTGCTTTAGGATAAAATGATGTCTGAATTTCAAACTCCATTACATTAGAATAGAAATAAGACTACCTAACTTCTTACATGAAAAAGAATATTGGAGAAAAATTACTTTGACATAAAAAACTGTTATGTCAAACTTTCTATTATGATGATCTGAAATGTTAACTTGCCAGGTACTTTACAGGTTTAGATTCTGAATCCCTGAAAGAGTCAAAATAGTATCTTTTGATTTAATATTAAATTGAGGAACACAGTTAAATGCAATTTCAAAGCTGTGAATAGTGCACATATAAAATAAATATGTTTTACTGGTACAATTTCTCCTCTTAAGAGTTACTGTCTTAAAAATATATTCATATATTCATACATGAATATATGACACACCTTACCGTGATAGACTGGAATTGTTCTAAGTGTCTAACAGAGTCTAATGTAAGTTTCCCTTCAAATCTTGATACCACATGACAATTATAATAACTTATAGAGTCCAAAAAAGCCTCATCAATGAAAAACTCAGAGAATTTTACAAAGCAGGAGTGTGAATGGCTAATACTTCTTTCTCAAAAATTCATTTTGATTCAACCAATTCAAACAACATGTTACTAAGCAAGTAAGACCAACTTAGGAAAAGGAATGAAGAATATGGCCTACAGAGAAGGGCTAAAAACATCTTTAATGGAGGAAGTCGCTTTTGACATTGCCTCTTGAAGAACTGCAAGAGCTGGTGAAATGAGGGAAAGAAGGCCTGATGATATTCAGAGCAGGAATAGAAATACTGCTAATGTTATAAAGAAGCGTACAGCATACGCCTCCATACATTTACTTATGGTCTAAAAAAGGAATAGTGTTCATTGACCTGTGATGCTAAGGGATCTGAAAACACTTTTGGAACTCTAAAAACCCATATAAGCATAAGCTTATCATTGTCTAGTATCATGAATTCACTTCATTCATGCAGGAGAATGAAGCCTTTGTAGGCTTTTAAAAAGGAAAATGACAAGGAAGATGAAATCTTTTAGGATTATTAATTAAAAACGAATGTTTAGTAGAGGGATAGGAGGGAGAGGTTAAGTAGATTAGATGAGTGGTAGATATTTGGTAGGTACAAAAAAGGAGGAGGATCTCACCAAAGCTGTTTTTTATGAGAAACAGAAGGATAAACCTGAAATCTAAAATGTAAAACTCTAAAATGTAAAATATATAAAAAAAAAAATTGGAACTTTACATGCTATGAAGAAGGATCTTTTGAAGATGATTCTCAAATTTTAGTCCAGGTAACAAAAGAGTATCAGAAACTGAAGAGGCAATATAACACAGAAATAAAGTTTGAGTCCATTGTTCAACACAAAAGTATGTGATTAAATTTATCAAAACTTCAGTCCAATGCATAGACTGAATGGCCACAACATATTAACAGAGGTAAATGTGAATTGTGGTTGATCTATCTAAACAAAGAAAAATAGTTGACCCGATAACTCATTAAAGAGTATACAAACAAATCATTACCAGATGTTCAAAAATATAAGTTCAGTCTCTCAAGGTTTTAGAAATCTAATGATCTAAAGATTTAATAACATAAAAAAGAAGTGATTTTATTCCTTAAGGAAAAGCACAAGTTGCAATAAACAGATGTGAAAGTTAGACACTAGACTTCAGAAAGAATATATGTGTACCAAAGACAGCCATAGTGTGAGTTTTTCCAGAGCCAACAAAATGACTGTTTTATGCAATGGCTGTTTAGCTTATAAGATGCTATGTAACCCACTTGGGTTAGTCACACATGTCCTTTTGTGGAGACCTCTCTTATTTTTCTGTTTTCTCCTTTTTTTGCTCATAGTCCATTAAGCGAGTCAATCAGATTATTTTTCTTCACAATTATGATGCTACTTATTATTTGCTTTTTAATTTTAAAACTCAAGACATAGTTGTAGTCAAACTGGTTTTTACCTGGTTATTAAGACAGTATTTTTAACATTTGTTACAATTACCACAGGTCTGTCACGCTTTCATGACCTTACTTCCCACTTCCTTCCTTATTCATACTTTCATTCCCTCTAAGAAGGAAAAGAACAAATAATCTGCCTTTTAAAATATGAATTATATTTATAACATTTCTCCCCCAAAAGGTTTAATAAGTATTGCCTGGCATCCATATTCTTTGGGACAAATTATCAAGATTATTGTTAGTATTAAATATGACTATAATTCATGCTAATGGTTTGCCTATTTCATTTAAAAATAACAAAAGGAAAGAGAAGCACTTAAGGATACTTCTATAAAAGAAAGATCATGTCAATAAGAGCCAAAAACTATGCCACACGGGCGAAACATGGATTTGGTGTGAAGTTTATCTAATTTGGGAACACTTTTATGAATTTCAAATTCATGAAGGACTCAGAAATGAGATAAAATGAGATCAGCATGCCCTTTTTGATCAAATAAAATTCTGAGCCCTGTATTTATAGGGCTCAGGATTTTAAAACAATTAACTATACATGTTTCAAACAAACGCACACAACTCTAATCAACCGCTAAAGACAGTTGCAACTTTAAGCTTTCCACCGTCCCACCCACATGAGCATTACCCATTTGGAAAAAGCAAAAAGCCCAAGAATAACAAAACACGGTATCTACTTTACATCGCTATCACTTCCTTACAAGAACCTGGTATACTATTAAGCTAAGCAGCTTACATTTCTCATTTTAAAAATATCTCAACAACAGAATACTGACTTGATTGCTCTCCATTTTCTTCATCTTATAACTCTAGAACTGCCAATCAAACATGCCTTATATTTCCACCAACTTTAGGAAGTCCTGTCAAATGTGGTTAAATTTCCTCCAAGTACAATCTCTCTACCACAAAAATGAAATCAAGTAAAGTATAATTCAAAAGATTTCATTATTATTGCCATAAAATGTACCTTTAAGAAAGAATTTTAAGATTTCTAATAGTACAAAATTACAAGGTGAAATGACATTTATATTCTTGGGAATTTGCAAATTACAAGAACTTCAGTTGTCATGGAATAACTTTCTCTGGAGTGACATATAAATAGATAATTATAGAAAAGAACCTCATTCATTGGTAATGAACAAATGTTATAAAGATCTTAAATGTTCCTTATACTATTTAATATTTTCAAAATTGATCTATTCTCATGGCATAATTTGTCCTGCATTAGAACAAAAAGCAAACCCAATCTGCACACTTGTATGTAGACATTGCTTCCAGTCACATAAGGAATAAAATCAAATCACTGGGCTTATTGAATACAAATATTTCACTAGCACTTTCACATTTTAGATTTGTCTGCTGGCCCAAAAAGCTAAGTTCTGTGATGGAGTAAAGATGCAGGAAGGAGAAAACTAAGGTTACCAAAGCAGGATAACCAGGTGGGAGCAAAGCCCAAGTCCTAGACAACCTAATAGTGAAGATACTGAAAGAAAAGGATTTGCTAGGACAGAAGTAAGGGTTTTTCCTGACTAATGCAAGAAAAAGACATGAGAGTTGATACAGATAGGGATACAACCCTAGCTGTGGAACAGGAAACTGATGAAGTACACATAGGACACCCTCAGTTTCTGGGAGGAGGTAAGAGGGGAAGATCATCCAAGAGGGGAGGAAGAAGGTTGGAAGAAACATAATTAGGGATATTAGGAAAGAAGTCATGTTTAGAAATGTTGCTGAGAAAGATAATAAAAAAAGATCTCTAAGAAGACCTGAGATCCAAAGCAATGTTTGAAACTCAGTTTGAAAAAAGATCAATCTATTAACTGAGGTCTGGTTCCAATCATCTTTGTCACCTTATCTTTTAGGGACCTATTTTCCTGTCCATTAATAGAGACCAATGAGAGCCAGCTAGCTCTAGCTTTCCATAATTTTTGGATCATTATTTTTTCATTAATTCAAAGCACTATCCAGAAAGTACCTGACTTTAAAACAATACTGACAAAGAAAAAAGGAGGAACAAATATCAAAATATTTATTGTCCAGCAAGGTGATTATAGACCTTGCCCAGCAAGGTCATTACAACACCCAATGATAATATATATGATATTATTGAAAAATGTAAAGACAATGAATCATGCACTCTTGTCACAAAATGGTAACTATTTGAAGTAATGCATTTAATTAGCTAGAATTAACCATTCCACAGTGTGTATGTACTTCAAAATAACCATGTTGTTTATGACAAAACATACAGTGTTATATATTTGAAAGAAATGAAAATTAATATAATAAAATATAAAGTCAAAATTAGTATGCAATGAATATATGAATATATATTAGAATCCCTTTTACTATCAAGTTGCTACTTACATTGATGGTCATGGGGAGGAGGTTGGAGTACAGTTAGCTGCAGGTCTATATAGGTTTAGGTTATAAAGGCCATTGTGAAGCAAAAACAAAATCTATTTTGAAGGGTCTCCTTGGATCATATTCTAATTCATCACAAAATGAAGAGCAAAGTAAAATTGATAATACTTGAGGTAGAGCTTAAATTTTAATTAGTGGAATTACTAGTAATTTACTATTTCCTAGAGTTAAATTAGGTCATGTTACAATTTATAATTTATGGAAACAAAATCAATCAAAATAATTACAATCCAATCCAAATGAGTGAAATTATTTATTTATATTCTTCCCCCCAAAGAGAATGAAACTTTTTCCTATAATTAAATACAAACCAATTTCTGTAGTCAAGTGGTCTTTGTTGTTGCTGCTGCTGTTGTTGTTGTTGAGGGATTAAAATCCATTGTGACACCTAAACTAGTATGACTTTTAAAACTGGTTCTCTTACAAGTACAGTGGTAAGGCTTTATCTAATTCTGAATATTAAGTCAAATGTTAAATGGTGCTTAGAATATAAAACTACAAGTAAATCTCATAATATTAGTGTTCTTATTTTAAAGAAACAAAAATACATTTATGAGTATTTTTAAATTTAGAAATCTGTTCAACTCCATGACACAGATCTATTTAAGCTAATGATTTCTTCCTATACTTTTAGCCTAAAACTCAGCACCTCTTGAAGGCATAACATTTTCTTTCCAACTAACAATAACTAATTTTACTGGCCTAAAAGTATAAATCACATATGTGAAACCCTCTCCTGGTAAGCAAAACTTCCAACACAGATCTCAATGAAGTCCATCTAATTGCTGGCATCTAGTGAGAGGCATCACACAGGACTCAAGAAGCAAGAAACAAAGGCCCTCAGTGTAAAACCTTCCAAGCTGGCTTTCTATGACCAAAGCTAAAGCACATTCTTAAATTTGCATTTGCAGGTTGTTTATTTGTAACAGAATGGGATCAGATTAGGTAACTCCCTCTCACCCGGATGAGAGAGCTGGCCAAAGTTGAGGACAGTAAAGATGCTCACTGAAAGGAAACTAAGGGTTTGCTTGTCAATTAAGTCTTGAGAAAATAATAAGCTTTACATAACTACACAGGGTCCCTATGGATCAAGTAGCTCATGATTTATAATACTGCAGTTGGCATGATGTGGTTCATATTGTGGTTATTAGGAATTACACTAAAACACAGCTTCTGAGGATTCATTTTTCAAAAAGTTGCAAATTAGATAAGAGTGCACAATTTTATTGATGCTGACACATTTCCAAAGTTTGTCTATGATTAGAAGTATCACCATTGAGAAGTACTGGCAGGATTTTATCCTGACCACCAATTTATTTAAACATTCTGCTCACATACTACCTGAATTACTTTCAAAGTGAAGATAAGCATTAAGCAATTTCAAAACAGGGTCATTTTCAAAGTTTCCGTGTTAACCATAGCATGCTAAAGTTAGAAAGGAACATAGCTATTACTGAACAAGAACAAGGTCAAAAGTATACTGCCTATTCATACAGGCTCTTGGCCCCCTCCCAGTTTCAAGTTTAACTGCCAACATATCCTTAATACTTTTCCAGAAGAGTTTGTAACTAGTTTCCTATACAAATTCCTCTAGTATCTCCAGAAAGATAACAGCGTCTCCTGATATGGTCCATGAGTACACATTTTCATATGTTTTCAGAATAACTTAAACCCAAGGCTAAGAGTTGTCTTTACACATTGACATCTAGGAACTATAATAAAGTTCTGAGATAAATCCTCCAAAGCATTGGCCAATGAAAAGGTCACTGATGAGTTAGCCTCCTCATAGTGCACACACACACTTCGCTTAGCTGCTTGTTATAAATGGCATTAACAAATACTTGCCTCAAAAAAATAAAAACAAGATTCTTCTAAATCAATAAGCCATTCTTCAATACCTAATTAACTTAATGAGCACTTACTATAGTCCAGTTACTACAGAAGGCTTCGAAAATATTAAGATAAAAAGATGACAATAAGCAACAATAATACACTCAATGATATGGAAGGAAAAAGGAGGGCCTATTCTAAGTCTTGAGGATGACTGTACGGAGTGGAAGATATCTCGTCTGAGTATCAGCTGGGTGGATGCTGAAGAGGAGTCACTCTAGTCAATAGAGTTAAGAAATGGTAGGGAACATGGCAGCACCTCTTAATGAACCTGAAGGAGGAGCCAATTCAGAAGGTAGGTGTGTGTTAACAACAGAATTGGTAAGAGATGAAGATGGAAAAGTAGATAACATTTTAGGTTGTGAAGGGCTAAGAATTCCTTGTGTACTTAGAAAACCAAAGAAAAACCACCAGAGAATATGTTTATATAAGGAAGTGATATGCATAGGTTTCCCTTATAGAAAGATGACTGTGGAACGGCTACGTAGAAAACTGGGCAAAAGCTGAGAGACAGGAGAGGCTACAGTCAATGGCTCCAGCCAGGCTTTAGCATCACTCTCATGAGAAAATGATGACAGGGTCAAATAAAACACAAGGAATAAATGGAGAGGGGCAGACCTAACCAATTTGACTGAGAGGCAGAACTCAAAGTTAGTTTTACAGTTTGTGTGAGCACCTGGGTGGATGGTGATTTCTTTCATAAAGCTAATGGGGAGAAGAGAACATACAGATGTTTTTTTTTTTTTTGGAACATACAGATTTTAAAAACTACTGAGTTTGGCATTAAACACTTTGTATTTGAGAAGCCTATGGCAAATCAAGGTAAAATGCACAGTGTACATCTGAACACATGGACATGGAACTCCAGAAAGATATCCTGGATAGTGGTTCAGAATTACCATGAGCAGTTAGGTACAAGGTGTAACCACAGAAGAGAATGTCTAAGTGTGCAAGAGTAACACAACCTAGGAAACGCTCATACTAAGCGCATGTGGAGGACACGAAGCCCACACAGGAGCATAATGAAAGACTGCCTTAGCATGCACATGTAAAACCAGATAAAGATTGATTATTTGAGACCAAAGGAGAAAAGTATCAAGAAAGAGGTAGTGATAAACAGTGAAAAAAAGGATAGAATAAACAACAAAATTTAGGGCAGAGAAACAATTACCAGAAAGGGGACTAAAAGCCTGGTAACTGTTGGGAAATCAGTAATAAGGGGTTATTTCTCATAATGGAAAGGTAATACACCCTATAAAAATTAATTTATGCTAAATTAAAACTACAGGCTTGGGGATCTGCTAAATCAGGGTTTGAATGTTGGTTCCTCTAGTCACTAGTTATGTTTAAGTAAGAAAGTTGTTTAATTGCTTAGTTTCCTTATCTCTAAAGAGATACAAAGTCACCAACTCATGAGGTTATACTGCATCTTAATTTAGATGAGATAACATATGTAGGAAATACCTATAGTATTGTTTAGCTGAGAATAGTGTAGTCATTCAGTATATTAGGGCACCCTCTTATATAAATATACACATACAGTACCTAGAGACAAGACCTCCACTCCTTAGCTCAGGCTTCATTCATTCATGTTGTTCATATATTACCTTATAATGAGTCAAAGCCACATATGAATAATTTGGAGAGTCACAGAAAATAAACTCAGGGCTAAAATGCAGTTCTGTGAGCTATACCTCACTCTTTCAAAGTTTTCACATACCTCACAAAAATGAGAAAATTTCTGATAGCAATAAATCATACTGACTCATCAAAGGCTTAAACACCATAGAGATAGATTCTAAGCTAATTTGTTTACTATATACACACAACAACAACAACTAGCAGTATAAAAATCCACCAAGCAATGAACTTATCTATTTAATTATAAACTAGAAGCACAAAATAGTCAAATGAACTATAATATGCTTCCATACTAATGGGCCAGGTTCTCTAAAATAAAGAAAGCCAAGGAAGTTTTACATTTAAATGTAGAATAAAGTTTAAAGCCCTGTACTATAGTACACTAGTTCATAAATGTATTGTCCTGTGTGACAAAACATTGTTATGATAATATTAAATTGAATCAAGACATATGTTTGTGTTGTAATGTATTTTATTTGTTAAAGATCTCTTTCAGATTTATTCTAAGATCGTATCTCTGTGTGTGCCATTATCAATGTAAAATATGCTATACTCACAGTAGAGAAAAAATATAAAATGTGGGTTCTATGAAAAGTAAAGCCTAAATTGAAAGATACAGATAACATATAAAAAGTTGAGATGTTTTCAGGGGCTTTTCTATTCACTGGGCTACCTAGGGCTCCAGCAACAGACTGCAACACTGTGGGTATAATCACATTCAATGTAAACACCGCACACTACTCAAGTTTATTTAGAAAATGTCCTTTTAGTCACATTTGACTCTGTATGTGAAGGCACATCCAATAAACCCTCAGCAATACACAGTTCTGCAAACACGCAGCATTAATTTTGTTTTACTCATCTGACCCTCAACTCATTCACAGCTAAACCAAAAAGACACTCTGAGAAAAATGAAGTTCTGTATAAGAAAAGAAAAAGGAAAATGGCTAGGAAAAGAATCACACTGAGTAGTATTGATAAGCAAGATTGATGGCTTCAGATTTCTCTTTGTGTTTACTGACAAAAGGCAGTATGCAGTAGCAGGCCTGACTTGTTCCAGTGAAAAATGATCAGGAGTAGATTGTCTACCTCCAAAAAATGCTTTCTAGCACACAAGATTCTGTTTTCAGCCTAACATCTTCCATGTCCAATGGACTCTAAGCTACTGGTAGTATAATTAAAGGCTATGTTCACTTTGATAAGCATACACACACACATGCACAAATATATATATATATATATATATATATATATATATATATATATGGTATATTTGCTTGTTTGAAGAATAGCAAGACCTTCTGAATAAGGGCACATTTGTATAAGATATTATCCATAGCATTTATGCAACCAAATATGCATTTGAATTTTTGAACAGTCAAAAGTATTTCCACTCTCAAGTATTTAATCTTGCTAAACATTCACATCCTTTAAATACTAAAGGGCGAAAAATGAACATGCATAAATTTAAACAAGAGTATATAAAAAAGAAGAGGCCCATTCATAACCACAATCAGCCATGAATAATTACCAATTTTGAATGTAAAGATCACTCAAATAAATGCAACTGATGGATCATCCACATAGGGTACAAGTCAAAGTAAACAGACAGTCCACTTTAGAAAGTGTCTAGTGAATTGATTTAACAAGTTTAATGTGAGCATCAGTGTGGGGCTATTACTGATCGTAAGCTTTACTGATGTTATTTGTTCGCTTGGAAAAATACCGCTCTTTTGGAATGAGCACATTAAGGCTAAAATTGCAGAGAAAACCCTATTACAACTTTATTGCTGGCAAATTGGAACCAAACCTTGTCTGTATATCAATTACTTAGAGTTACCACAGAGATAAATCCTTTTTTTCTTTTTCTTTTTTCTTTTTTTTTCTTCCTCTTTTTTGTATAGGCTCAATCTTGAAGACAGTGATGAGAAACTCCTTATTATACCCTACCAACATCACTAGGTTTTCTTAGCAATTTCAAGAAATTGTCAATTAAGTTCTTTTTATTAAGTTCCAAAAGCTGTTAAGTCAAACACAAATCTATCATAAGGATTGTAACAGCGTGTTATTTAGGCACATTTCAATGCTTCACTCTTTCATTATCTACCTACCCCAATGCAACTGCAAAGTTCCCATAAAGTAAAGGCATTTCTTGTTGATTATTTTAGGTTCACAGAAACTGGAGTAAGTGGCCACTCATTTGTGGCAAACGATCTAACCAACTCCCATTCTTATTAAAAGTGGGAGCAGGGCAATAACAATTATATATATAAAAGACAGATTTGCTTCCAAACTCATTGCAATCAAGGGAATGAGTTTGATGTAGTTACCTAGTGAGCCCTTAAAACACATAAACTCAGAAAGATATGTAAAGAGTAGAATGAATATGCCCATCATTTGCTGATTTCACTTGTAACCTGCAAGATTATAAGAAGGCAGCAGATCATCCAGATGGTCACTGATGACAACACTGCCCTGTAAAGCAGCAGAGATTACAGGAATGTGTAAGCAGTTGTCCTTCTTGCCCTCTGAATTAAGAAAGGGTAAATGCTTTGCAAAGACAATCCTGCAGGTCCCCAGAAAGAAGGAGTTAGTATCATTGGAAGAGGAAAACAATAGAGGTGCATAGAGGTCAGCCCCAGAGGCAGCTGCTCCTTTGACCTTCTAGACAGACAAATGGAGCTTAATAGGAAAGAGACACAAAATGGCACATAATTCTAATGAATAAATATGGCCCGGCAGTATTCAGGAGTCTCGCACTGGAGGCATTCCATGACATTCATATTTCAGATGAGACTGTTAAGAAAAAATGAATTAAAAAGGAGTGATGAGCACCAGCTGAATGACGAATACTACAAAATGAAAAAAATCATTTTATAGGCTTTACTTCTCAGAAAGGGAAACGTTAGGAGTGTTTACAAAATCTTGCTGTTATACTCCTTGATAATTTTAGCTGTCTCTAGATAAAGAGTTAAGTTTTTATTTAACTTATATCCTGAGATGTGTCCTCCAGCAAAGTGAGCATGACTTCTTGGGACTGCAAACAAACAGAGCTGGTTCATTTCCACCGTGCATATTCAAGTATAGACAATAGAGTAACCTCAATTCTAAACATACCTAACCCTAGAAACAGGAAAAACATTGAGAAAGTGTGTATACTACATTGGAAAATCAATGTGCAGAATTCCACAAGGCATCAACCATATTCTGAGATTTTCACTGCTGTGATTTTATAAGGATTTTTTTTCTTGAAATCTGACTTGTGTTTAGGTTTCCACAGCATTTTGCTATAGCCTGACTACTTGGCCACAGGCTAATAACATTTGAAGAAGAAGAAGGTCAAAGCTATCATTATAGTGGTGACAACCAATCACAGTGGGAAAAATAAGTTTTATTTATTACTCTTAATACAAGAAACCTTTTACTGTGGGATATAATTGCACTGTCACTACACACCAGAGATTTTTAATCCCCAATCATTTCAACATATTTTACAGTTCATTACCTTTCTAGCTAGATACAGCAAGAAGGACTCTCCTGAGCCTATACAAAAGCATTTTAAA
Organism: Hydrochoerus hydrochaeris; assembly: GCA_004027455.1. Lineage (NCBI taxonomy): Eukaryota > Metazoa > Chordata > Mammalia > Rodentia > Hydrochaeridae > Hydrochoerus > Hydrochoerus hydrochaeris. The sequence continues at coordinate 280,222 of PVLA01001374.1, forward strand.
AATCTACTACTTTTACACTCATATTTCAACCATGCAAAATACTGAATGGGAAATTCTGAGGTGGCTAAATCATGTATATTTCATATGATTTCATTGGAATGAAAAAATATATCTCATAATCAATTTTAAATCCCTCCACTAAAGATTAGAAGGGCTGAAATCATGAATCATGAAAAAAACAGGCTATGCAACAAACAGGTTAGAATTTTAAATTGGTTTTATGACAACCAGTGTGGCACAGCCCACACTAAACAAGATGGACTACACACTTTTCCAGTAACACACACAGTCCTGAAGCTGATACAAAGTTAGGTTGCCTTAGGAAGAGATTACTTGTTAGGATTCTCATAAGTTCTAATAAGTGTCACTGTGAAAAGGTAAGCAGTTGTATCACTGAGAATTTTGTTCAGTAAAACTCTATCACTTGCAGTCATTTTTCACACATTGTAACTCATGCATCTTGCCCTACATGGATTGAATTTAGACTTCATCACAATTTTGCCCTGACAGAAGTTGTCTAGTTAGCTAAACGATATCATGAAAATAGAATTCACTTTTTAAATATTTCTGGATCTTGCTGATTTTATGGATGTGGGGTGTTTATCCTTGGGGATTTATAATGAATTTAAGAACAGAAACTAAGTCAAAATTAAGTTCTCTATGGTTTTTAATATAAAATACAAAAGGAGCAAAGCCCTCGCTTTAGAATCACCTGCCCCAGATACTGAAAGGCTTATTCAGTGATGGTGAAATTTTAGAGATGACTGTCCAATGTGTAACTCAAAACCCACTTATTTATCATGAAGCACCAATACTGCAATTAAACTTGAATACACAGGTTTTAGTTTAGAATAAAACAACTCATACATTAACATCTTTGGTCTTAAAACAAAAATAACATGCATGTCATAGGTTTCCCACTACTGACTTAGCTGGTTTTCCTGCACCCCAGAGCTGAAACCAGGAATTCCTACCTCTACAAAAATATCAGTGCCAAATAGAGAAAATTAAAATTGAGTAAATGATATCATCAAGTTACAGGTAATAATAGGGAGGACGATGAATAAGCAAGAATTATTGACACAATAATTCTATTTTAGAATGCAAAGAAATATGCCCATATGATTTGGTGCTGATATTATATAATAACTAAAAGACTTAAAGTTGACTTACTCAAGTGGTTTTTAAATTTTTCATTAGAGTATGAGACAATTTTGTACTTTTTCACTGACACAGTCCACAAATGTCTGACATACAACCAGGCAATACTTAGAGGAAACTTTAATGGACATGCAAAACAGCGCTGTTTCATATTACAGCATTTAAAACTCATTGGACATTCTGCTGATTATTACACACAACACCATTTCTTGTGAATGACTGAGGATAGACAAGAGTATAGCCAGCTCATATTCTTTATTGTCTAATTACCTACTCCTGGTATAAACATACAGTGTAATCTGTTTTTAAATGGCCTACCTTTTAATAGGCTAATTGAAGGTAATCTAGTGTTGTGGCAACAGATACCCCAATTATGGAACCAACAAGACGTTGATATCTGATGGGTAAAAGTAGGGGAAATAATCATCAAGGAATGAGACATACATCATTTGAATCAAGGACTCTACATCTGGAGATGGGTTGCTTATGTTTGAATTGTTGATCTTCTAACTAATTAGTTCTGCACTCTAAAGATTACATGATATAGCCTATGATATACACTTAGTGGAACTTATCACATAGAAATACTCATTAACATTAGTTACCACACTAAGCACACTAATCATCACACTATCTATATTTCTGTTAAATATTTGAAATCAGGTGGCCAGGGTAGAGCTTTCATCTATATTATGAAAGTTGCCAAGGTTAGGAACCAATGGCCTAAGGCTATGATTTTCTATATATTTGTTTTTATGTCAAGGTAAAATGTCCTGAGACTGAAAAAAAAATGTACAGATCATTGCCCTAGGGGAAAACACATGTCCCCCAAACAAATGCAAAGACAAGGTCAGAAGAAACAATGCAGAAAGGAATGCTGACTCAACAATTATGGGGGAGCCTCCGTGCATGCATTGCTGAGGTGAATCCCTAGCTCATAGCAAGTCAGGTTGGCCAAGCCTGAATAATTAAAGGTTCTGGTACTGTGTTGTAGTTAAAACAGCAATAAACCCATCAAAATAGAATAATCTTATATTGATTGTACCACATGGCGGTCATGTGGCCTCAGGTTCAACCTCTCTTGATTTGATTTATCTGTAAAATGGACATGACAGTATACTTCAGATTCACAAGAGAAAAAAATTAAGAGAGCAAGCTACAAAAAAATCTACTGATAAGTGAAAGGTAGTTTAAGTTTTACATTGCACTCATAAATTATATAAGGTAGCAGGGTCCACAAGTGTTATCTCAAAACCTAGATACTAGGAGCATCATATAATTTCAACTGCAAAACTGTCTTATGAGTTATATGAGATAAACTGTTTTTTAAATTCCCAATGTACTTATCTATTATCTTTCATATGCCCAGAAGAACCAGAAGAAACAGGTTTCCCTGCAACTACAAAGTCAAATGCATATTAAAATAATAGGCACCAACCAAAAATGTGGAAAATCCACAAATGATTATATTTTACTACAGTGTATAATTCTGTAATTAATGTAGGTATCAAAAAATTGAAAGTTAGAGTTGTCAGACAGAAGGCCTGCTGCAAAGGTGATTAATCAAACAAACCTACATGCACACAGCTAAAATCTGCACACAGGGTTAGCAAGCCTTATAGAAAAAAAATCTTAACATTCTTTCATTCCTTTAGAGTATTAATTGCTCAAGAAGGCAGTATTTGTTTTTCCCATTTGGAGAACTAACACTAACAATGTTTTAGACTAATGCTGATATTTAAAAATACAAGTCGTCACAAAAGTGACTTAGGTACTTTACCATGAGTGCTCTGGGCTAATGCCCAATGTAGCACTTACACTCTGCTTAAACCTCTAGTATGTTGTGTGTTAAGTTCTCCAAGCATAGATGTTTTAGCGACCTGGCAATAGAAAGAGTCCAATTCCTAGCACAGTGGGGAGGTGAACCATTGTATATTGATATGAGTAAAAGGTTTTCCAAGCGTGTTTCCCCAGCAGCATCTAGGAACTATTTAAAAATGAAAATTCTTAGAAATCACCCTAGACTGAATCAGAAACTTTGTTGAGAAGTCTATCAAAAAGTCTATCAGGTGATTCAAATGCATTTTGATGTGTGAGAACCACTGGAATACATACTCAAGTCAAAATGAAATAAGGCAAAAACCTCTTGATATGCATTAAGTTTACCACAAAAATAGCATTTTCCATTCACAGACATAGTAATTATAGTTAAATAAATAGATACCACAGTTTGTATTTTTTCTCCATTAACTACTTCTGATAAGGCTTTCCCACTTCTATTTTGAAGTTATTTTTTTTTTTTTATCTTTAGAGGTCACAATAGTTTAGAAGTGTATTTAGCTTTCTGCTTTGCAACTCTAAAGTAAAAACAACAACAAGGAAACTTTTATCTTTAACTTGCATGTAAAGTAAAGTTTCTGGATCAACAATGAGAAAACAAAGATTTTTTCTTTTTAGTACTGGGGATCAAACTCATGACGTTGTTCTTATCAGGCAGGCGCTTATATTGCTGAGCCAAATCCCTGGCCCAAAAAGAAAGATTCAAGAAAAAAGTTCCATTAATTTTTTTCTATGCTGAAATTTTAATCAAAATTCTCTTAAAGTTTAAAATCCTTCACGTGGAAAAGAATGCAGACTGTAGAGGGATGATTTTAAAGAATATTCCTTTTATAATTTTTCATTCAAGGAAAATATTTTATGCATGTCCACATCAACTAATGGTATAACCCTGCATAAAGAAAAAATATTATTATATAAATACAAACCTATAGAACAGCCTTAGATTGATCTCAGAGTAACGCAGTTACTTCAATTTATCTCTAAGCAGTTACTTCAATTTGGCCCTAGTCAAGAGAACAGAGTGACTATTCACTAAAAATCTTCCCTGAACTTAAAAGTTATCAGGAGATTAGAAAATAATAATCCACAGGTCTCTAAGAACAAGTTGCATATGATTATCATAATTTGAATAATGTTGATGCATCTGAGCCCCTCTTCCTTCCTCGCTTACCTTTCTAATCTTGTGCTTAACTTTGACTAGGACATTTGAAAAGGCTACGAATGAAAAATGATTCGGTAAGCTCTTTGCTGTTTTTATAAGCAATCTCTCCTCAGACACTATCATATATTTTACAGCAAGAAGTGGAGAGAATCATCATTAAATTTTTTATTGCAAATGGGTACTTACTTATGCACTACTTTTAAAAACAAAGAAAATAGCAGAACAAGTGGACATACAAAAATTTGGGGGTCCAGTGGTTTCCTGTGTTCACAGCAGAAGCACTTGACACTTCTGCAGTTGAACATAGAAAATCTAACTCATCTTGTATCTGAGAAGGGAATGGTATAACAAAATATGCCTTGTATTATTCTTTTAATTTTCAATACTATTACTTTCCTTTTGTTTGCTGATCAGTGAGCTTGGGACTTACTTTTCTTCCCCAAAAGGTTGAACTGAGAACTACCATAACATGACCATAACAAATTGTAATCTGCACTGAGTTTTTAGCATGTTAATCTGAAAATTAAATCCTACAAAAGAGAACTCTAAGTAGTCTGTTATCAGAAAGTGCTACTTGCAAAGGTTTACAAATGGAGAAGTTTATCACTTATTATTTAAAACATGAAACTATTTTCATATTACATCAATATGCATGTCTATAAGCTTATTTAGGGAAACTATTCACCATGCAAAGTTTTAAATGTACAGTATCAAAGAATAATTTTTGACATTTTGATTCATACATGCTTATAAAGCTCCAAGACAACATGGTTTAATTATAAAACATATTTCTACTGCCTTAGTCATGCCAATTAAATTTGATTGGATACTTTCTTTATTCAACAAGCCCCTTTCATGTCATTTTAATTTACTGTCAAAGCAGCCTGAATATTGGAAACTAAATTATTTACTACAGCCCATAAGCCAATAATGTTCCATTTGTCTCGTACAGAGGGAGACTAGACTAACAAGATTATTAAGGACATTACTTGTAATAGCAAATGTCCTTCACTTTATTTGAGCTTCATGCTGTGCTTTCAGAGATCATACTTCAAAAGAGCTCCATTTCATTCCGTCACAGAACCTCTAATATAAATTATTCTCCACTCCCTTTGTAATATTCTGATCACAGAGAAAGTGGACCCAATATTATTGGCCTGAAACAAAAGCACACACTTTTCTAAGATAGTTTATTTGTGTTAAATACCTTTGATGCACCCCTTGTGCCAACATTGCAAAGCATGGAAAAATCAGTTGAAATTATATCTCAGTGATATTTTACACAATAAATTCACAAAAGCTTTTTGTTTCCACTGTTTTCAATACAAACAATGCTTGTAAGATTCTAGGATATATAAGTAGATCAATAATCTTTTAGTTTTCAGAAAATCACAGAGTTTACTAGATATTATATTGTGGACAGACACTTCAGGGATAGCTCCAATATTGTGAAATCCTAGAAAATGAATTAATATGGCTCATCTAGAAGTACTCTTAAAGGCAGAAAAAATAAACAGTGCCACGGTGAATTCTAATATGCCCATGATCCAAGGGAATTCTGCTGATGTTACTGCATGCTAAGACTTATTTAACATCTTCATTAGTGGTCTGGACAGGGAAGAAACACACCAATTATATTCACAAATGACAATTAATTGAGAAGTGTTGTAATTATTAGTATAAAAATGAGAAAGAACAGTAAGAGGACTGCAGAGGCCAAATCCATAGGAAAAAAAAAAACCTTCTGAAATGGCAACAGATCAATAAATTAAGAGGTATGCCAGAGTAAAAATATTAAAATCCAAAAAGGTGCTTAGAAACTACATTTTTAAAGACCAAAAATGATGTCAAAACTAGGAACTAGCTGTAAAACAGTTCAAATTTATGTAAAAAAAGGGGTGGGGGAGAAGCATGATGTGGTCTCTCAAGAGAGGAAAATGCGAAGTCATCCATTCTCAGAGAAGTCGTGGGAAACAATAATATCCCCTAGATCTCTACAAACATGAATCAGATTGAAGAAGAGCATTATCCAGGAAAAAGGTAATGTAATACATGTTACAATAAATAGTTTCCAGTGTAGCTCAATAATGATTGGAAAGTTCATAGAGAAGGCTATTGATACAAAGGAAGTAACGAAACTGGACAGTTATTCTTTCTAGATACATACTAGAGTTTTAAATATGGTCTAATAAGACTTACTGGAGCATAACATAAATGAGAAAGACAAGTGTAAGCATGCAAAATGGAGCCAGAAATTAGCCTACTATGCACATTTACTTTGGTTTTTAAGCCAGATAAACTGAGTCACAAGTTCTATATATGAGAGATCATGTTAAATAGCAAAGGGCTCCCACTCTCCAAGTGAACTACTGCAATCCCTTGAAAATATATGTTATGCTAAATATCCTGTGTGACACAAAAGATTATCAAGTCATTCTCTTTCTTATACATGCATGCTTCTATGCAAGGTAAAACAATCCCACCAAAATAATAGAAAGAATTACACAGTACAGTTGGTGTAAAGCACATTTTCTTCAGTAATATGAAATAAGCTATTTAGTAGTGCTTTGACCATTAAGCAATCAACCATCTTTTGTTAAAAGAAAATACATTGGGTCCTTAGGTACATTTGAGGGGCTCTGTATGCTACAGTTAAAGGAATGCATTCACGAGTTTTTCTTCAGTTGCTTCACTGTTTAACTCAATTATGAAAAGGAAATATACTTCTAATTTTCTTAAAGTAAATGCAGGTAAAGGCAGCAAATTGTTCTTTCTAGGCAATAGTTCTCAATTTTGAAGAGGGAGAGCACAAGGTGACACTCATGTACACGGCTCAGATTTATGCAATAATGGGCAAATATTTCAAGGCAAATGTAGCTATAAAGTTTATGTTAAAACAATAGGTTATGACAGCAGTCAGATGGTCTATATCCCTCAAGTGTTGAAAATAAATTGTTTCTTTTTGCACTCAAGAGATGGAGATTACCAAGGTGAAACATGACAGAAAATTTGTAGAAAATGATTTTGTCTGTGAGCAAGGTTTGCCTTCCTTGTACTGGCTGATAAAAACAGTACCCCACAGGCCACCCTGAGTTGCTTTAATGAATCAAATGGCAATGAATTTTGAATAAAGAGCCTTGAAAAAAAAGTTTTTTGTTGTTACCTGTTTTCCACTAAAATTTTATATACACATAAACTGACAATGTTTTGAGTTCAAACTACCCAGAGCCACATTTTAATTTTATTTCAAGATGGTGTTAAGTCTGACAGACAAGGGATTTTCAGTAATTATCTATTAAGTGTATGGATGAATTAGTTTTCTATAAGCTCACACTATTCTCTCACTTAGCTATCTCTTCCTTCCCCTAAACTCCCCTTTATCATTTCACTAAAAAGAAAATGTTTCTCAGCACCAACAGATCTCCTTTCCTCTAGGACACCCAAGAAGAATTTACTGGAAGATAAATGTAAGGACAAATACATGCCACTTAAAAAAAAAAAAAGACAGAATCTAGCTGATTTCATTTTAGCTCGCCCTAAGTCGTTTAGTTCTTGATCGCATACTTATTCTATGACTGACATGACCTCCCACCTGAAGGACATCTGATGAACAGCAGTGATTTGTTATAACTCAGTACCTTGCATAACTTTGAGAAGTGGAGATTTTACCCCAATTTGTGTACGTATTAGTTACAGCTGAGTAAATTACCAGACATTACACATGAAGCAAGACTTTCCATATTCATTTTATATGCCATTCTGTGATTTATTCCCCCATTGTTAGACCATTTGCCTTGGTAAAAGAACTAATTACTAAATTCACTAACACAAATGGGAAGAACTAACTCATCACACTGCCCCACTAGGTAAAAGTTACAAGAAAAATTTCATTACAGCCTTGATTCAATTATACTGTTTCATTTCAGTAATATATGTCTACAGACAGTATCAGCTTTTGTCATTCTAATTTCTTAAGACTTTTAAAATAACACACAGTAGAAAATTAAATAAAATATTACATTTCAGGTCATTTAAACTTCTTGAAGTTTTAAAATGTCATATTCATTTTTCTTCTGTATCAACAATGACTCATCTTCCTGATCCATGATCTACTTAATCTGAAATTTAAATATAACCGTTAAGAGTTTATTCAGGAGAGTTTGTTTTAGCACACCAACTTGTAGGACCACAGGGCATAAAAACAGAAACCAAACAGGAACCAGGAGATGTTTTCAATATAAACAATCACATGTTTAACTCATTAAATCATTTTCTCAGTTATACACATTTTGATATAGTTCATTATCACTATACTTCCTATTTAGATATTATTAATAGAAGTGTTAACATTTGTAATACCAGAATTATTCAGGCTCTGCAGGTGATAAGTTTAAAAGCTCACTAATGTTAATAACATATGTTCTTAGCTTCAAAATGAGCATAAACAAAGAGATGCCATACACACTTTGTATTTATCAATCACTTGCCTTCTCAAACATGATATTTCATTTTTTACAAGCTGGTCAGTGTTTTAATTTTTAGATATTTCATTTTGAAGAACTTACTATGAATGCGTTAAGTTTATTTTTATGCAAGGGTGGAAATGTGCACTACATTTTGCTTTTGAAAACATACATAACAAAATATATAAATATATTGTAAAGATATGCTTTTTAGTGCTATAATTATAGCATATGCAAAGATGCATATTATATATACACTGCATTCAAATATTTTAATATACTTATCTTCTTTATGTAAATACCTATGCATAAAGTTCTATAAATAAAATTGTCTGATAGAATGAATAACATTTCAACACAGAAAAATGTATGTATATGCAAATCCATGTATATATATATATATATATATATATATATGTATATTTTCCTGATTGAACTTTATATACTACCCTCCATTTTTACTCAAACAGTGAAATAACTAGCATGTTGCCTCTCTGAAGCCGAAAGCAATTTCCTTTTCTAATTTTAGTTATGCAAAGCCTATGGGCATCATCAGCATTTAGTAATTAGTTTTATAATTACTGCTGTTTTGCTCACTGTCATTCAATTTTTCTTACAACATGGTCTGGGATTGAAACATCCCACATCCACAGCTGTGTAAATTGCTATCCATTTATAAGGCAGAAAAAGTAACATTCCACATACATCATTATTCAGTCAAGAATGTGTTGCTGGTACTTAGGTGATGCCTTGAGTGCATAAGCTGCCCATGAAAATAGCAGGAAAAATGGAATTTCAAGTTCTAAGAAATGCTGTCTAACAAAGTACCAAGAAGTTTCCAGAATATAATATTGCATCAATGAGCACAATGAAGTGTTAGAATCTCAAGATTGTAATGTTAAGAAAAATATTGAAAATGTTTAGTAATATAATTCTCTTGCTGTAGGAATGAAGAGCACATGCCTAGATATGGATGGTTGTTACACTGTTAAAAATATTATGTTTCTTCAAAAGACAAAGCTTAAAGATTTCAGTCACGATATATTAAAATTTTCCTAAAATATACTGAAAAAGTGAAAAGTCCAGCTTGCTACATGGATGTTTAACTTTGATTTCAATGAAGATTCATAAAATCAGAACACTGGTTTATCATTCACAAAGACTAAAAATATAAAGGCTATCAAAGTTCTGTTAACTAAATTCCACGATAACTATGGAACTAAATAGTTTCTTCAAGAAACACAAAACATTGTTTAAATATACCAGCTGAAGCTATATTGTCTCAAGATCTGTGGAAAATCACAACAAAGTGACTCTGAATTCCATATCACAGGCTAAAGTACTTCAGTCAAACTTGGGAGTGCACATGAACCCAGGTCACAGGAGGTGGCTTCAAAGCCAGCCATAATCTCAGGGCTCTGCTGTGGAAAATGCACTGATGTGGTCCAGAGTTAAGAATCTGTCTGACTGAACAACTGACTTGATCTTTCTTTTCCTCAGTTTCCTCATCTGTACAACTGTACAGTACTTGCCTTTATGCCTGAGATCACAGGGTGATTGCAATAGGATAACAATTATGAAGCCAGAGCAAAAAGTTTAAGAACTTTCTCTCTGCACCTAAAAGAATTCTACAATGTGTGCCTTTAGATCCTTCATGACAGCAAGGGGTACCAGCTAAGGTTGTTTTTTATTTTAAAAATGATCAACTCACTACACCTGCTATTAAATCCTTTCATGAACCATTTTTTTAATCAAGACATTCTGTGCCTACAAATATAAACTACAAACATTTCAAGAGTAAAAAAATCACTTCTATTTCTTTTCTACCCTTAAGTGTGGGAATAACATCAGGCCATTAATACATTTTTTTCTAAATGAATAATGAAAACTACAATGAAACAGGAGAAAGTAAAGCTACTGCTAATAATTGAGCCTCTGTATAGAGAGCTGTTGCGTATGTGGCACACAGAAGCACACTGGAGCCTGAGGTGAAACAGAATGAGAGACACTGATAGACAGGCAGAAGATGTTAGCATCAGTTCATCACTTATGAGCCAACAACAGCATCAAAAAATCGTTTCTTCCTTAATTCTTTTCCAGTGGAAGCAGGGAGAGACGTCCAGAAAGGACAGATGGTAAATGTGAACCAGCTCTGCCATCTTTCTGGTTTTGAGTCTTGGGTCTGGAGAACACAGCATCTACAGATTAAGGTGACTATGATATAAATTAAATAAATGATAAGGATCTTTAAAAACTATTTCAACATAATATTCATTATCTTATATTCAAGACAGTCCTTTGGCAAAAAATTCATTTGCGCCAATGTTTCTGATAATGATAGGAAACCAAGATTTTAAAGTTTTTATTTTCTTATGTACTGAATGACTGATTCAGATCAAATATTTCAATTCAAATATTATTTTCATAGCTGTGTTTTGAGGCATAAATATGTGTGCATGTGTGTGTGTGTATGTGTACTTGCAGCATCTTCTTTACTCTTGTTCCACTTTTTCCATATCTCAAATATAAGCCAAATTAAGAACACTGCAGTGTTGTTTGGAATAACAGAGTTGTTGATTTTACTGTTACCACAAGCTGCATTATACTTATCCTGGTAGTTGCAGATTTTCAAATGAAATTTTTAAAAGCCTTAAATTGGACAAAGCAAATGAGTTTAACCATTATATCGGTGAACAAAAAGGCCACAAATTTCTACTATTCATTCACAGTAGCATTTAATTAAGGCCTGCAGGTAAAAGGAGTCCAAACAAAATCCAAACAAAAAAGGGTACAAAGATTTGTCTTTAACACATTTATCCAGAAATTAATGAAGTTTAAAGATGTCCATGGCAATAGGAGGTCAGAAGGTGGAAAGATTCATTCACCAAATACAATTATTATAAATGTAAGAGATAGGGAGAAAACTAAATTTATTTTAAAACTGTATTTCACCATCAGTACAAAATTCATTTACACATTGACTTTGCAAAATGAATTATTTTGTGTACATTGGTTTTATCTAGTGTACATTAATATTTGAATGTTATGTATTTTCCAAATTTAACTTTATTATTACAGACATAACTAAAACACTCTCTCTATCTATTCCAGGAATCATAAAGGCTCATGAGCTAAAGCTCTTTCTACAGCCAACTGTTTACAGAAAGTGACTTGCAACCTGGACTATCAAAAAGCAAATAAGAGAATTTGATAACAGTAATACATGCTTAAATCCAATGAAACCTACTATCCATAGTTATACAGTTCTAAATTGATAGTGAACTCAATAATTTTCTAAATAGCCAAAGTAAAAATAGGCAAATTTTTCCCCCAACAAACATGACATCTGTATAAACTGTGTTCTAATCTGGCTACAAAATAAGGATTTCCTTGTGAGTAACCCTCTCCAGTTCCATTTTAGTTTGTTAAAATTGAACCGGCATGAGACCTCAGAGTCAGCTGAGCAGTAGGACTCTGTTCTACAAAACAAAACCGCAAGAGACAAAGTCATCTGACACAATGCATCCACAAAAAACGTCTCTAACCATGAAGCAACTCATTTTTTTTATCCTTCATATCTATGTTTAATACTCTTAATAAATGAACATGCTGTCTGTATCCGAAATCCTTTAAGTCTGTTTTTTCACATCTCCATTACTTAGCTATAGTATGATCTAGACCAGAATCCTAGACAGACTCTAGAGAAAACATTTAGAAAATTTTGTTTTATTATCTACACTTACCTGAAGATGCTTTGTTTATGGAAACTTTAATAAAAGTAATCACATATTTGTAAAGGGAATTTACACCAGAAAATTTTTTTCTCCAGAAAGCTAAAGAAAAATTCTGGCAAATTAAGAATAGATTTTTTTAAATTTCCAAGACCACTTTTAGTTTAAATATACGTTTCAATTTTTTGCTGTATATAAACCATTTTTCTATTAGTGCTGTACCTAATGCATAGTTGAACTAGCAGCATATTTGTACTTAATTATAAATGATTTTCCATGCTAGAACTACACATTTTGAACAAAAAAAAAAACCTTATTAAAGAATCAATATACAAGTAAGACTAAGGAGGCAACTAACAAGCATAGTTGTTTTTCATTATATTTAGTAGCACAGAGTAAATATCAAGTACAAGTATCTACAACTCCTTATATAGATGTATTTCAAATGAATGAGTACCTTATCTGTGAGGAATGAGTTACCTTAGATAATTTAGAAAGGAAAGATCATCCCCAAATCCTTTCTCCTGCTACCACTACCTTTTCATTGTACCAGCACTAAATACTAAAGGGTTAAAATAGGAATATATTAACTTTATTGTCAATCATTACATACAGAAGAATAATTAACTCGGTATGTTTATTTATCTACTTTTCCTACTTGATTAAATGAATGATTGATGACAGGTTCCTTGTTTTCTTCTCTTCCTTTTTGTCAGTATAAATGATCAGTATGAAACTAAACGGTGACATTAAAATGAAATCATTAGCAACCTAAAAAGCAGGGCAACCTACATGCAAGAGACTCATTCCTTCACTGAAGTCTAATCAGATCTATCCCTGTGCCAAACAGCCCTCTAACATAGTTATAATATAGTTTTTTACCCAGTGTTTTCCACTCAGGTTTGACTTAGTTTCTTGTATCTATTGTTATGCTTCAGGCCATTCATTTCTTTAAAGGCATTATAATAAATCTAATTTATTAGCATTTAGGATTCATTACTGGTGAATTGATGAGCTATCTATAATAGATGGCAATTGTGTTCTTTTAATCAAACTAACTGAAATATTAAGAATTAAGGGAAATATATTGAGGTAGGTTCACTCAAAACTGAAATATCAATTGATCGCTGACAATTTAACTCATCTGATTGGTCTATGACTTGTCATAATCTGACAACATTTGAAAAGGGTATTAGTTTGCTCCGAATCAGGTATTTAACAGCAGCAGCAAAGATTCATAATATACGATCAATAGATACAAATGTTTCTATATGTGCATGGTAAAAGAGATATATAAAGAAATACAAAGCTTTCTTTAGCCCCCAAATCCACTGTCCAATACTATGTGTCCTAGAAACCTAAGTGAAATATTAAAATCTCTGTGAAAACTGTTCTTAAATATCTCATTTGGCCTAGTTGCTCTTTTGAGCATTACTTAATCCTTATTTCAAATGTTACCACTGTTGAACCATCTTGTATCGCCATTCTTTGAACAAGATGCATGAAATAAAATATCTCAAAGAATAGTTTGGGGAGGGAATAAAATGAGAAAAAGAAAAAGAATATTCCAAGTAGGAGGAGGCCAAGAGAGAGACTGCAGAATGAAGCCTAAGAACTCCAATTTCACTGTTACCAACAGGCACCTTTCGTTAACCACAAAAACAGTGAGTTTCTCTACTGACACAATTCAAAGAGAGGGCAATACAGGAAAGCAGAAAGAGTCCAACAAAAAGATAACGGGCTGAGGAATTCACCCTATTATTTCATAATATAACATCACATTATAAAAAAAACCATGAAAAACAAACATATATGATATACTATGAAATTATCATCTCATAATATGGTTTCAATCTATAAACAAACACAAATGTGTGAGTGTAGTTTATGTACTTACTTGATAAAGCAAGAGACTATGCTCTATTATGGTGACAAATTCTTCCAAAGTAGCCACACTTTTGGGTTCTGACTCCTCCTGGACGGAGCAGGTTGCTAACAACTAGAAGCCTGTGGAAAGGCACACATCGCCATTCATGCTTTTTCATTAATATATATGAAGTATTACTGTTTTAGGGACAAACTAATATAAGTGTATTGCATTTTGAGAAGACAAAAATATTTCTAGTTTAATAGTATATACATAACTTCATTTAATTAAGCATTACCTGCACCTGTGCAGGATATGAAAAAACACAGGTCTTTCTAAAAGAAAAATAATAACAACAGGGCTAATCTTCAGAAGCAGAGAAAGCCTCTGATCAAGGCAATGAACAGGCTGTAATTCTCCTTATAATCTCTATAGAAGACTATCGTATTCCTTGGTCTGTGGTCTCCCCTTATAGGACAAGTCTGCAGTGACTTTTGTCATTTTTAAGCATATGATTTTATATTTTAAAAATCTAGGGTAGATTATATAATTTTTGTTACATAAAAATCAAATATATTGTTTGATAAAGGGTTTAATTTTCTACTATTAGGAGAAGTTTGAGAGGTTTTTAGTTTATAAATAGCATTTTATTTTCTTAATTCTGTCATTGGACTGAAGGTGAGCTGAGTCGACTACTGTAGATTGTGCTAACCAGAGTACTGAGGGTAAACTGAGGTTTAGAACCGGTTTTGATACTACAAAAATTGCACAGCCCCTATGATGTTAAATTACAGAAAATTAACACATATTAATTTGATGCTGGTTGTGTAAATGCTTCTGGCATTTCTTTCAGCACTTAAACTCATTTCCAAAGAATGGACTGCTGTAAAAGAATGCAGGCTCATTAAGAGTTTATTTCCTCAAAATGCTGAAGGATGGCAAGTTTCAGCTGTGAAGGGATCAGCTAATGGCATTTGGGGAGCTCCAAAGCTTTTTGTTTTTGAGCAAGCATCACAGGTTCAAAAATGAAAATTTTTATCTTGTTGTCACACCCTGCCTTACCTCGTTTCAAGGCTGGCTGTGTTTTCTTTACACAGAATAAAATTTTAGCAGGAGCAGAAGCCAAATGCTTAAAATGAATGATCAACTTACAATTCGTATGAATCTATTCTTTCATGCTGCTCTGCTTAAAAATAGCATCATAAATGCACATCTGCAAGACTGTGCAACCCCCCTTTCCTGAATTGTACAAATTATTAGAGTCGTTGACAAAAGGTTTTTTTTTGTTTAGAGGTTGGTCTGGGCACTCTCTTTGGCAGACTGCCACTTTTCTAGCAGTGGAAATATTGCTTGCAGAAAGCCACATTGTACAGAACAGCTGTTCTGTTAAAACATTGAGCTAGCAGCCCAAGAATTGACTGACTTCACATGCGAAGCAAAATTGTTCCCTCCCTTTGTGCTAATTTAAATAAAATAAAAGTACAAAACATTGTATTCCACGCTGTCTAGTCTTCCCTCTCAATTACAGGCTTTAGTGAGATGCATGCTACACAGGCCTGGAGATGAGTGCTTGACTTTCTCACGGCTGCCCCCATGGCATTCTTGAACTCAGTCCATTTGACTTTGAGGCTCACTGGATAGCAGCTCATTCTGTGATCTGATCCTTTCCATTTTCAGGGCTTAAATCCTGAGTGAACTACATACATTAAATTTAAAAATACTAGCCTTTTTTATCTATGAAAATCACAGACACTAAAAAGAAGATACGAGAAGATTACAACCACAAGCTTACTAAAATATAAACTATGGTATATGATTTACACTTTTAGTTGTTTTAAGGTTAGAAATATACACAAGTGTCCTACATGGGATTGGGTACGTTGAAAATACTCTTCTAACAGAGAAAACCTTCATAAGTTCATTGGACATCTCAGAGCCAAAATTCTCATTAAATGTCACCAGGTTTGGGTTTAACTATATTCATGCATGATAAATTATCCAATAACAATGAGTATATAAAGATCTGGAAAAATATTCAGAAGTAAATCTTCAATTAGTAATTTTCTTATGAAATAAAATATTTTATTGAAAAGTACCATAGATACTCACTCAACATACTCACCTATTAAAAACTCAGCACAACTGAAAATGAATCAGTTTAAAGACTGCCTTCTTGTCCTCATTTTGTATTAATCCTTCTGCCTGTGATCCCACAGTATACTGCTGAGATCTCTTTTGACATGAATAGTACTCTCCCTTATTATTGTGTGTGAATATGTCACTCCTTTGATTGTCAACTCTGAGAGGTTCAGGTCTTTCCCTCTTTACATTTCCCATAAAGCCCAATATAGTCTCGTCATATAATAAATATTCAAATACTTAAAGGATGAATATGCAAATAAAATCAAAGGAGAAATACAATCCATTTCTGATTTTAATAAAAAAACTGGTATCTTAAACACACAATAGGATTATTTTTATAAAACCAAATTCTGAAGGAGGAAAATGTCAATTGTATTGTTTCAATAAATTAACCTTGCATTTTAGAAATATTCTAAGAGTTCTTTTGTGTTTTTATCCCTTAAATGTCTACATATTAAGAATCTGTCAAATCAGCTTCTATAAATTTCATTATTTAAACATTAAAATAAAACCAAGCTACCTTAACATTCCCAAATCATGTGTGTTGTTTAAGAAACACATAAATTTCTTCTATTTTGTTGCAAGCTAAGACTTTTTCACTTGTAAGAATCCTAAAATGTTTTAAATAGTCCTCCTTGCCTTTCAATGATTATCAATTTGAAAATACAGTCCTAATAAAACAAAAACAAAGCAAAATTTATTTCTAAGGTCTAATCAAAATCATCAAGAGGAATTGTAACATATTCTTAAAAGTTCCAGTGTAAATTTAAAGTAATGAAAGGCTTGTATGGTCAGTTTGGTGGAAGGTTCATCAGAACAATTGGGTTCTCAGGTCCAACTTTGACACAAGAAAACTAAGATTAAAGACCTCAGTCGCAATGATTTAAATTCAGGAGTCACAATGATTTAACTCAAAAGGTCCAATTCCTTTGACCAAGCTTTCTTGCTGTCAGTAAGCCATTTCTAAAAACAGAGTAAGATGGATACAGTGACCACTTACCATGTATTAGTACACTTTGCTGGATCCTTCAAACTTGGGCACATGACTGTATTTTTATTATAGATTGCTACAAATTCTTTCGCTAGGGAATTGATAGTTTGTCCCAGAAGTCATATGTTGAAAGTCCAAATCCCCAGTGTGATGGTAATCGGAGGTGGATTTTGGGACAAAACTGTCATGAGGGTGGAACCCTCTTGAATCAGCTAAGTGGCTTTAAGGGAGTCTTGAGAGAGTCAGTCTGTACATCTCTGTCTCCCTCTGCCCCTCCTCCCTTCTCCTCTTCCTCTCCTCTCTGTCTCCCTCTCCCTTTCTCTTTCCACTTCTCTTCCCATACCTCTCATCCTTTCTGTTCCTTGCACCTTCCCTCTTTCCTTTCTATGATGCTTGTCCTACTCTAACACACTATACATGAGTTGGATGAAGGCCCTCAGAGAGAACCAAACCTTGCTGGCTGGCACCTTGGTCTTGGATTTCTAGCCTATAGAATGGTGAGAAATAAGCCCACAAGTCTATAGAATTTTGGCATAACAGCTCAAACTGACAAAGATACCCTGTAAGAGTCCCCTTGTCTAATTTCAGGACAGATTTTCTGCTTTTCCAAATGGATGTGTTCGCATAGCAACACATTCAGTAACTGACTAACAGCAAGAAGTAGGGTCTGATTGTTTACCAGATGTAAAGCAAAACGTAGCATAAACTGAACAATTTGTTAATGGATTTTTCTGCAATATCAGGAATTAATATCCATACAAGACACAATGAAAAGCACTTTATATTAGGTGTCAGCTAAGCAAATATCACTGTAGCACTTATAAACATTCCTGAGAATGTCCCAGATGAGGCTTACCTGAATCTGCACCCCTGCTTTCCTTTCATATCTCTCTAGAACATACCGTATTTTGCACATGTTTAATGCTATCTTCACATCTCTTTTGAAAATGGAAAATGATAGCAATTTCACTTTTATGCTAAAATTCTTCTGAAAACCTGGATACTATTCATCTATTTTTACAGAAGAAAGCCAATATTTTAAAGTATTTATGTAAAACCCAAACTGTGTACACAGGCTGTTTTCATCATCAGTGCTGATATTCAACACAGCCTTATTTCCCAAACGGTAAAATTATATATGAGTGATATGCTTTAATTACAAAACATTACTGAAATTTTGTTTATTTCTGAAGTGCTTTGGGAAGTTATGACTATGAAATCACTGAATTTTAGTGTCTTCTAAGCATGCAGTCCAACTGTATTTACCATTTGTGCACTTAGCCAATACCTGGTGACTGACCCATCTCAGTGGACAACAGAAAAATTCCACAGCAGCTATATCCTGCTCTGTTCTCTTTCCTGTGTGTAGGAAGTTCTGAATACTTTTGGCAATATGTTAGCCACAAAAGACCAGGTTGGCTTTATCTATCTTATTCATTGTAATGCACATAGTAAGTTTGCGTTCTTGATATACAAATCTCAAATATCTTATTTCTAATTATTTTATGATAGTTGCAGCCACCTTGTGCTATCAACCCTCAGTTAAGTCACAAATACAACTAATAAATAATGTAGTAAAATAAATTGAAACTGTTAATCTTACTGAACAGTTGTTTGATTAGCTAAGTTAAAATAAATAAATAACCCTGTACAGATAATACTTTAATCATATTTCTCCTCAATAATATTGTGCCTTTAGAGAAACTCTGTAAGGAGCCCTAGTCTGACTTGTTACATCAAGAAATCAGCCAAAACAATAAGCCAACCCATTTTAATGATTTAATATGATTTTACTCTCAATTTTTTCAGTAATATACATATTATTTTTCAGTAATATGCAAAAACAATACACATTCCTAGTTACCTAAAAAATATGTCAACAGCACTCTTCTAGCTGACACACAAGTTCATTATGCTGGTTGACATAGTAAATACATATAAGAACATGTATTTGCTCTGAAGATTTATTTATTTATTTATTTATTTATTTATTTATTTATTTATTTGTATTTTGAGACAGGGTTTTACTATATAGACCAGGCTGGCCTTGATTGCAGTGATCTTCCTGTCTCAGCCTTCTGAGTACTGGGATTATAGGCATGCACAACCACCCCAGGCCTTGAAGATTATTTTTTTAAAAATCACATTCCAAGCCATCCATTGTCACTGCTATACATTTGAAACAAATACAAGAATCAGCCTCTCCTACTATTATGGATTCTAAAAATTACCACAGTATCCACCAGCTCTAATGCTATCTATACAGGAGCTGACAATCTTTAGGTTGAATTATAGTATGCAATGTGAACTATAAGTGCATATTTTTGCATATAATATAAATGGAGAAACCAGATTCCAATGATGTATAACTGAATGCAGAATATAAAGTTTTTATCATGCAGAGATATGTGAACAGAAATTCCAGAGGCATGAACTATAGTCCCAACTTTGTTATTGACTTTGTTTGTGTCACTCAACTTCTCCACATTGGCTTCCTCAACAAAACAGGGAGGGAATGGAAGCAGGTCTTTAAACCAAACATTCTATTGGCCTTCCTTTCCTGATGAGGTTCTGACATTTACTGATATACTATAGACTCAAGAAGGATGTGAAAAGCTGCACTCAATCAGTATTCAAAGCCACAGTAGTTTTTACAGGTGGAGGTCACCACATGTTTATTAAGGCACCACAAAGACTTATGCACAGTATCTAGGAAGTCGTTTCTAAAAATTAAAGCCACGGTACAATTTCAATCATACAAAGCAGTCAGAGGTGACTCTTTTGCTATGCCTGTGAAATATTGTTATCTGCAGAGCACTGAAACTATATATTGTGCTTTCCAAGAGATGATAGGGCTAACAAAAGCACATTAAAGAATTCCAATTCTAAAGAACAGAGCCCATAAACCTGAAAGTCCTAAATAAGAGAGTGCAATACAATATAATAGAGTACTACAGGATGCCATGACTAAAATATTACATTATCAAGAATTGACAGACTTAAAAAAAAATTGAATGTGATATGGGCTATAAGTATGTTCTCTAAAGTTCTGTCAGGAGAATAAAATCAAATAAAAAGTTCCAGACCTATACTTTGTTTGTGTTGTATATTTAGCATTTGGCTTTTTTAATTTAAAATTTTATGTGGGCTGTCTTAGTTTCCTGTCTTTTATTTATAATGATTACATGTCTTACATGTCTTGGTAAAAACAGATAAAGAGGTGATTCACATAAGTTTTGAATCCATAGCCCATGAGACACAGGATACTTGATGCATAAGGAAATGAAGTGAAAGAAAAACACAGAAATATGAGCAGAATATGAAAAGTGAGAGCACAGGGATTTTTGAAGCTATTAATAAACAGATTCAAGAAATTCAGTAGCCCCAGGAGAGGCTAATTGGAGACAATACTTGCTAAATCCTTTCTAAGGAATTAGGATTTAGGATTAGAGAGTAAGTAATCACCATGAACAGAATCACTGACAAAAAGAAAATCCAAATGAGAAAACTGAGGTCTAGCAAGGGGTTTATAAGACAGATCAGGTGGTATATTAAATTTTTATTAAAGTTTGCCACACCATTATTTATTGATTTCACATTTATTTCCCTAGGAAATGTAAAACCCTCCAAGGAAGAGAACTTAGGGGATTTACTAAGAGAATATATTCAAATATTTGTCAAATGGATTTGAACATATATACCCAAGATACGCATGGGTTTCATGAGACTAACAGTTTCGACAGTCAACGCTCTTCCTCTACATCGCAGGAAAGAACCCGCAGGGGAGCCACAGGGGCCACTGCTCCTGCCAGCACCTACTCCATGTGCTGCTCATTTTCCTTTTGTTTTCATGCTATTTCCATTATTCTCTCCCCCATCTTCTCCTCCTCCTTCTTTTATTTTTACTCAGCTTTTTTCTCCTTCCTAGTTTCTTCTTCTTAGACTCATCCCAAGCTTTCACAACTCTCACCAGAGTTATTCAGCTCTGCTAATAACAATCTCCAGATATATTTGAATTCTACACAAGTCAATTTAAACACATGGGTAAATACTCTCACGAGTGCTATGCAATATTCTGGAAACATGAAAATGAAAATCAACCAGGAGATTATCTCAGTCAGTTCACAGCCTAAGTAAGAGACAGGTAAGTAAAGAAGCAAATCATATAAACTGCCAGTAAAGCAACAGAATTCTGTAACAATAATTTACCAAAAAAATGACTAGTGATTTGGGAGAAAGGATAAAAGAGTTCCAAAAAGCTGGGACATGTGGACTGGGTTCTGAAAGATAAATGAAGTTTAGCAAACTCAAAAGGAGGAATTAAAGACTAGAACACAATACCCCAAAGTATGCTACACTGACATACTGAAGATCTTGAGTTAAGGAAAACTAGGAGTTCCTAAGAAATAAGATATTTAATTTGATATTCTTCTACCTTACTCTCTCTGTTTGCTATTCTTCCCACAATTTAGTCACAATAACTAGAAGTCCTCTCCCCAGAGCAAACCATACAACCTGGAATGTCACTCTGACTCTATTGCTTCTCCCCTGAAGTCCTTTATGTGACAGGTGTCTGTCCTATATCAGAAAAAGGAATGCAATACAGAGGCTAATAAGAGTTTGATGAAACAGGCTTCCTGGTTGCCCTCTCTCATGTGTTTGTCAACATTAAATCACACCCATTTGTCCTATCAGATTTCTACATGGCTATGAATTCTTCACTGAATGTAAGCATAAAATACATGGTTTTCCTTGCTTCTCTGGGTCTTCATTTCTGAAGGCTTCCATGTCACATAAAACTTTGTTTTGCCTTTTTTTGTTTGTAACTTCTTTTGTTATTGGAATGTATGCTACAACCCTTGCAATGGACAAGGAAAATAAATTATTTTTTCACCCCTACAAAGAAAAAAAAGCAATCCAGTCAGATGATAAAAATAAAAAAATATGGCTTCTGGCATTGTGCATTGTTTGAAAAAATTAGATGATAGTGGAGAGAGAGATACATTAATGAATTATAACTGAGGATGCAAAAGGATACATGCATAATTTTGTGCCCACACTTCAAGAAATCACAAATAATCATCTCTACTTCTCCTTTTTGGCAAACTAAATCTGAGGGCCAAAAAAAATCACACAGAGTTTGTCTTAATGAGAAAGGATAAATAATTGATTCCTGTTTCTTCTACTACATCCATGTCATTGGCCTTTTTTAATAGCATCTTTCAAAAGAGGTACAGTATACTTTCTTGCAACCAGACTGGTCTTCCTCACACAACTTGCACTGATGCGAGCAATGGACGAAATAACACTCTGCTAGTAATGAGCCTTTGAGATGGCTTGTTCCTTGGCAATAGCTGACCAGTACACATTAAAATTCATGTAGTGTCAGTCACCACTCTTAAACATATACTTTCTTTGAGTTAGTGTTTACAGTTGAGGGTAATTCTGGATACTCAATAATATCACATACCCTTGGAAACAATGGTAAATAGTCAAACTCTTTGAATGTGGTAAGTATCAAAAAATAACTCAATAAATGTTATACATTCTTCATTCTAAATTACATTATATTCGATAGGCTATAACATGATTTTGTTGATAGCAAAGCTTTTTGTGATAAAATGTAAAATATCGAAAATGTGGAGTCTCAGACACATACTCTGCTATCAGTGAGCCTTCACTTATCAAAAAACTCTTACCACTCAGTGTCAGAGGACAAATCTGGGAGAAATAATACTGCTTGTTCTATTGTGACATAAAATTAGATAAAAGGCTAGCCTTAAATGAGCTCCCTTCAGAAATGATAACTTCAATAAAAATATTTAAAGGATAAATATATAAAAAGATAATATCATATAAATTTTAAAAATTTCCTGGAAGCATAATAAGAAAAGATAATCATATCACGTTGTATTTTCAGATTTTTGTATCCTATAAAGACCTGGAACTCAAAAACAAAACAAAAGCAATGAGTATTAGTAGTTCAACTTTTAGAAGGCTCTATTTCTATTTGGTGCCAACAACAGCTTTGAATTGAGGCCAATGAAACTGAAGACCAGAGAAAGCAGTCAGTAACTCAGTCCTCTGAGGATAATGGAGGTAAAAATAGGAATTAAGAAATGTGATGCTTAATCTTTATTGTAAACGTGACTACATTAAAAGACTACACTGATATTCACAGCTAAGTCTGCTATTAAGAGGTGGAGCTCAGGCAAAAGAAGCGGGTCACTGAGCATAAGCTTGGGAAGATATATATTCACTGGCACTCTTCCGCTGTGCCTTGCTTGCTGGCCACCGTGATTTGAGCAGTTTTGCTCCACCATAGCCTTCTGTCATAATGTTCTTTCTTAACAATGGACTGAAATCTGTGAATGTGTAAGCCAAAAACCATTTCTACTTTTGAGTTACGCATGTCTAGCATTTTGTCTCAGCAGCAGGAAAGCTGACAAATACAGAAAACTGGTACTGGAAGTTGAGCTATTCTTGTGTCTACATTTGATAATGTCATTTGGGGGCCACTGGAACAGGTTTATAGGAAATATTTGGAGATGTGTGCTAGAGAAAGCTTAATATGCTTAAGTAGAATCTGACAAATGATTTTTGTGGGAGCTGAGAACAGAAATTGGATAGGAACTTAGACATTAAAGGTCAGACTCGAGATTTCAGATAAGAATGAGAACTCTATTGGGAACTGGACTAAAGGTTATATGTCTTCTATTCTGGCAAAACAAAAATGAAAATTTATTTATATTTTGTCAGTGGTCTAAGACTTTGAAGATGAATTTAATGATTGTAGGGTATATAATGTAGTAGAGGAAATTTTAAGGCAGCTCAATGTTCAGGCCATGGCACAGGTACTACTGGGTACTTTCAGCTAGATTTATAGTGAGAACTGGGAGCAAAAAACAGAGCAGAAAAATCTGAAAACTTAAGTATTGTCTCCCAAAGTAGTACATGTAAAGCTTATCCAAAGAAGATGTGCTTGCTACAGATATTAGCACTATTTTTTTAAAAAGTACTTTTCATAGGGACAAGAAGAAATATCTTGAGCATGTCTCAGAAGCTCTACCCACCACAGACTCAAGGATACAAAAATGTCAAACTCATTTGAGAAAAGAGAGCCTAATCCCATTCTCAAGAAGAGCTGTCTAAGGAATTGGTTCCTTCAGATTCATTTTACTGTGCTCAATCTTTATTCAGACACTCGAAACCACTGCCACTAGAGTTCAAGGGGACAGGGCTGCTGCTCAAGCCTGTAGCAGTCTTTGGTGTCATTCATGTAATGCTGCTTTTACAGGCTTGAAGAACATGCAAGACCTGTGAGGTCATGGAAGCTGCTACCTATATATCAAAGGAAGACCCAGAAGGTCAGGCAACATGCTCCTGAAAGAATGGTGTGTGACGTTGTTGGGATGAGACTAAGCCTTGAGTGGAGAACACAGGATGTTTGAAAAGAGATGCCAGGAAGGTGAACACATGCCAAGGAAAGCCGTAGGCCAAGAGAAATGCCAACTGGAGAGAAGCTAAGGGGTTTGTAGCTAAGAGTTTGCCTTGACTCTCAAAGGAAACTTTGAACTTGGACTTCTTAGCAATGCCAGAACAGCTGACACTTTGAAGAAGGGATTAGATGCAGAGTAGTTGTATTATGTTGGGCAAAATTAAGAAATTTGCTATTGTCCTTATTTGGAGAAATGTGGTTTAAGATGTATTTGAGTGTCAAGCTGACAAGGGGTAAAATGTGGTGGTTAATTTTAACTGTCAGTTTGACTGGATTAGCAATTCTGGGAGAAGTGATTAGATCATGGTGGTGCTATGTGCAGAAAGTGCAGTTAGCAAGTGAGTCCCAGAGAGAGGAAGTGGCCACTAGGAAAACATTTTTGGAGGGTACACATTCTGTGGCCCTCTTCCCCACTGCTCTGCTTCTTGGCTGCCATAATGAGAGAAGCTTCATGTCATCATGCCCTTTTCCATGATACTCTCCTTGGGAAGCAGCTAATCATGGACTGAAACCTCTGAAATCATAAACCAAATAAACCACTTCGTTCCTTGAGTTGTATGTGTCAGGCATTTTGTTTCAACAATAGGAAAGCTGACCAAACAAGTAAACAAGAAAGAACCAATTTTCCATCTATTATTCCCCTCTTCCAGAACTACAGGAAGCTTTTTCTCAGAATCTTAGGGTACAGTCTACCCTTTACTTATTTTTTTTTTAAAGGAATGCCACAGAGTTAGTACACATGGCCATGTGTTAAATCTAAAGACATTCCTTCCACAAGGTTTTTGGTAAGGAGGAATATGACACTTTTTCTCAAGCATGAAAGTCACTTGGCAGAAGTAAATGTGAATCAGCATACAGTAAAGTGGAAGAACATTAAGTGGAAGACCATCAAGGCGCTTAAACCAAAAAGACCCATCACTATGGCAGCCCTGGAATCTCTACTTGTGTACTGAAATGGACTCCATTTTATAAACTGCTATCTATATTTTGAGGACAACAATTATAATAGTGACTCAGTATCATTATAGGATAATCTACAGTCAGTTACCCTCCATGAGTATTTTAAATGAATTCATTAAGCAGCATTTTTTAGGAAGAGTCTGGTCTTTTACTAAGAATAAAGGATAGACATGTTGTTTGAATACAATTCCACAAATCTATCCTCTCAGAAATAAGTGTAACTTAATCCACACTAAATGAGTAAAAAAGAGTGAAAGATTGTGAAAAAGTTCTCTTTCAATGAGTTTAGTCAGTTTCAATCACAGATATCCTGAATAACTTTCAACTATTCTTTTCCAAGAGCAGAGAACATTTTAGATTTTATTTATTTTAGCATTTTTGACTGTTACACACATAAGCAAATTATTGTTTAAAAACTGCAATGTTTAAACTGAAAGAAAACTTATTCTTATAATGTTATGAATTCTGGCATTAATAGAGTTGCAGCACATAGACTCCAGAAATTGACGGAAGTCTGTGATATTAGAAAAACAGAAAATTTATCTAGGCTTAGCAAATGTCAAATCAGCAGCTATTGCTTTTAAGATTAATAAAAGATATAATGGTTTCTAGATAGCTTCTAAATAGAGATTACTATGAATGGAGAAGTGATTTACCAACAGTCACCACAATGAGATTTCTTTAAAGGTTACAATCATCAGTTATTTAGCTGAAACAGTGCTGAGAAAGCCTGGTCATTTCTTGAATAATGCATAATTTTCATTGTAGAGTTGATCTGTATTATAACAATACAGATATTCCTAAAATAATAGGAAAAACTATCCGTTACCTTCCAATTGCTTAACATAATCATTTCCATGAAGTAATTGACTCGGGACATATCACACACTGGAACTGGAATGTTTTTTCCACAAGCATATCTTGTAATAATCTGTATACAATGGGTACTACAAAACAAACTCATCAACCTTTACAGACTGTTAAGAAAAAATGTGATGAATACTGGACAGAGCAGAAGATCTTTCTGAAGCAGCTAATTAAAATGATTAAACTTCTATATTTGTGAGAAATAAATTAAATTTAAGCTTTGAAGTTTAATTATTAACATGATCAACTCAGCACATAAAAAGTTGCCTACTTGGTGTGAGCACTTTTCATATAAATTTCTAAATGCCTTTAGATTTATTCAAGAGACTGCTTAGAGAAGCACAAAGTATAATGTCTACTGTTTTTATTGTTGGATTATGAACTGCACTTCGCATGATGCTGCAGGTTATTTATATAAGCTTGTTTATCCATATGAACTTCTTCAAGGGCACAACATAGAAAACCTTAATAAATTAAAATGAATTTCTTTTGATGTTGTTATTTCATGAATGTTTGATCAGAATGAGGAGCAGTTTGCATTAAAGAACAGGAGTAATAAATTGTACATATATCGTACAGCAGAACCAGCTTATAAAAAGTACCTATTGCATTTGCAGCAGCATTTGAAAGTCAAGACAAGGCAACATGTAGTTACTATACTCACATCTTCTGTTCTAACCTACCGCCAGCTTAGTAATACTGACACTGTATTATGTAACAATATAGGTGCTCTGTCATCATCTGGTTGGAATTTTATAAATAACAAAACCTATGATCACTTTCCAGGCCCCTAAACAATTATAACAAATTCCTTCCTTTTGTCAATAGCCCCATACCCTTTCATAGACAGCAACACATCTGGAGGCTGAAGTCATGGTTTCTCTTCTTATTCAGCTTATTCTTAATAAGAAGTTACAGAACTGAGTTGATTGAAGACATTACAGTAAAAATGAATTATTATTCAAAGTCTAAAGCTTAGAAAATTTTTACCTAGACTGTTTGATGACAGTAATATAAAACAAATTCCACTTTCACAAATGACATAATGTGACTGACACAACAGAATACCAGATAGAAAGGAAGAATGTTTATCTTGGATCTGCTAACACTTAAAGTATTTATTTGTAAAATATGGGGAAATCGTACATGATAAAAAAGTTTGTATCTGTGAAAGTCTATGATTCTAAATATCAGCTGGACTATCATATAAGAGAAAAATGCAGACACAATGGAGCCATCATGTGATTCTACTCTGGATTTCATCATTACTGGGAAAGCCTCCTCACTGTAAATTCCTTTCAAAACAGCTCTAAAGGATAATCATGTACAACAAATTAATAGAACTCTACTGTGTCAATTTATTTCAAACTGAGTAATATTTTTACACTGACATGTTTCTAATCTATTGAACTTACTCTTTCAAGTTGCATGGTTCACAATAAACAGTTATATAGTCTATGCCTTAGACTAAAAAAATAAATATAATGTATATTTATTAGAATTACATTCATATTTTATTCTGGGAAACTTCACTCCTACTTTAATAATTAGAACATCCACTAGTTTTTACCAAGTTACTATCCACATTCTTAAGTGAAAAGGGCTATAAAAGGACAGTAAGAATGGACATTCATTTATTTGCTGTGGGTTATCTTATGTTTATATCCTGATAGTTACCTCTGCTATATGTACTCCTTAATCTTTCCACGTCATACTCTAGAGCAATGATTTGCCAGTTATGGCCTATGTATTTATGAGACAAGTAGATGCTGCTGTCTCATAAATACAATTTTCTTGAAATAAAACCATACTCCTTCATTTACATATTGTCAATGCCTGACTTTAACACTACGGAGCTTTCTCAGACTCCTAAGCCTACAATATTTACTGTGTGGCATGAATTAACTTTTCCATCAATTATCTACAATGCCTGACAGTCACAATTTAAAGAAAGGAAGGTTGACTTCAGGTCACATTTTCAGGAGATTCAGTACATGGTCAGCTGGCTCCAAAGCAGACACCTCACGGTGGGAGGGGGCAGCAGGTCAAAGCTGCATACTCCACAGTGGCCAAGAAGCAGAGCAAGCAAACAGTGCCAGAGAGGAATAAGCTAGGGAACATATATGACACCAAGGCCATGCTTCCATGACATAATGAAATACACCCAGGAGTGGGCCTTACTAAGTCTGCTACACATATCTTAATACAGCAAATTTTGACACATCAGGATTAACAGTTGCATGGCCCTTTATGGCAAATGTTTGTCAACTACTGCTCTACGTGAAAATAACCTGTCATAATTTAAATTCTAATTTTCCTCATCTCAAAGTATAATACCATCCTTAAGGAAACACAGATTGAATACCCTTTTTCTTAAATCCTAGGCACTAGAAGTGTTACAGATTTCAGATTCTGGAATATTTATATATAAACAGTGAGATGTCTTGAGGATGGGGCCCAAGTCTAAACTAAAAACTTATTTGTCTTTCATATACTTTTACATACAGCTTATAAGTAATTCTATGCAATATTTTTAATAATTTTGTGCATAATACATAGTCATGATATGGAATTTCCCAGCTGTGGCATCAAGTCTGAGCTTAAAAAATATGGAGCATATCAATATAGGATTTTCATTTTAGGGATGCTCAATTTGTAAAGGATTTATACATGCAGGTACACATGCATGATCATAGCCCCTAGCATGGAATCATAAATAATCATCGCTTTGATGCTTCAGTTCTATCACAATTCCATAAAAGACTTACTTTTCTATAACAGTCTTAGACCTACCAAGACTTTTCTAAAGGTGGTTAGCAAGGTGTCATCACATAACTAAAGTATGCCATTCATCTCAGAAGAAGTTACAGGCAGTCCCTACAGCTCCTTGCAATGGCCACTTTTATTCTATTCTCATTAAGAATCTAAATACAAGATTAGGACATAAATCTAAAAGATCCTTTAGGTCATACTCTTTGAATAACACAGCCTTAAACACAGGAAATCAATGGCCAACACCACATACACATCAACAAATATACACATGCATATTCAAATTCTTAAGATGCCATAAGTTGTTAGGAGTTTCAGGAACACACTAGAAAACACCTGCCCTAAATATCACGGTAAAAAGATTTAACTTTTGGAAACTAATAACTTTAAGAGTAACTACATCAAAACTTTGAAGAACAAATACATGTTTATATTTATAACTGTAAGGCAATATGTCTATAGAGAAACATGAAACATTAATTCATAGATTGATTTTTGAGGTCAATAAAACCAGTAACTCAAAAAGGCCTGCTCAAGTTGGACCCTGCTATCTTACTCTCGTTGCTTACATAAGGCAGAATTCATTAGGTCCACAGATTAGCAAACATCCCATACCCGCCCATCAAGGAAAATTTACATATTACTATGACATAAATTAACTCTCCCCCAATTTAATACATAAATCATTTCTTTCTCACTTCTGTGAAATCCTCTACAAAGTAACAGAATGTGTAGGTGGACAGACTTTTTGAAAATAAAAATAGAAATAGAAGAGGTTTATTTCACCTTCACATGGTGTCTTTCTCATGCAGAGTTCAGATTTCCACATTTGTATCCCTTTAAAGGATTTGATATGCAGGAAAAGAAGAAAGGACGATGGTAAACATTTCATCTTAGAGAGACCTACAGACCATCATATTCCAGACTGAATAGTGGCCTAAAACTTACCTTTTACTGATGTGTTGGGTGGAGGGCCTTCCATTCGCAAGTTCCATGGAGGGTCCCCTTGATTAGCAAAGTCCCGCATTTTCAGATAGCTAATCGTAAGTCGAATGATGGATGCCTTGTCCAGCTGGCTGGTGATGGCTGCAGGGAGAGGCAACAACTTGGCCAATTCATAGAACTCGAAATTTTCTTTTCCCCGGCGGGAACGAGCAGCGTCTCGAGACTTCTCCTTTCTCAAAGCTTGTAAACTGAAATTGAAGGAGTAAAAAAGTGTTATTTAGGATGAATAATTCTGTCACCAAACAAAAACTGATTCCTTTTTATTTATTTTTTTTCCTCAACAACAACAACAAAATACCAAAACCTACACAAAAATCAGAGGACCACTGGAAAATGTGTTTCAGGAAATGTCCCTTAAAACATTCTATCACTGGTCTCTTGTCACCAATTCAAGTCCAGTGAGTAAGAATAGCATTTTTCATGTTAGGTTTTTTTTTCCCCTCTGATTTTCTGTGCATTGAGATATAATCATTGTTCCTAAGACACAGTATAAGTTTACAGGTGAGGCAATTTAAAAGATTGGGCTTATACTCATATACCTACTTTCAAGCTAATTATTTGGTTCATTAGACTTTCATCAGCAAGGCATCTAAAACCATCAAAAGGAAACATTTTGAAAAAAATATTTCAATTATCATCTTGGGCTACAAAAGGTAAACACAAATGCAATTCACTTTGACAGAATCAACAAATATAATGTTGATATGCTTCCAGCCTTCAGTAAGGATCATGACACCTTCAGTCAGATGAAGAAAACATCACACTGAAAATAAAGATTTCAATGCAACCCCAGAAATGTGCTGATGCCTGGTTGATATGAGAATTCTATAATTCCTTTTAATGGACATACATTAGTAGACAGATAAATTCTCCAAGATCCTAAAGAACACACACACATTCCCCCCGTCAAACTTTAGGGTAACATAAAATGAATGCTGGAAGATAAAACTCTGTCTGGGTTATTAAAATTTATAGATATTATAGACCTATTACTTCACAGAAGAGGCAACAGGTGGGATGCAGCATTTCCTTTAACTATTCATGCACATTTCTGTTTGAAGTGTGCTCACATTGCTGAGGGCAGAATCTGGCACAAGTGAAGTTGTGCATGGACTTCTGACAGGAGAATTCCACCTCCTATGTTCCACACTGCTTCTTGTCTGATGAGAAATTTATTCTGAATCAGACCCCAATAAATAACCAGTCCATATCTACAATGCCAAGGTATTAATAAAATAAGTTGAGCTATCCCAATTATTGAACCCTGAAAGCATTTTACATCTTTGCTTTTAGCATTCTGGCTTTCCATTATAAGAAAAAGAGAAAGACAGAAGGAAATGAGCCCACAAGCATAGACTAAAATGGGCTTGGCAGTGTGGGTCCACTCTCTAATAATACACTGTGGAGCATAATATTGCATATTAACATTATTGCAGCCCTCATATTACTCAGAGAGGAAACTGAACTCACTACAGACATTCAAAATACCTTACTGAACATGTGTATACTTTAAGAGATACCAAAATGCTCTCAGGGAGAAACTTGCTCAGTTAATATCCCAACAAGGATACCATGCTTATTCTAGTGATAAAATCTTCTATATTAGCTAACTATGTATATCTAAAAATTAGATAAGTAAATGCTTTTATTTTCAGAATCAAAGCACTTTCAGATGATAAATCTTTGCCCCTTGGTAAGACTGGTGATAGATAACCTCAAGCAGAAACCTCGTTAATAATATACTAGGTAAAGAAGGGCTATGTCACTTATTTCCCATTATATTAATCTTCATTTGATTCCACAAATACTTGATTGTATAGCCTCTCATAAATTATGTGAGTAAAGTGAGAGATGTCTTCTGATATGAGAAAGTATAACCAGGATACAAGTTAATATCTTAGATACGAAAAAGAATCTCAGGCTTCCTTTTATAAATAAAAAGCAACTTATCTATGAATAATTAAGTTAGCTATGTGAAAAGAATTGTGTTTTTTGACATGTTCTCTCCGCCACTGGTACACAGGGGATGGTACAGTGGTTCAACTTCAGTGCTTCAGTCTGTTTCTGTTTTTATAACCCAAAACTACCTCAAAAGGTGCAATCAAGTTTTCTTTTTTTGCTCTAATGACTATGGTGGAGTTCTAGAGCAGAGGATGCAAGGACCTTTAAGGTGATTCAAGGAACATTAATTCATGAAGAGGACTGAAAAGGAGACTGTGGGAAACTGGAGGCAACTTCTGCAAGGCATGCACAGTTCCACCTGATCAATGTTTTGGGGAAGGATTCTCTGGTGTCACCAGGTTTCCAGCACTGCAATTTCTAGCGAAGAAAATATGATTTTTTATATTATAATTTCAAAGTTTAGAATGTTCCCTAAATAAAGGTTTTAAAAATTGTGCAGCCCAAATAAAACATGTCATAGCTAAATATGAGCCAAGAACTCATTTCATAACTAGGTAATCTTGGGGTGGGCAGATTTTTAAATGTAGTTATACATGAATGTTATATGCAAATTTCCTTTATACATATCACTTAAATGATCATGAGTAGATTCATTCATTGCCTAATTAATATTCCTAATATTTATACTAGGACTTTCTCTACGCAACTAGAGCAAATAGATTTAGCAATTACTCTGAAATTGATACTAAGCATAGGGTTTTCAATACACTACAGGAAAAATTAATCCTCATGGGAGCCAGTGACAATGGTGAAGGAAGACGTAAAGAATAGTTCATCAATGAGTACCCAGAAGCTCCAAGGTACTATTTATTGCACAACAATGTGACTGTAGATAACCATTAAGTATTGCACATTTCAAAAAGCTAGAAGAGTGCTTCCGGGTTTAGTTTAGTTGGCTAAGGCGCCACTCTGTAAACGTGAGGTTGTGAGTTCCATCCCAGAGGCAGAAAAAAAAAAAAAAAAAGGCTAGAAGAAAGTATTTTGAAAGTTTTCAACAAAAAGGAATTATAAATATTTGAGGAGATAAAGGCTAAACTTATTTAAACATTATTCAATATGCACAAATACTGAAAATTTCATTGTACATTAATATGTACAACTCTTATGGTTCTATGTATTAGTTAAAAACAATAAAAAATCCTCATGGAAAGGGAAAGCCTAAGAACATAGAGATCAATGCAATAGGCTCTGAAAAGACAGAAGGAAGATAGCTTTTCTACATCCACTTGGGATAGTGGAGAAAGCAGACATAAGCACTTCTGTCCTTGCCCAAATTTCATACTTTACTTACTTTCCTAAAATAGTCCTAAGCAGGGCTTATTTTATGTGTACCCATCATAGCTAATTGTTGTACTCTTTTCTACCCCTTTGCTTCTTTTTCAACTTTAATATACACTCTATCACCCTACTAGAGTAATCTTTGTGGCCATAATCTTAATAATAATGGTTTCCATGACTCCCACATCACATCATTATGCAAGCACCATAGTTCAGAAGACTTTCAGAATGATATCCCTGTGTCTGTAATAAGTAGCAATTGGTTTGGAGGGGAACAGCAATAAAAATACAGTCAAAGGATTATAAAAGTAGTTGAGAAGCTGGTATAATAGATGAAGCTAAAGACCTTAAGACAGTTATACAGATTGTGGATTAATCTTTTGCTTGCTTTTGTAAAGTAGAGCATACTTATAAGCAATTCTCAAATTGAATTAAGGACTACATTAAAACCTAAAATAAACTTTATATTTGTATGCTCTATTCTAAACCAAAAAATTGTGATTGAATGTCTATAATACCAAAGAAAGGATGCATTGGTTATACATGAATTAAATGTTATAGTACCATTTTCTGACATCTGAAATATGAATAAACTTCACATGCTTAATTGGTTAGTTCCTTGGACTCAACTTTCACTGCTCTACTATTCTTCCATTTAGACGTTAGATAATGGTGAAAAGATTTCATACATCCCTAGCAAAAATGATAGAAATATCAGCTCTTCATTGACTCCATTATCATCAACTATAATTATCAACAAAAAACCCAAATAATTTTAAAAGACTTATTGATATATGTGCATATATAATTTCTCTAGATATCACTTACAGAATTATATGTATAAATGTGCATATTTTTGGAGAAACAGTAAATGATTTTCAGATTCTTAATGGCCACTGACTCTAAAAAGGTAATAACCCAGTATCTACAATATCCCTCTAATAAGAGCACAGAATGCACAGTTACACTATCTCAGTCTAAATTCTGGTTCCATTATTTACTAATTATGTAAAATGAAGCAAGTTGTTTAACTTATACAGCCTCAGTTTTTCTTGTCTGTAAAATTCAATTATATTATAACTTTATATAGTTATAATGCTATATAAATAATGCTTTTTATAAATACAATGGTGGGTGACTGTCTTAGTTAATTTTCTCTAGTTGCTAAGACAAAATACACAACAACTAAAATTAAGGAAGGAAAGCTTTATTTAGCTCAAACTTTGTGGAGTTTCAATTAATAATCAGTTAACTCCAAGGCAAGGTGGCAACATAGAGGAGCAACAGTTCATGCGCACAGAAGACAGCAAAAGCAACAAGAGCAAAGAGAGAAGAAAGCAATAGAAGAGTCTCTGTCTCTTATATTGTATGTAGGCTACCCATCCTAAGGTGGCATACATAATCCCAGTATTGGACCATGAATCAATCACAAACTCTAGAAGCCTACCCCCAAGACCACATGAGACTTTGAGATGAAAGCCAGACACAAACCATAACATTCTCCCCTCAGCACCCCCAACACTCATACACTTCCTTTATGGAAAAAAGCATTTAGTTCATCACTAAGAGTTGTCAAAATCCTAACAGTTTCAGCCTTGCTGAAAAGTCCAGGTCTCCACTGAGATGTAAGACAAACTCTTAGCTGCAAGAAATGCTATATTAATGAAAAGAAAATTAAACACGTTCAACAGTCAATGGCACAAGATAGACATCTCCATTCTAAAAGTTATAAACAAGGGAATACAAGGGAAAAGGACCAGAACAGTTTCAAAATCCAGAAATGCAAACACTAAATCTTGTAATTTCATGTTCAGCCTCCGAGGCAATCTGTGGCAACTTGTGAGTTCCATGATGCTTGACTGGTTCTGTCCTTTTGACACTTCTGGTAGTAGCAGGCTTCTCTCTTAGGCACACTCTGTTCAATCCTTGTAGCTTTCTTTAGATGATGCATGTTCTTTGCTTTCCATACTTCTTGGTTCTCCACTGTACCTTTGGCTTCCACTCACAGCTTTACACACAGCCCTCTCAGGAGCACACTGCCTGGCCTCCAAGGCCTTCTTTTGAAATCTGGGTGGAAGACTTTAACTTTCAGAATTCTTGTATTCTACATGCACCTAAAAACAGTATCATGTGATTGATGCCAAGGTCTATTACCAACTGGAGCAGTAGCCAGAATTGTTTCTCTTTTGACTGTAGGTAAAGAATGCCTACAATGCTGGCTACTCTAAATCCAATTCTGTGGAGAAAATTTTATATGCTGCCACCATTCTGGAACATGGTGTGGATGCCACCATTCTAGAACATAGTGCTCTGAAGCTTTCACCTCAAAAATAAGTATTTCACTTATGTAGTTTTGAAAGTGTAAAGGGTGGAGTCTTCCTGCTTCTTGTGATGCCCTCAGGCCTTCTTTTATATTCTGTTCCTTCTCAGCAATCTAGATCTCTTCAGCTCTGTCTCCACAGTCCACAGCTTTACTGGAGCTTTTTCTCTGGCCAAACTCACAGTCTTTTAAATCATTCTGTGGGGCTCTTTGCTCTTGAATCTCAACATAAATCTGGCTAAAAGCCTTCAACAATGGCCATGTTACCCCAACAATAGCCATGTCACCGTCTCAACATTTGACTGCCTTGAAATTTTTTCCTGCCAATTTAATTAGTCTATAGCCTTTAATCTTAGTCTCAGGCAGTATCTGGACATGAAAAAAAAATGCAGACAAAATTTTTGCCAAGCCATAACTCCATCATCTGGAGTCCAACATCCAATGCAGTCCTTCTTCCCAGCAGAAACCTCCCAAGCCTGAATTTTACTGACAGAATTTCTATCAGCTTTCTGGTCTTCTGAGTTCTGACCAGAATCTCCCCCATAAAATAGTCAAAAGTGTCTCAGCACTACTCTTTCAGGCAACATCTCCAAATCTTTCCAAATTCTTCCCACAAGCCATTCCCAAAGGCTCTTGAGCCACATGGTCAGGTATAGTCACAGCAATGACCCCACTCCTTCAGTACCAAATTCTGTCTTGGTTACTTTTCTCTTATTGCTGGGACAAAATATCCAACCAAAATTAGGGAAGGAAGGGTTTATCTATCTAACAGTTTGTGGAGGTTTCAGTCTATAATCAGTTGACTCAAAGACAGGTTAGCATGGCACAGAGGTAACAGTTCATGGCAGTGGAAGACAGCAAAAACAACAACAAAAAAAAGGCAGAGTGCAAGAGAAGACTCTATCTCATATTGTATGGAGGCTAGGGTGAGTAAAGTATTTACACAAATAACCTCAGCATTGAACCATGAATTAATCACCAACTCTAGAAGCCTGCCCTTATGACTGGATCAGGTTTTGGGGGCCATCTAGACAGAAACCATAACAATGGCATATAGTGATAAGACATGGTAAATAAAAACGTTCACAATGATAGTTCTATTCTTTGAATGTCCAGAATACTCATTTACAATATATACTCTATTATCACTAACAAGGTTTGTATTCACTGGTTCTTACATATCACATTGTATACTTACTTAAAACTTCCTTATTAACAAGATACTGATTTTTCTTATTAGTATAATTTTATTCTGGTATACCCATTAGATATCATAAGTATACTTAATAAAT
This sequence comes from Hydrochoerus hydrochaeris, assembly GCA_004027455.1. NCBI lineage: Eukaryota > Metazoa > Chordata > Mammalia > Rodentia > Hydrochaeridae > Hydrochoerus > Hydrochoerus hydrochaeris. Next base: position 317,532 of record PVLA01001374.1, read on the forward strand.
TATAATATATATTTAATTAATAGAAGTTTATACATTTACATAAATAAATTGTTTTTCACAGTATAGCAGCCATTTTACTACATTAATCCAAAAAAATGGCATTCATTTGCAGGAAAAGCAATGTTGTTCACATTATAAAAAAACAAAACAGACATTAAGAGATTAATTACTAGGGAAGACTGTGAAAACATCTTATGGAGATTTTTAAATGGATATGATAATTATTAATGAGAAAGAGTATACATGCTTTTTTAGAAGAAAGATGATCTTTCAAAGATCTGAAGATTGCCAATCTAAAAGCTCTCTTAGAAGTCAGGCAAAGCCCTGGGTCCAGGACCATGGAGAGCTCACCAGGTCATCTGGTGCCAAAGGAAGTATGAAAAGTTTGATAGTATCTGACCCCTTAGCTACCACACTGGGGGCAAGGCCAGATCTTAAAATTCTGTTTAAGCCAGCAAAAAAAAAAAAAAAAGGAAAACAGAAACAAAAAATATGAAGCGAAGTTCCAGAACCATAAATTCAATATTATGAAATTGACTCAGGATTTGCAATCTGTGTAAACCTCTTATGCAACTGGATAAAGGGGTCAATCATCTATTGGCTGATTTGTTCTTAGCAGAAAAATATAACTTTGGCTTTTATTTTTCATTAAATAAGCAAGTAATCCTTTGTGATTGGCCAAATTTAGTTTTGTAAAATTGAGTACTCTAACTTCCAACTTTACAGAAATGGTTAGAAGCAATATAGCTGGACACCTACAGAAGACAGAAATGATTATTGTAATGGTGGAAATAATATAGCCAGATATCTACAGAGAATAACAGAAAGTCAAAATAACAAATAGCTACAGAAGAAAAACAAAGAAGTCAACATAATTTCATTTGTTCCTCTCCAATGATTTATTCATAGTCATTTTTAATGAATTTTTTAAAAAATGTATTTGCTCAGTAGTTTTTTCTATTGATATTATCAATAAATCCATGCTAAGTCTTAGTTTGAACACTTCCAAATGTAAGATTTTAGAATATATTTGGTCTTCTCAAAAGGACATGACAGATTTTGGTTACCTAACTGTAGGGGGAAAGGAGAAGTAGGGTCAAAACTGTTTTATATTTTACCTTTTTAAAATACTTCTAAGGAGCCAAACGGGCAGGATTTTATGGATTTTCCTACTTGTTTTGCTTAGGAGAACCCAGCACTACAGACTTCTACTATTTATCAATTAATCTGGCATGCAGCCTCAAAGAAAGAAGGTCGACCTGTATTAAAAATGCAGCCATCAAAAATTCATCAAAGGCTTCAGCATTTTAACTCATGAACCTTTGAACACCTGCATACTTGTCAGATCTCTGGTCATAGTTAACAGTGAAATCTATAGTTACTCCAGTATCTACACTTGCACTGACATGAGCTGAATGAGGAGGCTTCTCGGGGAAAATGGACAATAAAGATTCTATGAGCAAGGCTTGCTCTTCCTTCATTACTTTAGTAATGTAGTCCACCCCACATTGACATCAAATAGAGTTCAAAGTCAATCAAATTAGCCCGATGCAAGGAAAGAGCTTGATTGTAAATACAGCTTTCTTATAAGGGTAATGTAATTGAGAAATGTACAAACTATTACCTGGTAGGATTATAAATAAGAAAATTCACAAATGGAAGACTTTTAATATTCTTCATGGAAAGGTAATAATTTCAGAAATTTTTATTTAACACACGAAGAAAGCTAGGTAGTATAAGGCTGGAAGTTAAAACTGGAACCTTCAAGTTCAAGGTAAGAACTGTGCTGGTTAACTAATGCACTGCTCATAGCTGTCATCATTAATTTATGTTAGCCTCTGTAAACATCAAGAGTATAATAGGCCAATTTCACAACTAAATATAGATGCGCATTTTGCCCTTATATAAATGGCAGATTGCCGCTGTAGATCACTGCAGCAGCAATGCGTCAGTGAAGATGCACTGTTTGATGGTCTGATGCGCACACAATATATAAAACCAGTTGTAATGGTTGTTTGGAAGCAAAGTGTAACATTGTAGCAAAATTTCATTTGTTCCACAAACTCAGGATATATTAAGCTTGGCTGACAAAGACTGTTTGATGTGCTAAATCAGTTTGACCTTCATTCTTGCTTTATATTTCTCATTTAACATGTGAAATGTCTATTATTTTTCCACATGTAAGAAAATATGAAATTGATTGCTTAAAAATGTGTCAAAAAAATCTGCAAACTGCTAGCATTTGATAAAGCATCAAAACCAAAATGTATACTTATAAGTTTTATACTAAGATATATTCTGACTGAATAATTGTGCCCCATCTGACTTGTGATAAAATAAATCAAAAGAATAATTAAAATCATTCAATGGAATGCCTTCCCTCATCTTCAGAAAATGTCTTGTGTATGTTTGAACTTAATAATTAATTTAATTGGTTTTAGCCAATGAGCGTTTTTATTCTTAACACTTTAAATAAGAGAATTTAATTCCAAAATGAGTCATTAGAGTAGTAATAAAGCTGAGAGGTCAGCTCCATGCTTTTCAACCAACATTCACCTTGATTTGAACAACTCTTGAATGAACCACAGCAAGACCAACTATTCATTGCATGCTTTGGTGTCTGCCAAAACCTCATGAATCAAAGTATTTTGTTCTTCGTTTTCCTCCAGAATTTTAAGCTATACAAGAATTTTATAGCTATTATGAAACTGGCAGTTTCATAATAATAGGGGAAAAATGCAGCTTTATCAAGTAATTCTATCCACCCAATAAATACCACTTCACCTTGGAGCAACTTGTATATTTCACACCTTAAATTTCTATTTACCAAATCAGCTAATCACTTCACAATTGAAATCAGAACAAAAAAAAATATCAATTAAAGTGGTTGAAACTCCTGCAAATTATCATTTAGGAATGAAGTAATTGCTTTCATCAGGGCAGAAAAGCCCGCCAGAACAGAAATGTCACTTTAGATTAGTGTTCTCACTCCTGAAGCTATGGATGACACAGCTGATATAAGACTAAATGCCAAGACCAATCAATTGCTTTTGTGGCTCTGCTCTGAGCTGCTGTAAAAGGGGCCATTTTCTAGGATCTACTCTTCATTATAGTAAATGCTATCTCCTTGGTAACATAATTCCATTTCTCATAAATTCTGTCTGAGAGCATTGTCCTAACAATGGATGTTTGTGGAAAAGAATGCTGTTCGTTTAATGCACAGAATTAAGTGTGAATGGCTGTCAAACTGCTATAGTTTACTAGTTCTTAAAACATAAATTGAAGTCTTATACATTAAAAAGAATTCTTGGGGAGAAATGAATGTCCTGAACAAGGAGAAGGTATTATATTTGAAGGTTCTGTTCCACCTGTTTAGGATTTTGATTATTCCAGTATTTATCTGTCCTGTACATTAACTCAGGCAGCTCACACCAGAGGTGGGTGAACACTTTGCTTACTTTCTCAAGCAGTGCAGTTTGCAAATTTGAAACCTCAGAAGAAAATACAGACTCATTAGGCAACTGCATGTGACTTGTGAATAGCCACAACTGTGTTTTTAAAAATAATGTTCTTTGAACTGGGCTCTTCCTGAAAAGCATCCAGATCTTAATTTGTATTGTTCATCCCCCTGAAGTTACAAGAATCTCAGTTGCAGGTTCCAATTAATAGGAAATTGAAGAAGCTAATATAGTGAGAAAGCAGCAATTCCCTGCACTGCTCTCTTCAGGTCTGAAGTTTAGCAAGAGATTCAGGATCACGGGTCTTTGCCCGACATGGGATAAAGGCTTTCTCATCCTGGTGAGCACACATGTGTAACTTCCATTAACAGTAACAGGAGGCGTGAGCACACATTGAGAGGGAGTCTGCTGCTAGACATCGGAAAGGAGCACAGCATCTCCACTGAAAGGTGAAGTGAGAGATGAAGTGTCCACAAACCCTTGCACAGCAGTACATGTTACTGACCATGCAAAGGTCCACTCCTGGTATTTCTAGCACTGCAAGAAATCAGTATATTTTTCATAGTGTCAAATAGTAGGAAAGTACATGAGTTATTTTCTGATTCCCAGAGAGTGTTAAGTATCATCAAAGAATAGCATGGAACTCAATATAATCAACCTTAATATGTCTGAATGCTGCTACTCATATATTTCAGCCAGATTCTAAATGTTTAAAACATCGTTTGGTTAATTTTTGCCATTATCACTGGTGAAGGTAAATCTGGTATCACTGATGCTAAGAGGCAGAAATCTATGCTGGATCCAGCAGACACTGAAACAGTGCTGCTTTCAGCCACTTTCTGTTTTGCTTTACATTGTTTTTGGTGCTACTCTACTGGTTTTACTTCCTGCATCCAGAAACTCATTCCTCAAAATTAAGAGTTATCTCAAAGAGGTTATTTTCTAGATGTGGCACTTCAGGTATTAAAAGTAAAACAGCCATAGATGAACCTGAATACTTGATTCTCTCTCACAAGTTTTGGTCTCCATCAAGAAAAGCAAAGCACAGAGAGGCAAAGCAATTTACATAAGTCAGCATTGTATGGGGAAAGAAAAATGTGACCCTTAGCAAGATAATTCAAGAAAGTCCTTATTACCAGAGCACCGTGTCGCCTTTATGGAAATAAAGCCCTCATAGTTCACCTTTTCCTGTCAAATTATGTAACAAGTCACTGATAGTTTTATTTGTTCTGTAATCATCCATATGAATTTCATAACTTATAAAAACTTAGTTCCTTAATGAAATATTCAATAAAACCCTTATTTTTCAAGTTTATAAATACATTCTGGTTTGGAATAGGCTGATTTACTATTACTTGCTATAATTCTCAAACTAAATTGCTTTGGAATTCAAATTCAAGTGACACTGTCTAGCAAGAAAATTCATTTTTTTCTTTCAATTTTCTTTAAGTGTGATTTCAAATATTTTGGAAGGACAAATAAGTGGAAAAGGGTTTCTAAAATTTTCAAGCTTGATATGGCACCTTTGGAAAGGAGGAAGCATGCTTTGACAAGGCTGAAGAGCTTTAAGCATGAAAACATGAACGTTACAGTCATGTGACAACGGCAAACAGTCCATGTTTTTAGTTGACAATGAATACATCATTATAGTTGTCTGCATCCATTTGTGAAACAAAGATAAATAAGAAAAATGGCCACCTTTTCTTTAAACATAACAACTAGAACAAGTCCACCAGGCTCCAGAGAGTACACTATCCTTCACTTATCTTTATATAACCTTTCACTGAGATTTCCAAAAGCACAACATATAGGTGCAAGGATAGTAAATCATTACTATTTCTTGGCAACACTTTGGGAAATACATACCCAAAAACTTAAAATTTTACTTATTTTGAAGTCTGACTTCTTGAAAATTATAAAAAAATAATAATAACCAAGGGTGTGCCACACACATATTTCTAAAACAATACAGCATCTTTGATAATATACTTTAGGAATAAATTATAGAATATTTTGAAGATATTGAACACTGATATTGAAAAAAATCTTCACTATCTTAGGAAAATTATTACAATAGGTCAGTTGATAAAAGGCAGTTTGTAGAGCAGCATGCTTAAGAGGATCATAAAGCTACATTTGTTTAGAGGCAGATACAGAGAAAATATACATAAATACAGATATATTTCTACCTACAAAAATAATACATTTTTTATATCTACATGGTGAAAGCATTTCTTTTGTGTTTGTGTATGGTGGGAGTTGAGGTAGATTAACAATTTGCTGAAATCTGTCCAATAAACATGTATATTTAAATATAAAAGTACTTTTTGAAAAAATAGCATAGTTATAATTTATTAGCATCAAAGTCACACCAGAGAAGTTCCTTGATGTTACAGGTAACTTTGTACAATAAATGGTTTATCAGGCAGTGCTAACAGATGCCATACTGCCACCATTTCTTAAAGTATTAGAGATTGAGAAATATTTGAATAAAATGTTTGGCTTGGTCACTCCTCTAAAAGAGAGCTGGAATTCAAACAGCTAGGAGAGTCGTATGAAAGTTGTTCCAAAAGGGTTTCAATCAAGGCACATATGTCCTTTTGAGGCCCCACAATGTCCCAAAGCACTGCTTTTCCCAGAGTACAATTAGTTCCCAGCTGCTTGCTGGGGACCATATCTGCTTCCATTCCATGATTAACTTTTTCCATGTCTCACTAGCCTGCCCCAAAAACCAAATGTCAGCTATAGAGTTTTACCCCGAAGAAATCATATACAAATAAACACATCATGTATTGCCCAGAACAGTCTTCTAGAAGCATTCTCTCAGATGCTGATCCAAATATAGGAGAAATAGCTGCTATAGTTGATGCCATTTTGAGATCTCTACTCAGTATGGTAGCAGTGATTCAATCATTATAATCAGGTAACATCACTTTATTTATTGACTATAGCACTTCTCATTTCTAATGGGTTTCAATTTCTGCTGGTAAAGTACTGGCATTAAACTATCCTTTTACAAAGGCTTAGATGTTTTTATGTGCCAGCGATTACCATGAAAGTTTTAACTGAAAGAGATGTAATACCTCACACAGGCATTTTATGAAGTAAGACAACATAGTAAATGCTTGCTTACTTTCATGCATCCGGTACTCACTGAAGAACTAGGTCCTCTGTGGATACCACATTCTTTTGAAAAACTCTGATAGCTACTTAGTACTTCCACAAAAATCAGACATTCAGGAACTATAAAGAAGTTATTCCAAGCCAAATCTAGTTATCAACCATAGTGATAAATATCAGTAACAACATAATGCCTAAAATATTTAAAATATACAAAATAGTTCTGTAGTTTTATTTTATAAGCTTGTAAATTACTCATGGAAAAACAAAGGGATGTATGATGTTGTAAGTAAATACAAAATTGAAAATATCTATTGCCTTATTAATTGAAAGTCAGCAATGAATTTTCTAATTCTGAGTATATAATTACCATAACTTTAATAGTTGATAGAGTTCTCAGATCCACAATCACACTTGACTTGTAAGATTATATCAAGAGACTGTTTAACTGAAATGGAGCTATGGAAGACAGCAGTTTTCCCAAGGGGCCTCCATCATAGGATTTCCATAAATAACAGGCCGGAGCTCCAGCTCAGTGGAAGCACACTTGACTTGCATGCACAAGGCCTGGATTCAATCCCCATTACTACAAAATAAATAAATGAGTAGATAAATAGAAAGCTTTAGTCTCTATCCACTCATGTAGTGTCTGAATCTATAGGACACCACACAATTACTTGAAATATATAAAATGTATACAGTATGGTTGAAAATTTGAACTGTGACCTGACAGCTCAATATGATCCTCCAGCAGTATGGATATTTTGTTGCCTTTGACAGATGGGTTATTTCTTAAATTTACCTACTTTCTTCTCTCTACATTTAATTTGGATTTTTGGGGGTGCTAAGATATATATCTAAAAGGGTTCCCTTTAAAGTCTCCTTTGCAGTTACCAGCCCCCCAAAAAAGATAACTGAGTTTTCAGTCTCATGTTTTTGAAAACAACAGTGTTTTCCTCAAAGCAAAGACAGAGCAAAGATCAATGGATTGCCAAGGGCAATGGCAACTTTACTATGTTCCCATGGTTGTAGACTCAAATCACTGTAAAACACACCCATGCATATCCACAATTTTTGTTAAGGGATTGCATTTCATAAATTGCTGCCTCTAGCTGGGGTTTTTAAATTATAGTATTCAACACTTCCAAAATCCTTAAGGTGACATTTGATGCTATATTAGGGTTAGATTAAGGTGGAGTTTTACTAAGGGTGCCAATTTTGTCCTTCAAATGCCATCTTTCTCTTCTGTCATTTTAATCTATTGCCATTTTCCTTTTGAGAATCACTCATTTGGATTGAATATATATCTCTTTTCATAAAATTCCTATGTCATCTTGGGAGGCTGAGACAGGAGGATCACAAGTCTGAGCCCAGCCTGAGTAACTTAACAAGACCCTGTATCAAAATTATAAAAAATAATAATAATTAGAAGTACTGAGGATAGCTCAGTGTGAACAACTTGAATTCAATCTCCAGTACTACACAGCCACACATGTGCGTGCGCGCGCACACACACACACACACACTTATACCTAAAGAAGAATGATACAGTTCATTCATTTAATCTTTTAGTTTTATGACTTTTTGTTAAGTCTAGCATGAATGAATTCAAGGTAAAGTCAGAAACTTAAATACAGAATTAAAAGATAATATGCAAGTAAAGAGTACTAGGTGAAAGAGAACAAAGCAAACAAGTGATAAAAGGCTCTCGAGCCACTGTTGAGCAGTGACAGGAAGTGATGGGGACAAAGGGAGACTGAAAGGGAGAAACCCAGCAAACAATGAGTGTTCATTATTATGGAAAATATATTTGTTCCTAGATGGGAAGATAGATCCAAAACTGTCAAAATTTCCTTTTAAAGGGGAACCAAAATCTAGATCCTTTTTAAATGGATCATTTCCAGTTTTTAATATATTGCCATCTTATTTAAAAATAAAATGCTTTGCAGATAACTATGCATCTTATTAGTTCTATGGCAGTTAGAAACCTGGGGTTTAAAGTCATTAGTAGCTTTCCTAAAGGTAGGATTAATTATGGGCACATAGAGACATGCCATATGAAGGTTTTCATCAAAACCAGGTGACTCTGGTCAGGTGACATTGACCAAAGAAGGCTGAGGTATAAAATGATGGAAATTAAAGGAAGCTGAAGTCAGACTGGAAGGAACTAGTACTTGCTAACTAACTTCCTCTGAGTGGTAGTGATATCACTTTTTTCAGTTTTATAATTTGTTTCTAATGGGTTTCAATAATAAAATAATTTGATAATAAAATCAAATTATCATGCCAATGGAGTTAGCCCATTGTTAAAAGTAGCACAAAACACTGAAAATATACACAACAACAAAATTTAAGCTATACATTTTCAAACAATCATAACAGAAATTCAATCAACTCGCCATGTTGGAATAATACAAAAAACCTTTCACTAAAAATTAGTCATTTTTGTAACTAACTACCAAAATGGTAGTTAACAACTTCTTAAGAGTACATACTAAACAAGATTGTTTTTATTAGTGCAATAAGAATGTTGAGAGACAGTGCCTTGTGTATATAGCCTGACTTCTTTAACTATTTGTTGAAAAATGATTGTACTGATAATGATCTGAATATCCTTAAAAGTCACAATTATAAATATTAAACAACATCTAACAGTAGTGCCATTAAAATTAAACCTACCCAGTAAATGAGTCCTTGGAAGAGTGTTACAGTGGAGGGAGACAGGGAAGAAGGAGAAAAGAAACAGAGATACACCTCCAAATTTCAGTGATCATAAATGCTTCTTTATTGGGAATATCTTATTCTCAAAACACTCTTTTGCCCTGTCTACACTCTGGAAGGGGTAGTAATGAGCCCCAAACTGAGATAAACTAAGGCAAGAGCAGAAGTCCACAGGCTGTCCAGACTTCTTGCTGATTATGAATGATTACATTCAGAGCACCAAATCATTGTAAGTCTTTCCAACACATCAGCTAAAGCCATGACAGGAGGTACAAGAAGAAAATCTCTAAGTGAAACTCCCAGATCTTTATATTTAGTACATCTGTGTGTTCAAGTGTCCTCAGAAGTAACAAACAGGAGCCATGGGGAACAGGAAGAGAATCAAGAAGCCAAACCTCGCCTTCCTGTGAACCAACTGGTGCAGGGGCTGGGAGACAAGAAAAGCCCCACCACCAGCACCATAAGCAACTGGCAGATCCAGAGGAACTCAGGGTGAGGTGAAAGCAAATGGGGTGAAAGGGATAGCCTGATGCTGGTACTGTTTGATTGCTGGTGGTCTGGGCATCTATTTGGAGGATGGCAGCACACATTATAGCAATTATGGGGATTTCTTTCTATCTTGTTTTTGAAATCCAATGTCTTGTTCCATTTTACTGTTTTGTTTTATTCCTATATCTGGTAACTTGAGCAACTATTTTGAAGATAACAATATGCAATATAACAACTATTGTTAATTTCCTATTATCTTGTTTTGAAAACGTATATAGCTATTGTTGTTTTTTGTTGTTGTCACCTTGTTTTCATTGTTTTTTTGGTTTGTTTGCTCCTTGATTTTTCTGGGTTTTTTTTTTCTCTTTAAAATAAAAAAAAAGAGAGAAAAAGAACAAGCAAGTACAAATGGTGGAATTTCACAGAAAACATGAAAAAAAGATTACAGATTAAAAAAAAAGATTACAGACAAAGGATTCAAAATAGCAGGAAAACTACAAGTCACTTAAGGGGAAATGTTAAGTTCATTCAAGTTTCAGAATATAGTAAGTATGCAGAGGGGCCTTCTGAAATTCAAAGGGAGGTTTGGAACCACTGTTTCCCTACAGCTGAATCTGTTCTGCTTCTGGGCATGAGTGTTGGCCTTCCTTCTATATTTTAAGTGTATTTTTACACATCTGCTTCCATTATAGGGCCATCTGTGGCCTTCTCACCCCCAACTACATACTCCCACTATCCAGGGGTATCTCTTTCCTCCTGGGACAGAAGCTGACAGCTCAGGTGGAAGGGACAGCCATGATGTCCATGTACAGAGTCTCTGCTGCTTTATAAAACTGATCAGAATGGGACAATTCTAGTCAATTTCACTCACAGCAGGTGAAAGCATGAGAAATACTCTTATGTAAGAGTCTAGCACTGTTCTTCCAGAACTAATTGTACAGTGGATCTCATTTGAAAAAGAAATCTCACACACACACACACACACACACACACACACACACACACCCTCCTGGAATGTATCTCAGGACACACATACTATAATTTGCTTCCCTTAACATGCAATACAGTAAAGAACCATGTATGTCCAATAGTAGGCTGTAATTTTATTGATAAAGGGATGGCATTATAAAATCTGTAAGGGCAAAGAGCAAGTGATTTGCTCCTGTCACTATGAATCCAAGACAAAATTACAACCTTAATTTACAAGTCTTTTTGTAAGTTTTTTTAACAGTCAGGATGCATAGTTATCAATACCTGTGTTTGGACCATGATGATGATGATGAGAAAAAGAAAAAAAATCAAGTCAATTCCTACAGGGAAAATAACCCACAAATCCTTCAATTGCACAAAGACAATTAATTTGTCTATACAAATTCTATACAAATTGTGAGATATATGGCAAGCCGAAAATGTCCATTTCATAAATATATCTACATGCTTTCACTCACATATCACTATATACTCAATATTCAAGATTCAGAAATGCAGTATCACAGATATAGAACTTAATTCACAAAATCAAGTATGGGTCTTTTATACTGGATATTACAAATGAATTCATATAAACTCCTGGGCAACTTGTGCATGAAAGGCAGGGGTAAGGAGAAGAGTACCTCTTTATTTTTATGTCAACGTGCTCAAATGTCACATAAACTCAAAAGGTATTTTGTGACCTCATTTAGATAGCACAAATTTAGATAAGGAGTTTATAATCCCTCAGAAGCCACCAATCCATGCGTGTTCAAAGCATCAGAAGATTCTCATGTGGTCTGAGGAACATATGGAAATGCGTGAGGGTCAGGGAATCTCTACTACTCTTAAGAGAGGGCTTGCCAATTGAAAAACAAAAGCTTTGCTGCCTGTTTGTGGTCAATATACTTAATCCCTAAGCCCTAAGAAGCTGAGCTTTCAAAATCCAGCCCATTTTAGCTGTTTACATTGCCAGAGGAAGGTCCTGGACAGAACAAATATGTGCAGAAAAGTAATCTGTAAGCAGATATGCACTAAAGCATTTGGAAGACAGATCCTTTCAAAAATGAATAGAGATAATAGAGTAGATACAGGTGGTCCACCTAGGGAAGCATTCAATAGTAGAAAAAATGTAACTGAGAAAATCACATTAATTGGTTACAATTAAATACTGTTTTATGAGTCATGGAACCTGAATGATGACCAAGCTCTAAAACTAACAATGGTATGATTTCCACAAGATATTTAATTTCTTCAGCTCTGTTTTTATGCTTTAACACAAAGGTAGTGTTCTTAAATCAGCTTTCTATCTGAAGACTCTATTTTCACTTGTGTTTTTATTATATAACATTATGATTTGCATTAAAGTTTTGTCAGTTTACCTACAGTTTTAGAGTGCTATGTGACTTTCCTGCCATTCAGGCCAGTAGTGTCTATCATAGTTGCAAAGCCTTCCATAGGTAAATGTACAACCTGATTTTCATGTAGGATTAAGTAAGCTTGCATGATTATTAAGCTCATTTCAGATTTAATACATGAAAATTAGCTTTACTAACATTTCTGCTTAACGACAATGAAAGAATCTCTCCTTGACTCTTCAAAAAGAAAGGCTGGGTCTTCTCCAGAACTGACAAAGCAGAGTGTAAAACATGTATGCGCTTAGTTAATACCGAGTATCAGCTGGTTAAGATGAAAGACTATGAGAGTTTTAGCTCTGTTTGAAATATTAAGACTTTTTAAAGCTTTTTTGGGGGGTGGAAAATATGTGAAAGATGGGGAAAAGCTTGGATTTTTAAAATATGCATGTTTATTCTCTATGTAAATATAATGTCTTGGAATATTCCTACAGAATGTCTAACATTTGGAGCAAGCAATCAGCAAGAACACACTGGTTGCTGTCTGACACCAGACTAAATCCAAATTCAGCAATCTATATCCAGTGAGCACCAGCACTTGTGACACACTGTAGACACAAATGTAGCACCCCTATCTTTCCCCATGATCATATTTTACTTTACTTTTTGATGTGTGTATATAGCTGACTCTACAGTTTTTTCTAGAAACAGGTTTAGATCTCTTGGAATGGTCTGGTCCATAACTGACCTGAAAGCATTCCTATGCCTACATAACCCCCATTAAGCCTCTGGAAATATCACTGACCAACATAGTACAAGACATCAACATTCCACCAAGTGACTCGTGCCTTTTTAACTTGCTTAGAGGTATGTGACTACTGGTATTACATCAGACTGCATGCATTACTCCTTCCACTGACATATAAATCTGATTTTCTGTTAATAATATTTACTATACCTACAAACAACATAACCAGGTCCCAGTATGTAATATCTGAAATTACTTTAACTACTAAGAAAAAACACAGAAAATCCTATGAACCACATGTTAAATAAAAATGAAATGTCCTTTCAGCAGAAATGTGTGGAGAATTTTTAATAGCATAAAAATGTTTACATTAATTTCAATTGGACTTCTGCAGGCTAGAGCAGCATATTCTGTGTAGTTTGTGGTCTTGATACATTAATGGATAAATATTTAGCTCAAAGTTCTGAAAACCTCCAAACTCTTAAATTATCTAAGTTTGGGATGAATGGGAATGGAAGCTTATATTGAAAGGGCTACAAAGAAAAGGAAGCACCTTTATAAAAAGCTATTATACCTGATAGTCTCCATGCAAGACAGTTGAAATGTGAGCTTCAGTATTCAAAATAGAAAGGATACAATCATATGTCTGGTTAACTTACAGGAAATAGTTCCAGAGACAATTTTACACTAACTACAGTGATTTGGGCAATTTTTAAAAATAATACCAGCCAATTTCTCTCCATTATACTCTGCTGGCAGAAAATAAAACATTTTTCTTTGAAATGATTGCCTTTGGTTTTGTTAAATCATGCATTCTGTCAACATGTGGTCACCATTTTTACATGATCTTTCTGCTTCTCCAGAAAAGAATGAATTCACAGTCTGAACCCTGATATAAATATGTAATCTTGCAACAGTTAAGGCTTCTTCTATTACTGCAAAATGAAGAGATAAGAAATGGACTTGGTATCAAAGAAATGAAATCCTCCCCAAAAAAGAAGCAGCAAAAGAAGGTAATGATGACCAAATAAATACAAAGCTCAGATTTCTGCATGTACTGCAGAGTCACATAAAGAAAATTTCCAGGCTGATCATTTTTCTTACTGTAACACAAAGGGATCATGTGAAGTTCATCATTTCCAAATACTAATATTTGAAAACATATCTAAAAATTCTATTTATGCCAAGAGATATGTTCTAGAAACTCTGCTGCTGCTAGCAAAATGTTAAGAGATGCTGAGGATGTAACATAATCTTAAAGTGAGACAGACATTATCTTGCCATTAAATACTTTTCAGTTATAATTGTAAAATGCCTGGGTCATAATTGCTTCCACTCACTATGTCATTCTGTGGGGTGGAGATCCTAGTCTTCATTTTCCAGTCTGTTCATTTTTTAAAGCTATTTTTGCATGAAAAGTGTAGATATTTGTTTTGCTGGTCCCCTCTGAGACTTTCTTTAGTGACATTGCAAGAAAATACCTCTTTCTGAGATAATCACTGTAACGTTGATTTGCTGCATAGCTGGGATTTCCACGAGTGGGCTCTCTGAAAGCGTCCTTGGCAGTGTTGGTTTAACTCCACAAAGTAGCTTAAGCATATATTGCATCTCAAACTAATTTATTGCAAAAAAAATACAACGTTAAGCCTACAGAAAACAACTGTGACACTTTAAAGGAATAAAGAAAGGGAAAGAGAGTAAGAGAAAAAAGAAAATGAATCTTGAATTGGATGAAAATACAAAGAGCCAAAACAAAGTGAGAGCTTATATATATAAAAGACATAGACAAACAATGTTCATTACACCATCCTCTAAAATGAAGATCTCAAACAGTGATGGTAAATCTTTTAGAGATCAAATACCCAAACTGCAACCCCATGCCCACTTATCACAGACCACCAACACTGCAATTAAACCTGAATACCTAATGGTCAGCTGCTGGGTGACTTGGCTTATATGTCAACAGAGAGAGCTTTGTGTGTCACTGTGGCATGAATGACATAGGTTTGCCATCACTACCACAAAGGAAGTAATAACAACTTCACCAGATTCAGACTATGTGTTATAGATGTAGGGATGGTCATTGGTTCCCTGCCTTGCATAGATAAGTAATTTAAAAGGTAAATTATAGACAGTGCTACATTAAAGGAAGTGTTACCATGGAGTAACAGACAGAGCACATGTTAAGGTATATCTCAGGGTAGGTGATACTCTGCTTATGATAAGCCTGCAAATGTTAAAAAAAATACCAGGGAGGGGATCAAGAGGTGGGAGTAGAGGATGAAGAAAGAAGTTAAGATGCATCATGTACACGTACCAACTTCCCACAAGGGATGTAAATATTATGTACCACACATATATACTAATAAAAAGAAGATTGTGATTGTCATGCAAAGTAGATATTCATGCAAAGTCTATGTCAACATACAATCTCAAATTAGAACACAATTGTCTCTTTCAGCTAATCAGAATAATTTTTGTACTCATTTTTTCTTGGTGGGGAGCAGCAAAGGAAATCACACACAAAAAAGCTAATGATAAGAAATTATTATTGTTTTTATATCCCGTCAATTACAACGCATTGGAAGTTTTACAAAGTTGGATACATATTCACTCCATTCCCTGTACTATGCATATTTCCATTCTATAATGAATGAGTTGGTTTATCAGGAGAAAATGACCTCAGTGTGCCAAAAAATCTAAATGAAGTCCAAAACCTGTGTCCCTCAGGCTCCCATAGCAAAGCATGAGAAAGTGCTGATTTCTAGAAAGCAGCGTAATATAGAGAAGGTACTGGGAAACAGAACTTTAGAGGATGCCTTCTCTAGGCTCAGGTTTCCAACTTGCAAGATGGGGAAGGGCAGCTACTGAAAGTGTGTGAAATCTCCCATCATACTAAAATTCCTTTTGTCTCCATCAATAGTAAAAGTCCTTTTGTCCCAAAAACTTCATCAAGGAAAAAATTCGTTAATTCTATCTTAAGATGAATTAAAATCCAAGTATGTAGAGCACTCTATTTTCCAATCAGCCACCTAATGACAACGCATGTCACAGGCTCGCAGGCATCGCCAGTCAATCCCTCAGAAGCGTTTCCAGAGCCTGGGATGGTATTCGCTGGGCACACATTGCCAAGACCGCATTTCAACCTCCATTCAAATTGTCAGTGTCCAGTCTACTTCATTTGCTTGAACTCAAAGCATCTGCTAAAGGCTGTCTGGTTCAAGAGAATGCTTCTCAGTCATCATACTAGTTGTCTGATACATTTTGAAAAACGTTTACTAAATTTAATGAAACTAGAGTCTATTTCTTCTACTTCCTATTAGTATCTGTTTTAAAAATAATAAAATAGCTAAATTGAGCATTTAGTATTTTCTTCACGCAATACTAATGAATTGCTTTTATGTCTTCTCTTGTTTTTTGTTGTTGTATGTTTGTTTGGGTTTTTTTGGTACCAGGAATCAAACTCATGACCTTGTGCTTGCCAGGCAAGTGCTTATGCTACTGAGCTAAATTCCCAGCCCCTGTCTTCTCTTAATAAATCAATAAATAACTTAATGGTTATACATTCACAGATGAGAGCACAGAAGTTGAAAGTAGTCATATAATTTATCAAAAGTCTTCCAGCAACTCATTTGCAGAACCAGGTCTAAAATCTAAATAGATCTACATATAAAGTCCACATGCTCAACCACATAGTAAATGTGCAGGAACTGAGTGACAGACGATGCATTAAGTTCTTACTATTGAGAGTATAGTGAGGTGACTTCTAAAACACGAGTTACTACTCAAAATAGTAACAGTAAGCAAATTAGTGAACCTCTTAAGATCATGGTATTTGATTTTGGGACCTAGGATTGTTGTGGTAAACTTGAGAAGTCTTGTTTTTAAAAATTTATGAGTTTAGTCTACATAAATTAGGAAATAAAATAATATGGTTACTTTGTGGGGCCATCTGCCACTCTCATAAGCATTCTCTAGGAACAAAATTGAGCATACTGGTAGTTTAGCTATGGAGCTAATTGAAGGCTTCCTAAGAATAATTTCAGCTCAGTGTTTTAGAGCCAAATTCTGCTTTATGATCCACATTTTACCTTGTATTTCCAAAAATTAGAGGAAGCTAGAGGTATGATTGGCATTTAAGATCATGTAGATTAAAACATGATATAGTTATTTTCTGCTATTCACCTAGTACTGATCCCAAGAGCCATGAAAGTGTGGTTTCCTGAGTACTGTGTAGGAATAACCTGGGATACAGAATGGAGGACTGGCCCCAAGAATTTAGACCTTTTCTCTTTCAGGTTATCCCAGTTTGGCACCAAATTATAACCAATAACTACCTTATTTATATAATAACATGACTAAATGCTCTGCAACAGATGTTGCAAGTTTTAATGTTTATTTGATAATAAAGTACAATATCATATAGGATATAACTTTTAATTAGTATTTCTTCCCAGCATTTCATCCATTGGATATTATACTACTTTATATTTTGGCTAATATAGGCCTTTTTAAAAAGCAGCCCCTCAGTCAGACCTCTATTTGGAGTTAAAGGTGGTAATTTTCCTCCTCAGATCCAGGACTGTGCATAACCTTAAAGAGAGCTTGTCAGCTACTCTCCCTGAGTATCTGAACCCTGAAACTGAAAAGTACACTGCTTTCCTTATATGACATTTTAACCATTTAAAAATAGAAATAAAAGAGTTGGTAATATTCTGAATATATTATGCAACTTGTGGAAAGACAACAAAGAATTTGGTGGAAAAAATCCTTAAGCATCCATTATTATCATAACAAAAATAGCATTGCTGGTTATTAGAAAGAGAGGACAGGAAGAGAACAGAGTAATTATAAAAGCTATAATTTGGCCTCCACAACAGAACACCCCTCTTCAGACTAAGAAAGGGCTACATAATGACGGGCTCTAAAAGAGAGCACCACAAATACAAGGCTGTATTTTCCAGGAAGGTTGGGGAATGAGGACAGGATGCCAGATCGACATTCAAAATCAAAAGAATAACTGTGAAAGCTACAACCCCCTACATGCAAGACAGACATCTGTCCCATTTGTGTCTCTCAGTTGTGTTACCTGGTAAGTCCAGGAAGGCATGTGGAGGATGTGGCACTTAATTCTATCACAAGAAAAATTAAAATCTACATGTTCTCTATTTTTCTCACATTCTTTCCACTCACTTGTTAGTCAAACGGCATCCCATATGGAAAAACAACCATGGAAGAGTTAAGCACTTAATTCAGTGTAATTCACTTCTACATAAACTCCAACCATTTTATGGACTTAATATTTTTAACTTAAATAGCATCATGGAAAACAAAGGCAAAGGCAAATCCAAAAGCCTCCCAGTCTCTAATCTTTCTATTGCCAGAAGGGATCATTGTGAATTGCTTCTTGTGTACATTCCCAAAAGGGACATATACATTCAAAGGTAAAACATCACCTTAGTTACATGAATGAAATAATTCTCTCAAAACTGTTTTTGAAAACTGCAAATACAAACTGGGTATAGTGGCTCACACCTGTAATCCCAGCACTCAGGAGGCTGAGGCAGGAAGATTGTTGCAAGTTTGAGACCAGCCTGGACTACAAAGTGGGCTGAAGGCCAGCCCAAACTTCATAGCAAGACCCTGTCTCAAAAAAAAAAAAAAAATGTAAATACATGTCTTCTACTTCGGGCCACATCAGCATACACAGAACTGCCCCAGTGTGTTTAAACACTAGCCAACATTTCACTGGATGTATGTAATAACTTATTTTTTCAGTTACCTAGGGAAAATATTTTAAGGTATTTTGCAATTTTTATATTAAAACAACAGTGAAATTATTCCTACATAGCTTTATGCTGTACTACAGAAGTTCATTAGTAGAGGTGGAACTGTGGAGCAAAAAATAAATAAATAAACAGGCAAACATTAAAAAATAAGCCCAAATGGAATCAACTTTTAAATAAAAAGAAAAAGACGTGTTCTCAATCCATTTGTGAAAAAAACATGTTTAATCTTGGCTATTTGACAGTGACCAAAATAATACAGGCTGGAGATCTGAGGGAGAAAGGGGTGGGGAGAGAGAGTAGGGGAGGGAGAGAGGAGGGTAAAGAAAAGGAGGGGGAGGGGAGGGGAGGGGAGGGGAAGATTCAACTGCATTACATTTTGCTTGTTTTTATATTATAGGAGAATTCTACGCATTAATCCTAGTATTTTTAAATTATGTAGATTTGTAACACTCCTCAACACATTTAGATCTATAAATTAATATTAATGTCATAAACATATATTTCCAAATGAATAAAAATGAGCTTATATTCCAGAATCCAGGTATACCCCAGCACTTTTCCACAAAGTACAGAAAACATTTGTTTTTTTTATTTACTTATTTGGCTTATAACTATCAGCCCACAGGCAAAATATCTGAAATAAGGAAGTCATTATGGACACAAAAGGTTCGTATTTAGTAACATAACATTCCTTTTGCTTTCTACGGTACTTACATTCTGTAGCTATAGCACAATCATTTCTATTCCACTCAGTGCTTCCTCATGCAGTGTGTACAGTCCAGGCAACAAAGGCTCCCATGAAGCTTTCCCAGCAGCCACTCAGGTAAAATGTGTGCTATATCCCCAATTGCCTAGTACACAATGCATGATTTTTAAACCTCTCACCTACAGTGTATGAAACAGTTCCTGAAAATACAGTGCAAAATTTAAACGCCTTTGTCTTTGAACACATTCTGCAAAAATGCTCTCCTCTATAAACTTTTGGCACCAACAGGGCAGAATGCAATGTCCTTTACATTTAGCTTCCAAAGACATGCATCTAGATCCAAAAGGACGAAGCCAGGTGAATTGTCTAGGCCCATGACCTAACATTCTCCTTGGCATAAAAAGATTCATTCTTCAGCCTTTCAATAGGGGTTGCCAATTGGAAAGGCAATACATAAATTATTCTACAACCCAGTGATTCAGATAAACAACCTCCAGTACTTAAAAACTGGTGTTCTCATTCTTTAAATTTTAAGACCTACAAATAAAGGCCATTACGAAACTATCACAGTTAAATGTTCTCTAGAAAATGATCATTAACTCTTACTAAAAACAGATTAAGCCAAAGACAAAAAAAGGAAAATTATCCCTAAATATCTATCTCTATTTTTCAATCGGGTATGATGAATGTTTCTATCACAATTCACAACAAGTCCATAAAGACATGGAGGAATATTCATTTATTATCTCCCAGAAGACAATTTAGAAATGATAGCAATCGGCCATCTCAATGTCAAAAGTTTTATTATGATATTATAAAAAATACCCAGAGACATTCTTTCTCTACAACAGTCCTGGATCCTGAAGTGAGCAGGAAGTGCTAGCGAGATTCAAGAGTCAATTAGTCTGACGTATGTAACGCGTACTGAGCCTCTTCTATACAATGGAACTGTAGGAGGCACCGGGATGCAATGTCGTGTGTACAGTTTATAATCTGGTAGGAAATAAGAGACAATTACACAAATAAATGTTGCAATATAGAACTGGGTGAGCACTGCAAGAGAGGCACAAACCAATCACTCAAGATGAGCATTAGTGTCTTCAAATGACAGGACTCCAATTCTCCTTAATAGTCCCTCTCCTCATTCAAGCATTCATTTATCCATTCAGAAGAAAAAAAAAGCCACTATTATCCAGCTCAGTGCTAAAAACAACAAATATAATGAGAAGCAGAAGAGACAGAGGCCTTGCCCTCCTGAAATCTTCCTTTCTCTGGCAGAGATAGCATTAAATAATGACACAATAAGAGAAATAATAAAGGTACTAATAATAATCACACCTGACAGTTATTCAGTGCTTACTATACGTCAGTAAGCCACAATGTTTAACATGTATTATGTTGGTAATCCTCACAACATTATGAGGCAGGGAAGCCCTGAATTGAAGTTGATATGGTCTATGACATCAGATTGCCTGGATCTGAGTCCTGACACCATCGCTTGTTAAGTATGTAACCTTGGGGTGATTTACTTAACCTCTCAGCTTTCCATTTGTAAAATGGAATTAACACCAAGAACTGTGAAGTTTAAGATGCTTCTGAAAGCAAGACATACACTAATTTCAGAGACGATAAGGGAAATGTATCTTAAGCTGTACCGAATAAGATAACACTATGAAGTAGCAACTATTGGCTATTGTGATGATTAAAAAAAATACAGAGAATCCAGCATAAGTTGTTGAAAAGTATGTTATTTTTTTCAATTATCTCCATTTGAAATCAAATTTATCACAAATTTAAGTGATATTTTAAACAGCCCATGATGATGACATTTTTTTTTTTTTTAGAAAAAGAATCTCAGGCTGGGGATTTAGCTCAGCGGCATAAGCGCCTGCCTGACAAGCGTGAGGTCATGAGTTCGATCCCCAGTACAAAACAAAAAACAAAAAAACTATCACTTCGAACAGAAAAAGAATCTCAGATGATTTTCCAAAAGGACCACTGAAATATCATGATGTTTGAGTTAGAAGGTGAAGAAAGAAGTGTAAAAATTACCCAAAGGTGGGGAGAGTAATGGTGCGGATTAAAAGGTGACTGTAGGAGAACCCACAGATATGAAGAGCAAGGTGCATATAAACATGAGAAAGAAGTCAATACAGCTCCAGAACAGAGAGCAAATCTGAAGCAACAAGATGGATGGAGGCCAAGTGCTGAAAGAAAGACCCTGCAGTGCCTTAGAGATCAACCCGAGACAGGGCAAACTTTATCCCAACAGTAATGAGAAGCCCTGCAGCCTCGAGTATCTAGGTTATATTCTTAAAGATTATTTCCAAGACTGTTGTGGGAATCCAGAAATGTAATTAAGGATGCTTGTTTAGCCTGGAGGAGGAATTTTCAACCTTTAATCAACCCTCACATGGCATCAGATAAGTCTTTGTTGTGAAATCTTTTCTATGCACTTCAGATTTAGTACCATCCCTGGCTTCTCCCCACTAAATGCCATCAGTAACTCCCTGTTGTAACAACAAAAATGCCTGCAGACACTGTTAAATATTTCTCCTGGGGACAAAATCAACCTAGTTGAGAACCACTGAACTAGGGTGTTATCAGGGAAGCTGAAAATAGGAATTCTAAAAACACTAAAGGAAAAACTCCAAAGGCTTGCTGATGAACTAGAGAGAGGACAAAATCAAGGACAGGACCCTATCTAGGGCCCCTGACTACACAGCTAAATAGGGGCTGATGTCACACAGTCAGAGGAGACTTTAGAGTCAGAACAGATTTGACTGGTCCTGTTATCAGAAACACATTGATATTCAGATGGAAGCTCAAGAAGGAACTCTGGTGAGAAGGTAGAATATATGAGTCATCAGCATAGAGATGGTAATTGAGGACAGGTATGCAAAAGAGTCTGTATTAAAAAAAAATTAAATTGCATTATTTCATTGTTGGAGACCAGAGCATCTCTACAAGAAAATCATCATAACCTTTCAATGCTGTAAAATAATGACTTCCAAAATTATTTCTCTACTTCCAACCAGACAGCTCTCCAGGTACAAGGCACAACCAGAGTGTACTTATACTGGAGAGGCAGAGTTAAACAAAATGCAACTTAAAAGTGCGTATGGCTCACACCAATCAAGGATGCTTTTTTAAAGGCTTAATTTGCAAAGCAAAGTTAAAAATGAAGATCAAGAGTGACTGGGGCGGTGGTGTCTACTTGTCTTTTCACAGAAATCACTGAACTCCTATCCTAGCATCTTGAATTATATTCTGATTGCAACTACCTTGCCTCAGACCCAAGCATTTCTCATCAGAGCTCAGATTCACTTGATTTCTTCTCTAGTGGTGTATGATAAACATAAGAAAGTTCAATTCTTAATCACTTCAGATCTCTAGAATTTTTGAAGACAGAGTCTATGACCTTGGGGATTGCCCGCTGGAAGAAAAAAAAATAGTTCAGTTCTATTATTTAGCTCCCAAAGTCTTAACCTTTACTCTCAGTGTCCCTCAGTGCCAAAGGAGCCGAAAAGAACATCTGCTGTTCCCAAGTGGCTTTCTTCCAAAGATTTTCCATGGCCAGAGGAACAACAAAGGTCCAATAAGATCTTCATATGAAAGAGACACAGTGTGCTCCTGAAACTTCCCAAGAAATTCTCCATTTATTCAAGAAAACATTTGCCCTATTTTAAACAAAATTATTTTGCACAAGAATCCTTACCACTCTTCCTATATAATACCTAAAGGCAACACCAGATTAAGTGCTATAAATGAGGAAAATGACATCTGACAGGATACAGTATGGAAAGTATGACTCATTTCCTCATTCTGTGGGTAAGTTTATCTTGTAGAAATCTAACTACTTAGACTTTAAAACTACAGTAATTTTTGTTATGTGAACATCAGCACAGATAACACAAAATATGCCTATGTGAGATATTTGTTAAAGTTACAAACAATCTGACTCTCTGGAGCAGGGCCAGATAACACCATCAGTACGGGATTAGAAAAGATGTTTTTATACTGTGGCAGAAACAGGGATTTAGACTTTCCTTTGCTATTTCAAAATGTCTTTTTCTTTCTGGTTTTTTTTTGGGGGGGGGTGTTTTTTTTCTGGTAGCATAGAAGTAATCTTAAGAATAAAAGGCTAACAAGATCATTTTAATTGGCTAAAATATCCAAGAATATCCATATTAGAGAAGAGGGGATAGGGAAAATCACTATAGAGAGTATTCTCGTTTCATTCATTCATTCCTTCATTTATTCCAATAGTACCCAAATGTCAGCTGTATGGCAGTCACAAAGCATTCAAGGATTATTAAGACATGATTTTAAAAACATTACTGACCAGTGAAAGGAGATGGATGAGTAAGACTGTCCTCTAGGATTCAGACTATCTACTGGCCTTCTCTATTTTCAGTCTCACAAGTAACTCAAATACAAAACTCAGAACTTCATCTTCCTATGAAGACTTAACTTTCCTCAGTGATGTCTATTCTAATTGAACAGCACCACCCACTGCCTACATCAGAACTCTGGGTTCTGTATTTCTTTTATTCCTGCTATCCTCAGATACCAACTCATTTACAAATTCTCTTATCCTTCTTAAGAATTTCTACAATCAATTTCTTTACACATCCCCTAAGCTACTATCACCTTTCCAGAACTACTATGGTAAATGCCCAGCTCCTTCCATTGTATTCCCCTTGCATTTGCCCCTTTCTCCTCTTTTCACATCACTACAATCAGAGCAATCTTTTCTAGGTAGTCTTGGCAAGTCTCCCCCTACTTAGACACGTACATGGTTGTCATTGGCCTTTACCATAAGCTCATCAAAGTGTTTTAAAGGCCTTGTAAAAAAAAAGAGAGAGAAGAAAAGAAAAAGAAAACTCCTGCTGTCTGTTTTATTCTAGTCCATGATTTACACTCCAATCATAGCTGAGAAGACCAGTTAACTTCTCTGTAGTACCACTGTCCAGAATCATCTCCCCTTACTGCTTCCTCCATTCTGAAAATAAAACCACCCCATTCTTTAGATCTCTCCTCAGCATTGCTTGCTCTGGAAATCAAGTCAAATTTCCACACATGCTCTGTGGCATCCTGTCACTCCCAACATTAGTGTCCATCAAGCTATGCTCGTGAAGTGCTCATTTGACTTTGTTCCTGACTGCAGTACAAACTTCACGGTGAGAGGAACAATAGCTCAGGATACCACAATGTGAGAAATGAGACACAATGGACAATTCTGTTTTCGAACATAGCAAAGAAGGCTTCATCAGATAAAGGATCCTCAGACAACTGATTAAAATGAGAGTGCTCAGGTCTGATGGCAATATGAAGTTGGGTGTGCTGAAGTAAATGGACCATGAGGAGGGAAGTAAAAATCCATAAAGCAGCATGGCAGTTTATAAGAGTCATCCATATGTCCCAAAAATGGCACAAGGGGAGGAAAGCAAATAATGGGCTGGAGGCTCAGCAAGGATCACACCATGGAATTTGTTTAAATCTCATCCAAGAAGTTAGGTCATTCTATTTAGTAATGAGGAGTCTTCAAAGGATCGTCAGTGTTTGAGGAAATATAATTTTACTGAATGTAAGAAAATTCATTATGTATTCGATGAAGATTGCAAGTTGAGGACTACCAGGTAAGTGAAGAAGAGAAATTCAAATAGGAAATAGCACAAACTCTAACCAGGGAGAAGCAGGCATGATAAAGAGCACCTACACAAGACAGCCTTTAAGTTAAACCCTGCATTTAGATGAGCTGGCACTGAGAGCACAGAGAAAGAAGGAAAAACCCCAAGAACACATTTGTCAAGTACAGCAAAAGTCAAGCGTGTGTCAACAAAAGACAAGGCATAACTGCAACTTAAAAAGTTATAAACTTGAGTCCAGCCTGGGCAATTTAGTGACTTATCAGGACCATTTTTCAAAACAAAAAATGCTAGGAATATAGCTCAGTGAGAAAATCCTGGGGGTGGGGGTAATACACAAAGAAGGGTGTCAGGAGAAAGTCAAAGGAAGAAATATACAGTGGTGCCTCAGTTTACAGATTTAATTTGTTCCACGATTTTGGAAAACATTCTACATTTGTATTTGTGTGGGGAAAATGTCTGTGGTTGTGTTTGTGACCCAAAGCTGAGTTTGCAAACAACAAAAATTTGCCAAATGCTTTTGTTTGTGAATCAAACTGTTCACAGACAAAAGTGTTGGTGAACCAAGGTACCACTGTATTCTCAAACGAAAAGAGTTGCTTGTCTAGAAGTCAAAAATGAAAAGAAGTGAATGTGGCCAGAAGAATTTCCCAGTAGGCAGAGAAAAGGTGGCAGTGGGAATCAAGAGCTAGATTTCTACAGAGAAGTGAACATTCTTAGCATTCATTGTTGTCCTGAAAAACTGGACTGTGAAAGAAAGGGGAAAAAATAGCTAAAAGGAGACATAAGATGAAAAGAGGCTGCTCTAATGGTGAGAAGGTTTGAACAAGCTTGTATGCTGGTGTAAAAGAGTAGAGATTAAAAATGACCACTGGGCATGACCAGATTCCCATGTAGACAATCATAATCAAGCATAAAAATTTGTAGTCTGTAGTAAAAAGATGTTCAAAATGATTACACCTTTAACATCCCCAAAGTTTAATTTAAAGGGAAGAAAAATTAAATATGATTAAAATAATAAAAGTATCCTGAAACAGAAGGCAATTATCATCTAGTAATACAACTACACATCTATGCATTTTACTGTTGCATTTGCCTTGTTTGTTACCATCTTAAAGTTTGTTTTCTATTAATTGAAATGATGCCATTTGTTTAAACCACCTATAAAATAAGTTCTGCTATGAGATTGCTTCATTTGGTGTAACTGAAGCAACAACATGAAAAAGAAAGGTACCAGTTAGGTAATCTAGAGAAAAGTACTGAAAATTCCAAATACATATTTACTACTATAAAAACATTCAGGGAAAACATAAGATGTATATTTAAAAAATAAACTAGAACAAATTTTAAATCTAAAACCACACAATTGCCGTCTTCTAAAAACAGTGTTATTTACTTATTTAATCAGTCTATGTGATTACTTATTGAATGTACTCAATATACCCCTGTATCTGGAGGAAGAGAGAAATATATCTGTTTTCTGTTGTTTTGTTTTGTTTTGTTTTGTTTTTGTCAGGGTCTCACTATGAAGTTCAAGATGGCTTTGAAATTACCATGTATCCCGGGCTGGCCTCAAACTCACGGTAATCCTCCTCCCTCAGCCTCCAGAGTGCTGGTATTATAGATGTGCACCACCAGGCCTGGCTAAGAGAGGAATATTTCAAAAAAATTCCTTGCTCTTAAATAATGTACTACAATTTGGGAGAAAACTCAGACAGAAACATGATAGCCAGAGAGAACCACAGAGAAGACAAGTTAAGAGCACTGCACAGTTTATGGACTACAAGTGTGTCAGAGAAGTAGAAGAAGTGATTTCAGAGACAGCTTCTAAAGGGTTGTTTGCTTATTTACATGCAGTTAAAACTGGCTGGTAGAAAGCAGAAAGGGACATATTGCTAAGGAGGAGGACTGAAGACAGACATTCATAAACCCAGATGAAAACTATCCCATTTGTCATTTGAATCACATTTTATAGCAGTCATTTAATTTTAATTTTTTTCCCACTGATATTAAATAAAAATGTTAACCAGTTACCAATTAGATAACATAAAAGTATTATTGGACACAACCTGCCCAACTGCTGAATGTTTAAAAGATAAAATTTGAAATAACTAACAATTTGAGTCCCACTGCAGAAATATGAAATCATGCAAATTTCTCCTTAAATCAAAAGACAGTAAATTATAAAACAGAAGGGGTGTTTTTCCCATTACCTCACTATTTAAGATTTAGACATTCCCTTTTGCTTTTAAAGCCTGTTCTCTGTATCTGTACCTATATAATCTGATGATGTGATATCTTCTTATTCTTTTGGCACCCAACCTTTATTATGGATGATTTCAGCATTCAGGTGAATAACTCTATAAATATCTCCTCCTTCCATCCTCCCCCTTCCACTTTTGCTTCCATAAATACACTCAACTGCACACCACTTGCATTACACATCTACTCCTTCATATTAATGACCTTATCTTTAAGTATACGAAGTTTAAGATTTATCTAATTTGGTTCCCCAAACTACAACATCCAATAATATCTCCTTTATTCATAAGAATATAAATGCCAGAGGACGTGAGCTAAAAGACTGAGTTGTGACATCAGAAAAGCTTTTATTGAGGAGTACTAGAGTGATGCTTCTGGACAGTGAAAGGGTAGCAAAATATGATGCTCAACTAAAAACATTCCATTATTTTGTGACAGACCTGCTAATGAGGACATGAAACTTCCTAGCCTTTATCCTATAGCAGTGCTGTGAACCTATGGCACATATGGTGCAGCAGGTTGTTTGTTATCACTGAAAATCCTAACACATTCGCCACCACTGTCCTACAACCATGTGCTCTTATCTGCATCTCAGAGTATCGGCTCCATTTCATACCCACTTCTACCCTGCCCATTGAAAGCTATTCACTATACCTGAGAAGATGCATCATTAATGACAAGGATTAGCTGTAGCATTCATGAAGATAATGCTAACCCAAGTGAAATAGTGTTTCCCATATTCTCTAAGCAGAGTTAACACCTGACAGTTCCACTCACACACAGTTCAGCCATTCTGAGAAGGCTTTTTAAAAATCCAGCTCTCTTTATATACTGCACCACCTCAATGGATCCCAAATCATGAAGAATTTTGTAACTTTAAACCATGCCAATCTTAGATTATGAAGTATCTTCAAAATTACTAAGATTACTTGATGACCTTTTCTCTATTTGTACATTTTAATTTCTCTGATCATTTCTCCAAATCCTCAATGTTGTGGGTTTTGATTTTTCTTGTAGATACCATCTTTGCCAATAAACTTTTCACCAAATATTCTGCCACTTTTCTCTTTTTCTATATACAGTATTTTCCCTGTCTGCTTTGGTTAGAACTATTTCTGCCTCCTTAAAGGGCACTGTTAAAGCAACCAGCAAATGACATTTAATCAAATCTAAGCAGTCATCAGCCACACCAATTTTGTTCAGCTTTCACCCATGTGTTTCATAAACGCTGTGTGCCGCTCTGCACCTGTGCACCAGGGAAATGACTGTTCATGCCTCAGGCTTTAAGGTTGACCTTCCAGGAGAGTTGACAATGATCATGCTTTCCCCTGGGACAGGGGACTATATTAAACACTGGCTCTTCCTCAGTCCTGAAATTGTTACTTCAGCATCACATTTTCTTTTTCTCTTGTCATAGTCCATGTGACACATGGTGACTTTTTTCTAGATTATCAGTGACTGACCACAAGCCACACCCAGAAGGATTTAAAGAGTCAAATGAAAAGTGACTGTCCAAAACTTGTAGTGCCAACATTCCTGAGAGGCACCATTCTGCTGTCGCAGGTAGTAGATGGCTATTTGCTAGTTTAATTCATACAATGTCCAACCCAGCTAACTTTCCTAAATATAAGAAATCTTTGCATTGAAATGTTTGATTTACTGAAGACTAATACTTCATTTCTTCCAACTGCATAGAATAAATTTCAAAGGTGTTTTTTTCCTCTTTCCAGAGACAGCAACACTACTAACTTACTGATAGAACTTCTGGAGAATGTAGAAACAGAGCACTAAGTTCTAAGGGGCCCTTCAATTTTTTAAAAGTACTGTCATTATTTCATACTCATTTATAAATGGTCTCTTCCCTGTGTCCATTTATTGTAACAAGTTTATGGGACACTAGGACGCAGCTCTAGTCCTGACCTTGTTTGTGATGAGTTATTTCAATCATTGTTTGATAAAAACAGCTCATTCCACAGTAGATGTTTAACATTTTTACCAATTTTTCACCACCTATATCACATCTGCTTTCTTCCCAATATGTCTTCTTAGTTTTGATGTTGCCCAAATAAAAGATAATCCTTCTAGAAACTTTCTCCACTGATTTAACTTACTTCCCAACACAAATTCAGCTCCCAGATAGTTCTACTAATCCATCTTTCCACACACATGTGCGATTCTACATATTTATTATTTGGCTTTCTGTTATACCTTTTCCTGTTTCATTTTCTTTTGGGAGCAAGGATGTCATCCAAAACCTGCATAAGACTGAAGTAGAAATGATGCTGCAAACAGAAGGAAAAAGTTTAGAATTCGATGTGAGACTCTTATATTCAAATATTTATACATCATATTTAGGACTCCCAAGCCATCAATGCCCTGTGTAGTAGAGTAAAACTGCAAGAACACCGCAATAAAAAAGTGCTTATATGCACGTCAACTGACAATTTTAAATAACTGTAATTTGACTGTTAGAATAGGAAAAAATATCCGGTTCAAAGACTACTCTATAAAATCCACCCTACTCTTAAACCTGCAAATACCTCTGCTCATCTCTATTTGGGAAGGGCCTGCTCTGCAGGCAGTAGTATTATTCCAGGATCGTGAGAGGGAATGCTCAACATATGCCCAGCCAGTCAGCAATAAGAAAGACCTGAATAGTAAATCCTACAGATGCCACAACCCAACTGCCCTATCCTAGTCTTTAAGAATTGCTCAATGACAGGGAAAAACTACATCTGCATCATTTTTCTTCCTTGACAATGTAATACTTTCAGGGATATAGAGGAAGCCCTTTTATCACTCTCCTAAGGTGTACCAATTGGCAGGAACAGCAAGTTTGTTACAGAACAGTATTTTTCTGTTGCTATTTATGAATAGCAGTTAGTCGACTGGAATAAGGCTGCACTGAATCAGTTGTTTGAACCATAAGTAAATACACAGAATATTTATTCCCTCATATTAAAATAATTTTAAGCATCTCTTAAAGGCCAATCAGTTTATACTAACAAGCAAAACTCTCCTCTGTCCTTAAGAATAGTAGTCAACTGAGGTGATTAGTGAATAGGAAATTACATAGAGTGACAGAGCCACAAACTGTTAAGTAGAAGATGTGAAGGTAAAATTTAGGAATTGTTAACAAAGGCTTGGAAAATCTGGAAAGACTTTTTACTTGAATATGTTTTTTTTTATTTTTAATTGACACAAAAATTATGCATATTTATCAAGTGTGGTGGGATTATGTTAAGATGTCTTAATGGAAGTGTTACATGCAACTGAGTTAGATACAAAATTATAGGTAGTCAGACAGGGCCAGGTCTGCCAAGGAGCCAGTGCAAAAGCCCAGATATCTTGCAGTTATGGGGGAGACAGACACCTCCTGCTGAGGGCCAGGCCTCAAGACAAAAGATCAAGTGAATACACCCAAATTCTAAGGATTGATATTCCCAATAGCTCTATATCACCCTGAGGAACCCAGGAATCACCATCCCAACCCCCTACAGGAAGAGTCACTGCTTTTTAAGCATGCCCCCTTGCTAGTGACTTGCTTCCACATCCCTCCCAATTTAATCAGTTTCACCTGATCAATTGATCGTATTAGTTGACTATAGTTGAGTCCCCCCTTATGCCTACCTTGCAAGATCTCACGTTTTCCCCACGTTGGACCTGTCTCACCTCTTGGTTTTACTCTATAAAAAGTCCCAGGACAAGACAGAGTCTTTCACAATCCACTCCTGACTCTCTCTCTCTCTTTCTCTTTCTCTTTCTCTTTCTCTTTCTCTTTCTCTTTCTCTTTCTCTTTCTCTCTCTCTCTCTTAGACAGAAGCTTTCTTTCTTCCACTAAATATGTTTTGCTCTTAACCTCTGTTGTTCTTAAAATTCATTCTTTGATTTTAGAGAACACAAACTCCTACTGATAGAAGGTTGGGAGTATTGTTCACCTATATCATTAGCATGACTTCCAAAATTTTTTAAGACATTAGCAAGATATGGTGTGAAGGAAAGTGAACTCATGATATACTTCATAATAATATTTTAGAACATTAAACGTAAGATATTTTGGGTTTCAAACAGTGTCAACCTTACCATTTGAAATAGGGACATGGAAACTATTTCCATTGCTGAGAAAAAAACAGAATGGCATTTTAAGAATCACATTCAAATATACCCCAGGGCAAACATCTTCCTGGAATTTATGTACAATTATTTATTTGTTGCCTGGCAGAGTATCTTATCACTATCCAACACAACTACGGCCAGGATAAACATTACATAGAAAAATTACCTTGTTTTACGGAGAAATCTTGCTGTCCTCTAAAATGCTGAAGGTGTTAAAAATGATGAAGAATGATTCATGTACATCTAGATTTGAAAAGATTTTGTTGTTGCCATATTTAGATTTCCTATATTTTATTCATTTGTCCCCCTGCTTATCTATAGTCTTTGAACACAGCACTAATTTCATCTAGTGCAGTGGAATTTGGTCACATGGTGCTTTTGCTACAGGCAGCTGAGTCAGTTAGAAATATTACAGTCAGTCAGGTAGGGGTGGATCCTCAAAGGGGCAGAGTAGAATCCAGATACCTACAGGAGACAAGCACCTCCTGCTGTGGGCCAGATCTCAAAACAAAATGCAAAGCAAATACTCCCACATCCTAAGGATTGATAGTTCAAGTAGTTCTCTATCACCCTGAGGAAGTCAGTAGTCACCATTCCAAAATACTAAGAAAACTATGGAATAAAAGAGATTTTCTTCCATAAGAAAAGGGAGATTTATCAAAAACCTGCACTAATATAATACTCAATAGAGAAAGTTCAAAAGCTTTCCCCTAAGATAAGGAGCAATGTAAGTATCCTACTTTCACAAATGCTATTCAACTGCCTGGTATTGAAAGTTTCTGAAAAAGCAATTCATCAAGAGTACTCCTATGCCTATCTAGAAAATCCCATGGAGTCTATAAGAAGCCATTATAGCTAATAAACTCAAACTAAAGTACAGATTAAAAGATCAACAGTCAAAAAAAGTTGTACTTCTACTGAACAGCATCTAAAAGAATAAAATATTTAAGAGTAAATGTAATCAAGGAGGATAAGAGTGTATACACTGAGAATCATCAAAAACTGCTGAAAAGAATTACACAATTATTTAAATTATCATTAAATATTTAAATTATCAATAATGAATTGAAAGGCATCCATTTTCATGGTGCAATATTGTTAAATGACTGCTACTGTTCAAATATATCCACACTATTCAATACAATCCATATCAAAATCTCAACAACCTTCTTTGGAGAAATGAAAAAAAAAAAATCCTCAAAATCATGGAATGGCATGGGGCCCAGATTAAGCAAACTTTTCTTGAAAAAAAAAAGAAAGTTAAGGGACTTAGTTTTCCTGATTTTAAAACAACATAGCTACAGTATTCAAGTATAATAATTGCGAGAGACAGATACATACACATAGAAAACAGAATTCAAAGTTCAGAATTAAAACCATACACCTATGGTTAATTGGCTTTTGGCAAGATTGAAGTTCATTCAATGAACAATATTCCCTTCAAAAAAACTGTACTAAGAAACTAGATTTCAAAATGCAAAAGAACAAAATGGGACTATCATACAATTTCCAAAAATCATGCCATTTATAAAATTAACCCGAAATGCACCAAGGACCTAAGTATAAGAGCTAAAACCATAAAAGTCTTAGAAGATAATACAGAGAAAATCTTTGAGATACTGCATTTGGCAGCAAATTCTTAGATATGACACCAAAAGCATGGGTAATAAAAAAATAGATTAATTGGAATTCCATCAAAATTGAAAATGTTGTGCATTACAGAGCTATCATGAAATCTTCCACTCTACAGAATGGAAGAAATAACTTGCAAATTTTATATGTGATAAAGGTATCAAATTCTGAATATATATATAACTAAAACTGATTTTTAAAAAGATATACTCTTAATTTTAAAATAGGCGAGAGACAATAGATTTTCTAAAGGAAACAAATAGCCTGTAAGCTCACACACACACACACACACACAAAGAACAGTATCATTATTTATTAGGGAAATACAAAGCAAAATCACAATGATGTCTCCCTTTGTGACCACTTAGGTTAGCAACAATTAAAAAAAAAAAAAAAGGAAAATCACAAGTGTTGGTAAGGATGTGGAGAAATCTGAATCCTCTTTATATTTTTGCTAGGAATGTAAAATGATGCAATCCCTATGGAAAGCAGTTTTTATATTCCTAACAAACCTTAACACAGAATTATCACATGTCCCAGGATTCTACTCTCAGGTACATACCCAAAAGAATTAAAAATAGGCACTCAGATACTTACATGCCAATCCTCAATGTACATTATTTACAATATGAAAAAAGTGTAGAAAAACCAATCATCCAACAACAGATAAATGGTTGAGCAAAATAGGTATATGCACACAATGGAATATTACTGAACCATAAGAAACGGAATTCTCATACATGCTACAGCCTCAATGAAATAAATCATCCATGCTAAGTGGAATAAGCCAGACACAAAATGATAAATATTGCATGAGTCTATTTATATGAAATTTCTAAAATGAGAAAATTTATAGATACAGAAATTAGAGATTATTACCAGCGTTTAGGGAAAAGGGAGAACTGAGAAGTTACTGCTTAATGAGAACACAATTTCTGTTTGACGTCATGAAAGGCTGTGGAAATTTTGGCAATGCACAGTGGTGTCTGATACAACTACACTGTAAATGTAGTTAATGACACTGAGCTGTATATGTTTTAATTTTAAAATCCTGTGTAATATACATTTTACCACAATGAAAATATTTCTTAAAATTAATATAGCTAAAATGTTGTTTGACATGAGTCTCTAACCAAGTGGAATTTGCCATTTTTGGTACTATAAAAATCATAATCACATTTAGAAATTTCTAGGTAGTATTAAGACCCTCTAAAAGTAGAATAGCTGGGCAATAAAGTTGAATGAAAAAGTTAATGAGCAAATTTATGGTAAATGAGTAAACACTATGTAAAGAATTTTTAAAGTCCTGTTTCTGACAAGATTTTTAATTTTGTTGTTGGTTGTATTAAAACCATATTCTATGACTACTGATTTATCATAACTGAGAATTTCTAAGTGAAATTTAGATGATGAAGTATATTTTTAAAATGATAATGTTTCTTAAGATTGGGATGCTCTAAGAAGGTTTGTTGCTAGTCATTTTTAAAAATAATATTCTATTGAATATGAGGCTGTCCCATTGGGATGTTGTATATAAAATCTCAATAAGCCCAAGGCAATTCCTTATAAATTAAATTTATTTGTTTTATTTCACTCAACTATTCAATAAAAATGAGTATACTAGCATGTATTGCCACTTATTAAAACACCAAACACCTCTTACAGAAACAGATTTATCACTATGCCAAAAAGTTAATTGCTTGTTACATTGTGTTAAGAAAAAATGTGAATTCTTCCTCTAACCATTTTTAATGCTATGAATAAAAAGCATTTAAACACTTCCATTTTATTTAGATTCCCTTTGAAACAAGTAGACATGCTTCCTAAAGGAAAACAAAGAACAGTCAAATTTTAGTTTTTATTTGCTTAACATAATATCAAAGAAGCAGAATAATTTTGTACAAATAAGGTTTTTAAATGACATTTGCAAGAAGGGACAGAATAGTTAACAGTATACACTCTAAAACTCTAGAAAATAAAACATCTCATTTGAAAACACAAAATTACACAAAAAGTACAATAAGAATTTTGTCAAAAATGTATTTTAAAAGTCTGATATGTTTTTTGCCTTTACAGTTTACATTTTAAATTATCTAAAAAATATTTTTCAAACATAGCAACTCAATTACAGCTTTTTTTCTCTCTCACTGAATTCTAAGAATAAAAATCTTTGCATAACTATTAGAGGGAAAAACTCAGTATTCTTAGGACATATCTGATCACTAAAGTATCTGCAAAGACATCTTTTTCCTCAATTGTTTGTTGCTGCTTCACAATGATCTACATAAGTCCCATGAAACAGACTAGTGAGAGTGATTAAAGGTTTTGACTATCCCAGGTCATAAGCTCCCTCTACATCTTCCTACCCATAGAAATCCTCACACATCTCTTGTCCCCATCCTTCTATATATCACTTTCCCATCACTCCATTATGAATTTTTTTTCCTTTTTGTCTCTCACAAGCTTCAGTCATCTCTGTACTTCACTTCAAGAATCAACATGTGGTCTCTGATTCATCTATGTGGACCATAACTGGAGATCTATAGATTCCTGGACCAGGTAAGCAACAGGTAAGTTGATGTGATTCACTAGACAAGATGGCAAATGAACATGCTAAGACACCAGCAGAAACACAGAACCAACTGAACACACATGAAAAACTAAGCCATGACAAACACAATTCCAGTTTCTGTTCTCTAGCTTCTTGAATATGATCTTGCACTGAAAATTATTGAATGAATGCATGTATACATGAATGATCTATAGTACCATCT
This sequence comes from Hydrochoerus hydrochaeris, assembly GCA_004027455.1. NCBI lineage: Eukaryota > Metazoa > Chordata > Mammalia > Rodentia > Hydrochaeridae > Hydrochoerus > Hydrochoerus hydrochaeris. The sequence goes on from PVLA01001374.1 coordinate 353,322, forward strand.
TAAAAAGTACTTTAGGAGTAAGTTATTTGGTATACATACACTCTGCTTTAGAGGAAAATAACCACACCAAGGTTCTTTCATCTGCAGTGTGAGATGCTGCAGTTTTAAAGTTCTCTATTAAAATTTCATCCTATGGTTCTTTTGGCTAATGGCAACCTAATGTGTATCATACAGAATAAAATATACTGATGGCTAAACAGCACTGAACCTAAATGGTAAATGAATAACAATTCATTTGACCCATGGCCAAAATGAGAACAGAAGAACTTCAGACTTATTTAAAGAATTGTTACCAAGAGCCATCAGTTCCAGACTCTTAAAAGTAACATATAGTATTTCTATAGGAAGCCATGTCTACAAAGAATAAGCCACTTAAACCCCTTTTACATAGGTGCTTGCTTAGAGTCTTAAAATATTAAGAAAGTCTGTCACATTTTTTCTAGTTACTAGTAGATTCTGCAGGTAATTTGTCTATTCATCAAATCCCATGTACCAATGTTTATAATACCCTTGCAATCATCACGTTTTAATACAACAGATTTATCAAGAAGAAATATTTCCCATTATTACCTGACTATAATCTTACACTACTGAGGTTTGCAGCTACAGTTTTTTAAAGGGAGGTTAAAACACCTGCCTTACTTTTACAAATAAAAAAGAGACAAAGTACATAAATGGATCAGAGAATAAAATCATATCCAAAGTATAAAAAGCCAATGCTTTCCTAGAATTCTTCATGGTAAAACATAACTGTAATTATTTTCCTACATTCTCTATGACAACCATTAGATACTAAATATTCATTCTTGGAATAAATCTGAATTTGAAACAATTCATCTTTTTTCCAAATAGCTGGCACAGTGCATAAACAGAAAGTTTTGTGGTTTAAGATAAACAATATACCATGTGAACTTTGATTTATTATGCAATTTATCTCTATCTCTTTCTGCTATACATAATTCAGAACCATAGAAGACAGTTCTCATACCATTAATATCTTCTAGCTCTTTTGACTTTAAGGCTATGATCATTTTTAAATGTTTCAAATGTATGCCATTTATTATTAATATTATAGTAGCATCATTGCTATTTTAAACTCTAATACCTAGAAGTTCATAACTTGGCACATAATCCTTGCTAGATGATGATGATGATGAAACTTTGCTTGTTGTTGCCTAGTTTTGGAGTAATGTTTCAAAAGAAAAAAAAATGAAGTCTAGTAATTTCCCAGTTGAAAAATATGTGAAATATTTTAAATGACTTCACATATATATAAAATGATGGAAATATAAAATGTATGAGTCAGTAGGCCAGTTTTTTTCCCCAATTTTTGATTCAGATTGTGGAAAAATCTAGACAAGCAACTTTGAAACATTAGAACATCTCAAATTGTCTTTTAGAAGAATAAACATTTCTATTATTAAAATTACATAATTAATATATCCCTTTTTTGGATGTTAGTCACATAAGACTTTAGCATTCAAGAGCTATAGATATTAGGTAAATGCTAAAAAAAATTAGATGTAGAGCTACCTGAAATAAGATTAATCCCACTTAAAATCTACTCTGGTTGCAACTTATAACTTTTAGATGAGATTTTAGAAATTGTTTTGTATTCACCAGTCAGTAGCTTTTTAATGTCTGCTATATATTGTGTGGGCTAGGAATACAAAAATCAAGAGTTCTACTCTCAGCATATTGATAATGCTTAACATGTCTAATCATATTTTTAATTTATCATAAATGTGAAAATTCTTCACAAAGTTCCAATAAAACACTTTTTTTCATTACTTGACAATATTTTAAAAATCCCAAAGTATAAAACTTAATTAATTTATACACAGGCTATCTCTCACTGATGTGAAAATAATTCCTCCAAATGGGTGTGGTGAACTCCTCAGAATCGTATTCCCTTTGTTATCTGTTATTTTGCTTTCTGTGGTTTCAGTTACATGTTGACTGCAGTCAGAATATATTACATGAAAATTCCAGAAATGAATAATTCTTAAATCTTAAATTTCGCACTATCCTGTGTCTTATGATAAAAATCTCACAGGATACTATTTTACATGAATCATTCTTTTCACCAGAGTATCCACACTGTCAGTCATATAGTAGCCACTTTGGTTATGGGATCTACTGTCACCATATCAAATTACTTCTGTATAAGTAACCCTTATTTCATTTAATGATGGCCCCAACTCAAGAGCAGTGATGCTGGCAACTCATATATTGTAGACAGAAGTCATAATATGCTTTCCACAAAGCAAAAGTTTTCAATCTAATAAAGAAAGAAAAAATCATTTGCTAAGGTCAATGATAAGAACAAATTTTCTACAAAAAACAATAGTAAAAAAGTTAGTTCTGTGTTTTCAGAGAAGATCCTCAAATGTGACCCCTGTGGACAAGGTGGGAACTACCATATCTACAAGATCACAGAACTGGGACTAAAACTCAGGTCTGATTTAAAGTCACTGCACTTTCCACAAGTGCCACATTGCTTTTGTACAAAGGCTTATGGCTCCTCCTTTGTATAATTTAGATGAAATGGTTGTCTAAAAATTTGGCAGCCTTTCTGTATTTATAACTTATAAATTTCTTGTCTGTACCCACTTGATTTTAAATTTCTGTGATGAACCATGTAATAAAAACGTAACAAAAAATGGGATAGATGAGAAACTTTTCTAAAACTGTAAATTTTATCTACTCTTTCAATCTGAAAACAGTTGGTCATAACGACGACAATTTTAAGTATTAAAAATAAATGTTGAGATATTCAGTTACAAACTCATAAGCAAAATGGCTGATCTTAAAAAATGGTGAGAAAAAATAAAAGGGTATTAATGAATTCAGCCATACTGAAAATAGTTAAAATCCATGTCACCAAATATTTCCATTGTGGAGTCTCCCAATATTCTGTCAGACATCTACAAAATTCACAAACTGCTCTTGAGTGTTAAACTACAAATTATAAATATTGTTCTTCATTTTTCTTCAGAAAAGTACATTTTTGAAATAATATATAATTGTAATAAAAATTTCTCATATCACAATTTATCTTCACAAATAGTGCAATGGGAAAGCCAAACATTTACAACAACCCTGTTTGAGAACCAAGATTGTCTAGGAATTAAAGTATAGGAAAATTATGATTGGGAGGGGATAAGAGATGACTGGAAGAGAAGATAGCAATAGAGTTTGGGTGTGCAGCTGAGGAAAAGAGAGGACTGAGACCCAGAGGAAGAAACAAGACAGACAAATGGAGTCAGAATTATCCTCTGTGCCAATTAAGTCCCACTAGAGAGCTCAAGGCCAGTGAGGGAAAGCACTGGGAAATAGGACAGTGGGTTTGAGAGGTATCCTGACATTTTCTGTGGTTTCTGTGTGCTACTTGGGGATTCAACTTGGAAATTCCTCCATACACAATCAAAAACTTTCTTAAAAATTGCAAACTGTAGACAGGGGATATAGTTCAGCAGTACAGCACTGGCAGGCAAGCACAAGCTCCTGAGTTTGAGTCCCAGTATTAAAAAAAAAAAAAATTACAAACTGCTTCTTTTTTTAGGAAAGCTCACAGTTTTGGAAGATGGTGCTTTTGATTTCTTTCCATGTATTGTTCTGTCTGAGACGTTCTAGTGGGGTCAGACATCTGGTGTCATATTTTCCTTATGACCTTTTCTGTTTCTCAAAGTAAGGTCTAGTCCTGTTCATTTTTAACCGTCCTTTGGTGCTTAGTGCTTACAGCTATGTGTTACACGCAATGAGTTATCACTAAAATATACTGAAGAGAGCAGCAACCTTCCCAGGGTTTCCAATTTCAGAGGTCATCTCATCTTTAACATTTGTATATTTTAGAAGAAAATATACTCTAAATGAACCTTGACCTATGAAGTCCAGCTGAGTTTCTGCATGCAACTTTTGAGTTTTCCTTAGCTGGATTTCTCCTATGTACTCTGAGACTAATAATCAGCAGAGACAATGAAGCACATAAGGAAAAGAATGCTAAATGTGAAAACAAGTCAAAAAGCCTAGGTTGTCATTTGTTTCCATCCCACTTCCTAGAAATGCACAGGAAACTGAGAAGCTTCTGTAAAGCCTGTTTGGGGCAATTATACTTCTTAGGGCATAGTATCTTCCCACAGTTGTGCCATTCACCGCAAGGCAAAGATTTTATTTATTGGGAAGCATATTATTTCCTCTATAGGTAGACCACAAGTACTGTCTTAAATTTCCTGTGTCAAGAATAACCCTGGCTGGAAGTCAGAGTTTTCCTCCCAATGCAGCAGTTAACTTTTCTAATTATCATCTGACATTATGAAGTAATTGTTTAGCCTAATTCCCCTGCTCCTCAAGGTTCACACTGCTCAAAAATGTATGTTCCTGACTCTAATCTACACATAATAGATAAATCTGTACCAACAAAATCTAGTATTATCTTCTACTTTCAAAAATAATGGTGCAATACTCAGTAGATGCTACATTTTATGGCTCAGAGGCTGCAAATTTCAACAGCACAAATGCAAGTTCAACAAGATTTGGCCTTTAATAAACTAAATTTTTAATTTATCATACATATACACATCTATATATTCATTCCATTTTCCTTTTTTGCTAACTCGCTGGCTCTTAACTTGTCTCAGATACTTTATGAAGCTGCTTTGGGAGCCCTCTCTCCAGGATATTTGAATGCTCTCAAAATAAATTTTCCATATAGTTCAGGACAGTTTATAGAACTGCTGAAGCTGCTCATGGCATCTCTGCTAAAAAAAAATCTCTGTGGTAGAGCCAACTGCATTCTCTTTTGTAACTACTAAACAAGGTCTATTTATGGGCAGGTTTATAAGCTGCTAAAGTTCTGTCTGTGGTGCAGACACCAAACACAGCAATTCTATTCTTCTAAGTTATTCAGTAAACTATACTGTGAAATACCTCTAGTGAAACTAGTTTCTGTGAAACATGCTGATATAAAATAATTTAAACCAGTACAATGTCTTACTTAAATTATTTTAAAAGGAAATCTAGGAGTAGTATGGGGAGGCTGGGTGAGATGAGAGCAATGCCTTTAAATTTCCACTTAGTAATGTGCTAAGTGAAATGAAAAGCATTTGCTTTAACCTTAGTTAACCTTTTCCTCCTAAGCTCAATTTCCATACTCTGTAAATGTCTTAAAATAAATGAAATTATTTCATTTATGTTTTTTCCACCCTAAACCTGTAAGTGAGGCAGAATCAAATGTGTACCATCTCATTCCATTAACTACTCTGTGGAATCCAACACCATAATTCTGTACCCTAAGAGAACTGAAATGAAGGCATTATACCCATCAAAGGGACTTATATTAAGTATAAATTTCTTTGCTATTTCAGATAAAAGGGAAAATTATTTAATTAAGTTCAAATTCAACAAACATTTATGAGTATTAAAACACACAGGGCTAGGAAATGAGAGAAAAGAATACAAAGATTCTTGGAGGATGCACGTCTTCCCTCAAGAACCTACCTACCCTATACACATGGTACATTCAGAGCAGGGAAGAATGCAGGTTATAGCTGAGGTCCACAAAAGGAAGAGATGCTATTGACTATGGAAGACTTGAGCTGGATGAAAGATGAAACCTTTGCTGGTGTGAGAGAGATCAAGAAGAGACTCATAGAACAGCTATGTGATTGGTAGAGTCAGTACAAAATGATTCAACATTCTTAAGAGTTAAGAGGATGACAGCAAAGTATTAAACTAAATTCAGAGGCTAGTTAGACTCACAGGGTACAGGACAGTGAAGCTGGTCTGGTAGATTAGATGATCATCATTTTAGCACAGGCAGCAGTGGAGGGAGCATAGAGTGTCCTGGTACAAAGGCACCCAGTGATAACCACCAAATATGTCAGTGCAACTATAGAAGACAGGATTATTCTTACATTAACATAGGAAGGCAACGCTAATCACACTTTGGGAATGCGAGACACTAGGTACTTGCAGAAAGTAGGCAGAAGTTAAAAATTAAACATATCCCAGAATATGGATTCCCTCATCATCTATAAGCCTAGATGTAAAATGAGAAGGTTTGGTACAGAAAGTGTCACTTTGCTTGTCAGTGATTTGGATTAAGGGAAGGAGGTGGACTGGAGGAAGGATGTGCATTGGGTTTTTCCAATTTACCTCCAGTTGAACTGCAAATGTTAAAAGAAAACTGAGGGAGTAAGTTTTTAAACGTGAAAATAGACATTTTTTCAGTGTGGCATAATATTGCCAATTCTCTGCCTTTTTCTCTTTTCCAGTAAGACCAAATTGTTAGACAATGACCTGATACAAGTCTCCAGATTAGCAACGATTCTACTGACATTGTTTTGTTTACACTACACATGCTTTCAGTTTTACAGTTAAGCAGCAAGTAGAGCTGCACAGCTCCTCACATTAGCCCTGAAGCTACTTTAAACTACAAATGGCTGCTCTGTAAGCATTGGAACAAATTCTGTGTTGTCCCCATAGCAATCCCATGGAATGCAGTTTCCTGCTGGTTGGTTACACTGCATCAGAATAATGATAATATGAGGAGGATAGCCTACTCGATTATGCAATGCAGCCACAAAACGCATACACCATAGTCCAACTAGAAAGACTTCAACTTTCTCTTTTGCAATTAAGGTTTCCTATTTACACAGAAAGGTTGTTTGTGAATAATCCCACCAGGGAGTCCACCCAGCAAAAATAAATCACCCAGTGCTTTCCGACAGGCCAAGCCCAACGGTTGGCATCTACTACAATCAGTATTTGTTGAACCAATGATGAATGTTGACCCCATTTATCCCGATATCTTTTCCCCAAACCTAACATACATTCTGCTAAATTTGCTTCTCTTGTTCCTTTTATAGAATACTTCAATACATTTTTCCACATTTTAAAATATTCCCTTAAGAATTTTCACGGTTTTATGTCAAAAGTCCTATTAAATTCTTAATGCAATAACCATGAAAAGTGAAATTATTGTATTAATTCCCTGTCGACAGTACAGAAGGGAATCAGTGAATTGACGAGTGGAAAAAAAACTATCATCTATGCTCGGGAGGTGAAGGGCTAGTTTCTGAGTGAGGCTCTCAGCTCTGTCCCTTCCTAGCTCTTTGGGCCTAGCCACATTCTTCAACCTTAGTGTGCCTTGATTTTTTCATCTGCAAATTTGGGCTGTGCAGAAAAATTACTCTACGTAATCATTGTGAAAATAAAACACTGTGATGCATTTAGTACAGCACTTGGCATATGATAAGTACGTCATCAGTAAATTCTATCTACAACTCTCATCCTAGTAATAGCAACCAGGATATTGTATCTCTTCAATTTTTTTAAATTATTCATTTAAAGGATATTTTAAATATTTCCAAAATTTAGAGTTTTATGAATTTTAAAATGAGTTTAGAAGGCAACCAGGAAAACCATTTGTGACTGGAAAATAATTTCTTCTTAAACAGAAGATCTATTTAAGAACATGATTTGAGACTGATTACATAAAACAAATAGTTTTCATCTTGAATCCCTTGGCAAATTCTCTATTTCATTTTCTAATAAGTAAAATGTTTTAACAAAATTAAAATCTTTCTAACATTTCCTCGCAAATGTGTAATTTAACATTTACTGATGGTATCTGAAAATAGTGTTTCCATACTTTGCTGTAGAAGAGAAAAACAGTAATAAGAAAACTTTTGGTTCTCCTACGATTGTTTGCTTTAAAAGACAAATCAGAGAACACATGGATTTTCACAAGTACTGAATTAAAACCTCACACCAAGCCTTATTAACATTGTTAAGTATTTGGCTGTGTAAAAACCAACAGACAAGCTCTTTCTTAAAAGAATTCTGTCATTTCTTTACTGCCCATAACCTGCCGGCTTCCCAATGCTCCTTTGACAGTATAATCAGTCAATTCAATCAGAGAAATTCTAAACTACAATGGTAATTTTCTCTTTTTCTTTACACTGTCAGTTCAAGCCACCTGCTGAAAGCATTGATGTGGAACAGCTCAGTATTAGCTCTGAAATTAGTACCAGTCCCCAGTTAAATACCTGGCACATTCAGCACAGGATAGAGACTCTTAATGGCATGTAAGCCCATCAGTGAAATCGGCACATTACTTAAGCTCCTCTTATTCCAAGTCATTCATACTGACCCTTGGTATCATGACATAAGACTGAAGCAAGGCAGGAACAGAAAATGGGTTCAAGGACATGCATGCAAATACGAAAGTTGATTCTCTTGCATACGTATTTTTAAGCACGCTGGTAATGTAGCTTACTCAAAAGAAACCTCTAAACTTGATATCCAACCTATTACACTAGGTAAAATATCTAACGAGTTCTCTAAAGAAAGAAATACTGCGATTACAATGAAAGATTTTTTCCCTTTAAATTCAAGTTCACAATTTGCTACCATGTAGCAAAGTCTCACAGAGACTTAAACAGAGTAAAGTGTGATTACCTCTGGTGTCTATGTGCTCCAACACCCTGCCTGGCCTGCGGAGCTCAGCAGGTAGGTCTATGAGCACTGACTGAGGCCACTAGGATGAAAGACATTTACTACATCCTCTCAGAGGGTCATCAATGGACAACCTGTACAAGATTTATGCTTTAAATAATAAATGAACTAAACACCTTGAGGTAATTGGCTGTGTGAAGCTTCACAATAGGCCAGATAGCTTGTCTGAACAAAGTAAAATAAGATTAAATAATGAATGAGTAGTGCAGAGGATTCTGAACCAAACTAATACTGTGTGGCTTTAAAAAAAAAATGAAAGTAGTTGGCGAGGTAGGTTTTCATGATTTTAAGAGGCGTCACTGGGACATCCTCTTTGCTTGTTCACAGTAATGATTTCAAAGATCCATATTTTTTTAGATTTCCCACATAGGGTACATAGCAGCCAGTTCTGCCACTTCAAGTAAAGACCTGCTGAGTGATGAAAAGTTGTCCGCAATCTATGTCATGCTCAATTCTATGTGCAGTTTGTAAAGACAAAACCAACATCTGATGATGTCAGGGGAAACATATCAGAGTAAATTTCTGAAAAATAATGTTTCTGACATATGTACAGATTTAATACCATCTGCCACCACAGGGACCAATAAAGAGTAGCTCTGTCAAGCAGCTTTCCAAGTGAGTTGTGGTATAGACACTCCTCCTGGGTCTCTTGTTTTGTGTTTTATAAACAAGAAGTTGATGATGTTTGGTTTCTAGCTGTGGAGAGAAGAAGATATTGTAGCCATAGGATAAAGCAAGGATGAGAAGAGTCTAAAAGGAAACAGAAACAAAATCTGGGCTCATTTTGATTATGGATGCCATTTACAGCATAGTTTTTGAAATAAATTGTATATAGCTTTCCTTATCAACTATTTAAAAATATCAGAAGACTAAATGGTGTTAATACAAAATGATATAACAGCCAGGGGATATTAAATAAAAATGACCTCACCAGTGAGAGATGCACATTGAAGTACTTAGACTGTAAGGAAATGCTGTTTGGAACTTGCTACACAACACAGTGGGGGATTAAAGTAGAGGTTAAATAAAATTGGAAAAGTATTAATAATTGTTGAATCCAGATATGAATGTATTCCAGGCATAGTAATTCATTGTTCTACATTGTCCTTTGTTAGATGTTTGAATGTTTCTCCAATAAAAACTTAACTTTTTGAAAATTATAAGTAAACAAGTATCTAACAGCACTCAATCAATACAAATGATTTAAGATCAAAGGTTCCTTTTCAGGATTTTCAAACTTCATTTAGCAAAGAGGCATCACAACCTGCTCTGTGCTACATGTGATGCCCACCCTCCAGCAATGCAGAAGCATAGGACATTGTGCCCATCCCAGCAGAAGCACAGCTGCTCTGGGCTCCTTTAACTGAGACAGCAAACAGCTCTGAGATATAATTCCTCAGTCTTCAGCCCAGGATTAACAGGACCTCCTCACAGAAGCCATTCCCATTCTCTCTACTTTTCATATGCAACATTTCTCTCACTATTGGTCACCACCTCAACTCTTATGTATTTTCTTTCACAGTAATTACAGTTTGTATTACTTGTCTGTTTACTCATTACCTGCATCCTTTATTACAGAAAAACAGGAATTGTCTTTTCAATTCTCTTATATTTAATGATGGTAGGGTTAAAACTTTAATCCTTCTCTAACACCTTCCACTACCCTTAAATCTATCATGAACTTGATCCCTTACTTCAAAGTAGATAAATGCATTTAAAAGTGTAGAACCACTTTTCAAAATACATATCAGCATACCAAGTCCACAGACTCATTAATACATTGGCATCTTCATTCTTGAATCAATTTTCTTAGGCACATACTATTTGATTAGAAGAAAGTGATAGAAAATTTGGGTTTTGGGATAAGATATATGGTGTTTTAACTTCTTTTTAATAGCTATGCAAACCTGGGCAAGTTAGTCATATTTCTGATCCTTATTGTTATCTCTATACCATGGAAAAGTTATCGCTAAACTTACAGTGTTTTGAGAAGCCAAAAATTTATCATAAATATCACACTTAGGATGATACCTGCCATACAGTATGCTCTGGAAAAAATATGCTCTGAATCTCTATAATATTCTGCCTTCTAATACTGTCAGAAGAATTTATAGAGGAAATACTAAAATTTTAAATGTAAAGATGACTTTAGCCTTTAGATTTAGACTACATTAAAATTACTTAACATTCTCAAACTTGATTAGAAAAAGCCAAAGTCATCATCAAAATTGTATGACCATGTTTTAGACTAGTGGTAGTGAACTTATGGCACTTGCGTTACTGTGTTTTTCTGTTAAGCCAAAAGATGTTCACGTATGAGATGTTTTTTTCTAAACCAAAACCTCAATATTCAATTGCAGCATTGGGACTTTGTGCTAAATCAGTGGGTTTGGCACTGCAGTTTGGCACTCGGTCTCTAAAGATTCACCATCACTTTTCTAGACAGTGAATGAACATGCACCAACATGCTTGCTTCTTTCCATTGATGACCAATGTATGGGAATTTTATATATTTAATTCAACTTTGGATTTTCTATTATATGTTCAAGAACATACTTCCACAATGTGCTCTACAATCAAGACTAGGCAGGTAGGTGAGTGAACAAAGCATACTACTTATAGAAACAGAAAATCAATGCCCACATGCCACTGCCATTAGCAAGCAGTCACATGTTGAACCTCAAAGGAGAAACTAATGATTGAGGAAGTTACTATACCAATGTGGAAGGCTGACCTGACCATAGAAATGTTCCTTAGGTTCTGGCATTTCTTACAAAATAAAAACTAAAACAAACAAACAAAAAGCAACAAACATTAGAAATAAAAGAATCTTTATTTGTAAAGATAGAGCCACAGATGTTTTCTCTGGCTCACAATTAATCCAACTATCAATTTAAAACTTTCAGTAAATCTAAAACAATAAAATAGTTATCACTTTTTGACTACCTGTTTTCTAGACACTTGGTTAAATAGTCTTAATGTCTCAAAGTGAATTAACCCCAAAAAGAAAGATTTATGCTACCATGTTATACATAATTAAATGGAGGTCCAGACAATATTATGGTTGAATGATATTCCTTATTAATAAATGGAAAACCTTGGATTAGAATTAAAGTCATTGGATTCAAAACATGTTTTCTTTTTTCATATATTTGACTATTAACATGTAAAGAAGTTTTCAATTTAGAACATATTTTCATAATTTGAGTTACATTTAACTCACTATGATTTTATAATATGCATAATATTTAAATAATATAATTTCATTTTTAAAAACCTAAAGTTGCTGAATTTGTTAATTTTTTTTTCTTGCATTTAAAATTGTACTGTTTTTATCCTAAATTTTTTTCTATAAAAGTTAATAGTGAAGTAGTCAATTCTTGGAAAAAAACACCAAATACTCATGATTAGATGAATTTTGTATATCTATATCTGGCAATCTAAGCAACCCTTTTGAAGGTAACAATATGCAATATTAGAACCATTGTTAAATTCCTATCATAGACTGGAGATCCAAGATGGCTGATTGATAGGTAGTGTGATAGAGAGCCTCTCTGAGAAAAACAACTCAGATGCTAGAATCTGACACTATGGAGAAGACCAGACAAAAGGAGAGGAATTCTCGTGACCCAGGAAGAAACTGAGGAAAAAGAAAAAAAGAAGTGTGGATAGAGGGCTGGAGCTGGGCAGGCTCCGGCAGCTGTGCTGGGCAAGTCTTAAGAGTCTGACGACTCACAATAGAGCTGAGGTCACATCCCTGCTGACAGGGGGTTTGGTAAGCTGGAAACCCTTGGTGGGAGGAGGTGCAGCAACGGGGAGTGAAGATGGCAAACTGAGCTGCATGGACTTTGCTCAGTGCTGGGAACTGAATTCCCCAGAGCCAGATAACATAGTGGATTTGGGCAAGACAGGCCTGAATCAACAGCTGAAGAAGCTTCAGTCAGCAGCACCTGGCCCAAAGTGGATTGGGGGCATCTGCTTGGGCAGGGCTATGCCCCTGGTCTGGACCCAATAGCCAGGAACGAGGCTGCCCCAAACCTGTGAAATCTGCAGGGCACAGACAAATGTGCTGAAGACAATCACTGGTTGACTGGCTTAGGGGAGGGGCTGGCCCACACCACCTCACAGATCAACAACAAACAGGAGAGGGCAGCACTGCCCTGGCCAATAAGCTGCAGAGAGACTGTAAGCAATATCTGAAGGTCCAGAGACCCCCCACCATTCACCTGTCTGAAAGAAACCAGAAACATGACAAGACAGAGAAACAACAAAAAGCCTCCAACCGCCGACCCAGGGAAAATAAGCCCAGGAGAGGTAAATATGGAGGAGATTGAGGGCAGCAAAGATCCAGTATCAGATACGGCCTCATTGGAAATAAAGAAATAGTTCTGTGACCTCATCGATGAATTTAAATCTGAAATTCTTACTCAGGTGAAGCAAGATATAAGAAGACTAATAAAAGAAATGCTGGATAATCCTCAAGAAGACACCAATGGAAGAATGGAGGAACCCAGAGAAAGGAGAGAAGCCTTTGATGAAGAATATAAACAAAATCTAGATTCCATGAAACAGATCCAAAGAGAATATCAGGAATTTAAAAAACTCCATTGAAAGGTGGCAAAACTTAAAAGAAACTAAAGACAGACTTTTCAAAACTTGAAGATAGAATTGTAATGTATGACCATGAAAGGAAGGATCTCTTAAAAATAACAAAGAACCAGGAAGTAATGATACAAAGGCTAGAAGACAACAAGAAGATTTATAACTTAAGAATAAAAAACGTGAATGAAGAAGCAGGGGAAAATACAAATGAAATAAAAAGGCTATTCACAAAAACTAAGGAAAACTTCCCAAGCATACGAAGTGATGTTCAGATACATGAGGCATACAGAACTCCAGCCAGCTACAACCAAAACAGATCTACACCCAGACATATAATAGTCAGGATCCCAGAAATCCATCACAAGAACACAATATTAAAAGCAGTCAGAGAAAAGAAACAGATTACCTATAAAGGAAAACGCATCAAAGTCACAGTGGACTTCTCAATGCAAACTATCAAATCAAGAAGAGCTTGGAGCGAAATATTCCAAGCCCTGAAAGAAAATAACCTCCAACCCAGATTGATGTACCCTGAAAAACTGTCTCTCAAAATTAATGGAGAGACAAGATATTTCCACAACAAAGAGGAACTGGGGGAGTTTGTGACCACCAATCCAACC
>PVLA01001375.1:0-51161 GCA_004027455.1 Hydrochoerus hydrochaeris
ACACACACACACACACACACACACACACACACACATTATTGCTGTTTTACATCTGAGGAAACTGAAGCACTGAGGCTAAGGAGCTGTCTATGGTCCCAGGGTCCCATAGTCCCAACAGAAAGGTTCAAATTTAAAACTCCCTGGACAACAAGCATTTGAAGAAACATAACATTAACTTGGGTTTTAGAAAGAGATACCAAGATGGAAGAAGCACAGGAGCTGCCGGTGGTGCCACACAATGGCAGGGACAGCCTGGTCTAGCCCCACATATTGAGTGACTGGCAGGCAGCTGCCCAGGGACACTGGCCTCAGGTGAGCACTGAGCACATCCTAGGTGTGGCAAACAATACATTGCAGGTATCGTGAGTGCACACTGTCTTAATACATGTGTTCACCACAGAGAAAATAGTGAATGTACCCATCACCCAAGCTTCAGGCCCCACCACAGTCCTTTCTATCATATCTCTTTCCTTTCCCAAGGAGGCCACTGGGCTGTTGTCACTGCACTGTGGATTCATTTATAACTTTTAGAATTTTGTACAGATCAAATCATTCAGTATACACTGTTACATCTGGTTTCTTTCATTCAGCATATTTTGAGACTCATCTATCTTGCTACACTTATCAAAAGCAGTTCAGGGCTAAGGATTTGGCTCAGCGAAATAAGAACCAGCCTGGCAAGCAGGAGGTCCTGGGTTTGATCCCCGGTACAAAAAAAAAGAAAGAAAAGTAAATTAAATCATTCCTTTTTATTGCCAAGCAGTATTCATATGTATGGATATACCATAATATTTATCCAAAAACCTGCTGAGCTTCTGCTTATTTCTAGTTTGGGGTTATACAAATAAAGCTGCTATGAACATTCATGTGCAATCTTTAGACCTGTTTTCTCGTTATTTTGTTTCGTTTTTGTCTTTTTGAGACAGGGTCTCACTATGCAATTCAGACTGGCCTCAAGTTCACTTTGTAGCTCAGGCTGGTCTCAAATTTGCAATGATCCTCCTGCCTCAGCCTCCCAAATGCTGGGATTACAGGTATGTACCACCACACCTAGTTGGACCTATTTTCTTTGGGGTAAACCCAGGAGGGAAATGACTGATCTATGCAGTAGATGTATGTAGGTATGAAAACTAACTATCCAAATGTTTCCCAAAGTGGTTGCACTATTTTACATTCCCACCAGCCGGGTAACAGGGTTCTGTTTTACTCCACCTCCTTGTCAACATTCAGTATGGTCATCTTTTAAATTTTAGTCATTTTAATTAAGATGTATTGTGGTCTTTGTGATTTTAATTTGCATTTCTTTGATAATGTTGAACATTTTTTCTCATGATTATTTGCCATGTGTGAGGTTTCCATTCAAATCTTTTATTTTTAAAATTGGGTTGTAGGGCCCAGGATTTAGCTCAGTGGCTTAAGCACCTGCCTGGTAAGCTTGAGGTCGTGAGTTCCCGATACCAAAAAAATAAATAAAATTGAGTTGTTTTGTTATGAAGTGTTGAAAGTTCTTTATGATTCTGGATACATGTCATTTACCAAATAAATGCTTTGTAAATAATTTTTTTCTATGTGGATTATCATCTCATTCTCTGGTATTTTCAGAAGTGTAAACTGAGTGTAATGGCACACACCTGTAACTCCAGCACTCAGAAGGCTGAGGTAGGAAGATTGACAAAAGTTCAAGGCCAGCCTGGGTTACATAGTGAGTTGTTCCAGGCCAGCCTGAACTACCTATCTCAAAAACAAACAAACAAACAAACAAACAAAACACACACATACAAACACACACAAAATCAAAACAAACAAACAGAAGTAAAATTTTTTTCTTTTTTTTTTTTTTTTTTTTTTTTGGTGCCAGGGATTGAACTCACGACCTGGTGTTTGCCAAACAGGCACTTACACCACTGAGCTAAACCCCTGACCAAAGATTTTAATTTTGAGGTCCAATTTACCAACTCTTTTCTTTTTATGGATTACATTGGTATCCAACTCTTTGGTAATAGACTTTCTTCTGTTTTCCTTTTAGAAGTTTTGAGGTTTTACATTTTGAGGTAAGAATTTATATTTAGAGAAGGAAGAAGAGAGGAGGGAAAGGAGGACAGGCAAAGGGAAGGAAAGGGGAGGTAAAGCAGGAAGTAAAAGGAATAATTGATCTTCGTCTTGACACCTGTAAATCTTTACAATTTCCAAGTGACAAACAGTGCCTTTGTTATTCATGGTATCAAACCTGAATTCTGGTTAGTGAGATAACCGAAGATGGGGGCTGGCCATGCCAGGAAGATCAATTATGTGATTGGAGAGTTCACCCTTTAAACTGTGATTCTCAGCTCAACCTGAGGGTGGGGTGGAGACTGAGTTCAGTTACACAGCCAATGACACAATCATGCCTACATAATGAAACCCTAGTGAAAACTCAGGGCTCCTACAGCTTGGATGAGCATCTCTGGTTATTCAGTGCACACCAATGCCTTGGGAGGGTAACTTGTCCTGAGGACATGGAAGCTTATCACTGGGAACCTCCAAGAGTACAGTGTGCCTCTCATCACTTGGCTGGTCCTGATTTGTATCCTTCACAGTAAAACTATGAGTACAGTGATTTCCTAAATTCTACAAATGAGTCAAGTCAGCTACTAAAGGTGAGGAGGAATGACAATACCCAAGTTTGCAACCAGCTGGGAGTTCAAGGCCAGCCTGAACTGCATGGTTCCCTGGAACCCTGGGGCTCAGCCTGTGTTGAGTCTTGTGAAGACTGTGCCCTTCACTGTAAAGTCTGTTAATCCCAGATGAACTTAATAGTGTCAGAATTGTACTGGCTTGCAACTTGAAATCATGAACTTTTCTGATTCCTTCAGTTCTTTTTGGGGACTTTTGGGAATTGAACTCAGGACATTGCCGCTTGCCAGGCAGGTGCTGCACTGAGCTATATCCCTAGCCCTGCTTCTTTCTGAAGACATCTGTTCCTTTTATAAATTTTTTAGGTGTGTTGGGGACAGTGCCCAGAGCCACACATGCTTAGCCAGATGCTTTACCACTGGGATACAACCCCATCCTTGCTCCATATATGATCACATTTAGAATTGTTTTCTTGACAGGCTAAAAACCCCTCAGAGAGCTCCGACCATGGAGGGACTCAAGGCGCAGCACAGAAAGGCAGATTGCCAGCCCTCCCAGTTTGGGCTCCTGGCCTGATTTGGAAGAAGAACCAGCAGCCCCAGAGCTCCGACCATGGAGGGACTCAAGGAGCAGCACAGAAAGGCAATTTGCCTGCCCTCTTGGTAAGCTGCCCACGCCTGAGCTGGGAGGAGAACCAGCAGCTCCAGAGATCCGACCATGGAGAGACTCAGGGTACAGCACACAAAGGCAGTCTGCCCACCCTCTCAGTAGGGGCCTCTGGCCTGAGCTGGGAGGAGAATGAGCAGCTCCAGAGCTCCAACCATGGAGGGACTCAAGACACAGCACAGAAGGGCAATTTGCCCACCCTATAGGTAAGCACTCCTGGCATGAGGCAGGAGAAGAATCACTCAGCAGCTCCCAGGAGCCTACTGGTCAGCAGGCTAAGACCACCATCCCCCGTTAGCAAGTGAGCCAGAGATCTAGACATCTCTTGAGAGGTTGGCCATATGCAATGTAGTAAATAGGGGGGGATTTCCTTCTATCATCTCTTGAAGGCAAATAGTTATCACTATTTTGCTTTGTTCTGATTAATGATATTGCTCTATTCAATGTTCTGTTTTGATAAGTTCTAGAATGTCCTGTATTTCCTTTGATTTGGCTATACCTGATTGAAAGAACAACTGTTGTGAAGATAACGGGATATACTATTGTACCTATTACTGTTATGCCAGTAACCTGTTGAGGGTTTCTGTACCAATTTCACTGCACTCTCAGTTGGCTTTGTTCCATCTTGTTCTGTTGTATTTTGCTAATAATAAAAAATTAAAATAAATAAAAAGTGAAAAAAAAACCCCTCACACACATACCTCCAAGACTGGGGAATAAACCTGAGGATTTCACAAAGAGCTACATATCTGGACCTTTACTTTTTTGTGATAGGGTCTCACCAAATTGTTCATGGAGAGTTTGACCAGCCTTCCAGTGTGGGATTACAGGCACATGCCACCACATCAACTTTTTTTTTTTTTTTTGTACCAGGGATCGAACTCATGACAGTATGCTTGCAAGGCAGGCGCTTATGCCGCTGAGCTAAATCCCTAGCTTGCCACCACATCAATTTGTTTCTTACGTTTAGTTCCTGTTTCTTTTCTTTTTTTTTTTTTTATAGTCTCTTACTATGCAGTTCAGGCTGGCCTTAAACTCCCAGTGATTTTTCTGCCTCAGCCTCCTGAATGCTGGGATTACGGTATGTGCCACCACGACCAGCTGTCCTTCCCTCATTCAGACCCTGGAGAATAGTCTAAGCCCAGGTGACCACTTCTGTTGCCTCCACTCCTGAATGCTTCCATTTCCTTGCTTGCCATTCCTCTCCAGTTGAACTCTACACAACTCTCCTTAGATATGTCTGCTGGTAGTGGTTTCTCATTTTCCTCAACCCATGAATGGCTTTGTTTTGTGCTCAACCCTGAAAGCCATCTGCACTTGGTATGGAATCTTGGTTGACAGTTCTTTCAGCTTTTGCAGAATGTGCTACTTCTTGCTGCCTCCATGATTTCTGATGAGACATCATTATTCAAATGATTGTTTCTATATACTTTTTTTCTGGCTGCTTCCATTGTCACTTTAGTTTGCACCAGTTTCATGAAACTCAAATCTCCAAGGGGCCAGCATGGGACCTGGGTGAGGCTTCATTCTTTGGTAATCTGAATAGCCTAGATCCATACCCACATGGCTAGGGGTAAACACAGGTGTTCATAAACAGCTTTTTAAGAGGTCTTTTTTTGGTGACATAGCTCTGTTCTCTCCCCAGTACTTCCTGGTTCCTTCTACCTGTTTTCTGACAATGACCTGCAGCTGTGCTCCTGTCTGAACTCTATGAGCAGAGGAAAGAGAAGCAATGAAGACTACTCCAGCCTCCTGAAAACACAAATGTCTACCAGGGTATTCAGTTCAGGTACTTGACATGGGCACCTCCCTAGGCTGCCTAGTGGGTGAGATATAAAACAGAAGAGGAGAACAGCAGGGTTTCTGCATTCTCTTGGAATACTAGAATTTCCCTCCCACTCCCTCTTAGCACGCTCTCTGCACCCCAATCCTCACTCCCAGATTTCTAACATGTTGTTTGGCTGTAGGATATGAGAGGGGAAAAAATTAGACTCATCACTGGTTCTGCAGTACTCTATAAATTCTAGTTTTCCTCAATCTACCTGGCAGGGTCTTCTTTTCAGAGTGTTTAAGAAGCCATAGTGGGCATTTTATAGTGGAGCATGCTCACTCCATCTTATATGGAACCAGATTAATACTTGTTATTTTTAGTGTGCAAGATCTAAGTTGCCCAGGCCAGCCTTGAACTCGCAATCCTCTTTCTTTCCTTTGTCTCCTGAGTGACTGGAATTATAGGAATATACCACCCTCCCTGCTTCCCTGGTTTAAGAGAAAAAATACTAAATACTAATAATGTTACTGTTATTTGACAAGGCATTTAATAAAAGAAGCAAACATAAAGGTGCAATGAACATTATGTTGAGATTTCATTTTTTGTTTTTGGCAAGACAAACAAGAGCTGCTATCCACAACTTTGTGCAGTTCACTTCTCTTGCATCCACTCATTCTTAGCTTTGGGACACTTTTTTTCCTTGAGACAAGGTCTCACTAAATAATTCAGGGTGGCCTTGAATTCACTGACTCATTGCAGAGCCCAGGCTAGTCTCAAACTCACAGGATCCGCCTACCTCCTGAGAGCTGGGGTTACAGGGATGCACCACCATACCTAGCCCCAGCATACCATCAAGACTGGTGCCATCATACAGCCAATTTTAGATTGTGTGTGTGGTGCTGGGGAATGAAACCCAGGGCACTGTCCATGCAAAGGGAGAATACTACCACTGAGCCACATCCTTAACCCCTAGATTCTTCTAAGAGTAACAGAAGATACCACTGTAAACTGCTGTCAACACTGCCTCCAATCAATGACTTGGAGCTATAACTAAAGGATTTTACATTTTTATGATTGGAAGCTGGCAGGCTAGGTAATACCTGAAATGGAGAAGTCAACACTTCACAATAGAGAATGTATGTAGCCTAGCACTTTTTTTTTTCGATACCAAGGACCAAACTCACGGCTTCATACTTGCCAGGCAGGTGCTTATACCACTAAGCTAAACCCCTGGCCCAAGAATGTTTGTAGCCTAACAGTAAAATTTAGGGCTCTGCTCCAAGTAGAATGCATTCTTTGACCAAATATGTCACAAAACAATTTGCTAAAAATACATCCATGAAAGTATGATTATAGCAACTAGATACAGTTTCTGATTTTAAAAAAATACTCAGGATACAAGTATTATACTCAGGTGTTATGCAGCCTCTAAGAACACAGAACAGCCAAGATTCAATCCAGGCAACCTGACTTGGGCTCTCTTTTCCTAAACACTCTGCTACAAGCTACAAGAACTCAAGGAACCCAAACATCAGACCTTCCATACCAGAGTGTCTCTATAAAGTAGTGTTACAAGTAGAAGCTGTAAAAGAGTAAAATACAGCCATGTTCTTTGCCAGCCTCTCCCTAATAGGGAGAAAAAGTCCTATACTATCTGATGCAAACTTCCTAATTCAAGAAACTATCTTGTCATCAGCATACAGCTCAGAGAAAGCTATATAATGAAAAAAAGTACCAAGAAAACTAATAAAAACATTTACTTGCAGTATCACTAGGCTCACTTTAGAGTAAATGAATATACACTGGTCAAGAAATTGTTAACTTTTGAGAGATTAAAAACTTCAACGAGAGCTGGGAATTTAGCTCAGCAGTGTAAGAACCTGCCTGGCAAGTGCAAGGTTGCAAGCGCAATCTCTGCTACCAAAACAAAACAAAACAAAAAACAAAAACAAAAAAAACCCTTCAACAAAACAAAATATATTTGCTTACTATTTTATTTACTGATCTCTCTTGAAACATGTCAAAATTCATGGCTAATGTAATTTTCCACACTAAAATGTTATACAAAAATATTTTAATGCAGTGCCTGCCTTTCAGTCTGAGGAATCCACCTGTGAAATTACCTTTGGACAGTAAAATCATATTATAGATACAGGATAAATACATAGTTGTGATAGTCATCCTTAATATTTTACTTACAGGGAAAAACAAACAGGGTACCATAAAGTACAAAGATTTAACAGTTGGATATTCTGTGGTCCTTCTGAGAAACTACAGGTGGAAAGTAAGTAGTAAGTATCTGTCACATGGTGGTTCAGTCCACCTCAGTAATCATCATTCTGCCCACTCATTCAGATAACGGCTACTGTTTTCATCATTAAAAAACAGATCCTAAGTCAGTCACTGCAGAGTTTAAATTGGGAAAGTTTAAGGTAAAGCACACCTGTTACTAACTACTTTGACATAATTGAGACTATACTATTAGCAACTAGACACACTTTCTGATAAAAAAAAATCAAGTTAATACTGTACAATTAATCCTAGTTACTATATATATTTATTGGTTATTAACAGTGCAAAGTTTATGCTCCGAAAGAAATATAACAATCCACCAAAATGATTACATTTAACTTTCTCTTAAAGGCAGATGAACTAAATGTAGGAACTGGCTTTTCTTGATATTTTATTTTTAAAATTACTGATGCATATTTACCAGAGAAATAATTATACATTCTGCAAAAAGTCTCTACAAAGTTTCTAAGATAGATGCATTTCTTGCTCAATTACCAAAAAATAAATAATGGTTCTGTAACTGAAAACATTTATAGTCTTACAGCTCTAAGATTGACGTTAAAAAGAAAATCCCAAAATGATCTCTTGGCTTTTGAATAGCCCACTTATTTTCTGTCCCAATACTTTCTCAATTTCAAAAGATATTTACTTCCTACAAACAGGACAAACAGAATCTTTTCAAACTGTCAGTCTGTTTCCATGGTAACACTGCGGGACTCCTTGGCTACCATGAGTCGCATCAGCTGACTGTGGAACTTTTCAATCTTCTTCACATCTTGAGCTTGATCTGTTCTGTACACCAAACACTGTCCAAAATTTTAAAAGCATACATTAAGTGAAACTAGACAATGGCAGTGCAGAAAACATATAATTGAATTAAAACATTAGTGCCTTTCCTATCACTGTTTTTCTCTAATTTCTCTGGAGGCCACACTAAAGAAACCCATTACACTCCCAATCCTCCATGAATTCAACTCCTTAAAGACAGTATTTTAGCCAGCCAGTGCTAGGAAGCTTGTAATACCAGTACTCTAAAAGAGTAAGGCAGGACTATCAAAGTTTGAGCCCTGCGTAGGCAATTGGCAAGAACTTGTCTCAAAATAAAAAGTAATGAAGGAGCTGGGAATGTATTTCGTGCAAAGACCCTGGTTTCAATCCCCAGTACTAAAAAAACAAAACAGAGTGAGACCCTGTCTCAAAAGACAAAAACAAATAAATAAATAAATAAATAAATAAAAACAAAATAGAACAATCAAATGCCAAGGTTTTTTTGTTTTGTTTTGTTTTTTTGGTCTTTTTGAGACAAGGTCTTGCTATGCAGTTCAGGCTGGCCTTAAGTTTACTTTGCAGCCCAGGCTGGTCTCAAACTTGGAATGATCCTCCTGCCTCAGTCTCCCAAGTGCTGGGATTACAGAAGTATATCACCACATCTAGTTTGTTTTTGTCTTTTTGAGACATAGTCTTGCTATGCAGTTCAGGCTGGCTCTAAGCTCACTTTGTAGCACAGGCTGGCTTTGAACCTGCAACAATCCTCCTGCCTTAGCCTCCTGAATGCTGGTATTACAGGTGTGAGCCACCACATCCAGCCCAAATGCCAGTTTATAAATGTCATTAATATAAATGAAAAACTATACAAACTCCACCAAAAACTTCTCAAAATTTCCAAACGCCTAGCCAAGTGTATGTATTATATTATCAAGGGACCAATATACATTTTTCAAGTAAAAAAACAGTGGACAGGAGACCAAGGGCAAGGAAGAGGCCAGATACAGTTCTGAGTTTCTTACCAGGTAGATGACATTGCAACTAAAGGTAGGAAGAGGAAGACCAGACATGTTCCACTTCGAGGGGATAAGTCAGCTAAAGATGTTCAACAGGAGTTAGTCAGAGACCACAAGTTAAATACGAATTAAACATACAAATCTGG
Organism: Hydrochoerus hydrochaeris; assembly: GCA_004027455.1. NCBI lineage: Eukaryota > Metazoa > Chordata > Mammalia > Rodentia > Hydrochaeridae > Hydrochoerus > Hydrochoerus hydrochaeris. The sequence continues at coordinate 9,270 of PVLA01001375.1, forward strand.
AGGTAGACAAAGATAATAGGCATTACTAGGCTTGACTTAAGGTACTGCTTCAGAAGAGGTTGAAAAGACAACTGAGGACAGAATCCTGGGAAAACAAAGAAACAACTAGCAAAGAAAAACAAAAGAACAGGAAAAAAAATCAAAACAAAAGCCAACATAAAATGGAGACATGAGTGTCAAAACAATGATTTCCATCCTATCAAAAGCAGCAAGATAGAGCAAGTTATAAACTGAATAGTCTCCACAGGTTTGAAAATTAAGGCATTGTTGATGAACTGTCACCAAGAGAAGTGTCAGAGAAATTTGCCCTGAGAACCCAATGAAAGAGGGCTAAGAAATAAATGGACTATGTGGAAGCTTAGATCAGGAAAAGAACAGATACAGCAGGGATGGAGAACCTTTTAGAGCTTTCAATGACACCAACAGCCTGCTGCCCATAGGCTCACCACCACTGGGATAGGGGACACCAAATACTGTTTACTTCTCACACAAGAACCATGAAGCATTTACTCCTTGATACCCACTTTTAGTATCTATTGTACCCTTGCTTAAGGTGTGAAGAGAGTAACTGTTGCGCCATGCCCACAAAAGCAAGTTAAATTATCTCCTGAGGGTCTGTCTATAAAAGCAGCTTCTAAACCAAGTGTGGTGGCCCATGTCTGTAATCCCAGCACTCGGGAGGCTGAGGTAGGAGGATCACAGGGAGTTCAAGGTCAATCGAACTACATAGCAAGACGCTGTCTCAAACAAAAGCAGCTTCTAAAATTAAATTCTTCATACTGAAATGAAATGCAAAATAAGCAACCCAATGGCTAATCTGCATAAATTCTATGTAAATAATCTTAAACAAATGATTACTCAATTGTACATCTGTAAATATGCAACAAATAAAACTGTATACTTACAACTAAATCATCTGTTACTTTAATACATAAATTCCCATCGGCATGCCTATATTTGAGAACCACTCGTGCCTGAAATAAAAATATATATTTAGAAACAATAAAGAAGACATTACTCATAAATAATTTAGCCTTCAGGTAGACTAAAAAGGATCTTTTTTTTTTTTTTTTTTGTACCAGGGATCGAACTCAGGACCTCAAGTCAGCCACGCAGGTGCTAAAAAGGATCTCTTTAGAAGACCCAAAACACCTAAAGACATCTTTACTGTAATCCTACCATTACTGAAATATTTTGAGAAAACAGTTATTTCAGTTTGTTCCTATTGCTACAAGTTATTTTTTTATGAAGTTAACTATTTTATTTGCAACTGCCTTGAGGAGATGTACTAAAAATTCCAAAACACATCCATACTCAGGAAATGTCTGTGAGGCTATCAGGTAGTTTGGCCTTTCTTGCTAGTAAGTACACACAACAATATAGTTAGCAAGAGAGGAAAATAGGACCAGGGATAAAGATCACTGGCACAGCACCTGCCTCCTCCCTAGAAAGCACGAGTTTAATACCCATACCACCACCACCCCCCAAAAAGGAAAAATAATCAGCACAAACAAATAGTTTAAAAGTCCAAACCTGGAACAGGGGATTTAGCTCTGCGGCATAAGCGCCTGCCTGGTGAGTGGGAGGTTGTGAGTTTGATTCCCCAGTACCAAAAGAAAAAATGTCCACATCATTCCAAAAAACAGTGCTGTGATCCAGTTCATACATTCTACTTTTCTACAGCTCCCAGGGGATGGATTCAGATTAAAGTATTCAGTTAAATAATTCACAAAACGATACATTACTTTTAAGCAGAATTATGCCTTGAAAAGAAGACTGTATCAGTAACTTTTCCCAAAACTACTTTGCGCATTCTACATAATACTTTTTTTGTAGTTCAGGCTAGCTTTGAACTCACTACACAGGCTTGGCCCTGAACTTTACTGTGATCCTCCTGCTGAGCCTCCTGAGTGATGGGATCACAGGCATGTACCACCATACCTGGCTGCGTATTACTTTTTGTACAGTACTGTACAGTTAGGTAGCCAAGACATGATTCAGATATTAGTAATACCTTACTGGTGGATGTGAGCACAGTGTATTGCAGCAGCATCAGGTTTTTGCTAAGGACTATCAGTAACATTTAGCCAGCTGTTTGCTCTTTGCTCTGCTGAGATTGCAAAAAATGTTACAACTTGATGAAATTTGTCTTGATGAGGGAGAAATGGGAACTCATTAAGAATTTAAATAGATATACATAATAATGACCAGATTATGTAAAGAACATGTGACCTACTCAATTGTTTTATATATTTTAAGAAATACAAATTTCTAAAAACAAAAAGAAACTAAAATTTTAAAATATACTACATTGTGACAACTAGGAAAAGTTTTAGCTGTCAGCTAAAAGAATATTCTCTGGTTTGATTAGAAATAATGATTCAAAAAAGATCTATATTTTGTTTACCAAGGGGGAACTTCCAGGCAAAAACTCTACAATCTCATGGCATAATGCTTGACTAGAAAAACGGGGCGGGGGCGGGTTCCTGCAAGGAAAAGGAAAATCAGCAATCACCAATGTCACAAGGCTTTCAATTTCAACAATACCTTAATCATTTCACCATTTACCACACACCTATAAAATAAGCTATTATTGTATCACTTTAGAATGGTACTCATGCTTCTTGTTGCTTATCTGTCTTTCTATGGGCCTATTTTTAATTATAATAAAAACATATCTTGGTGCACAGTTTAAACTGATGCTTATTACAAATAATGAAATGCAGGAGTTACAGGTTCCTAGACAATGTACACCTTTAAAACACAGTTTTTGTTATTTATTCACTTTATTAAGTTAATTAGTGCAATTTAGATATGCACAATGATCACATTCCTTGTAGGGAATTTGTACCTGTACATGACATATCTTCGTTCTTCTTTTTCCCCTCCCCTCTCTTCAAACCCTCTTCCCCTCTTTACCAAGCTTTGTTTCCATTTTATTCTTTTTTTCTCGTTTTTTGTTATCTATTGATGATTTAAAAATCTCACATAGTAATCTTGAGTGCAGTTTTCTGAGATTAACTGATTTTCATTTTCTTTATTTTCCAAAGGTCATATTCACAGTACTCGTACCTAACACCAGCCTAAGGGACAAGTAAACTCTTTTGTCTCCCCCAAAGCTTAATCTGACTTGGTGACACGGGGAAGACAATCACTGGCAAACCTTTTACAGAAATCTGCGTTATTGTAAGGTATGGGTGTGAACATCCGCAAATTCTCGAAAGATCACTGATCCCGAAAAGGCTGCGAATGCCTATTCCGCGGGGCACTGGTGCTTCCAAAAGGACCTCTTAGAGCTGCCTGAGCGGTAGCAGAAAATGATCACCTTCTTGTACACACCGCGACGTCCTGGAAGCGGGGACCCGACACCTGGACAGCAACGCTGGAGGGCAGGCGTCCGGCCTCCGCGAGCACACAGACCGTGGCCCGGAAAGGGACGCGGATGGGGCTGAGTCCGCACCTGGCCATGCCCGGCCGCGTCCCTGCTCGCCCGCCACACGCCCAGGGTACCACGACAGCTCCTTCGGCCTGAGCAGGCCCGGCTGGCGACTCACCTTCATCGGGTCCGCGAGGTAGAGCTTCTCGGCGGCGCGACTGAACTCCTCCCAGGTCTGGTACTGCGGCATTTTGGCCAGGATTTAGATTCAAGGCCTCCAATCCACCAGCCGCCGCAACCACCGGAAGAAGGCGGTGCCCCGCGTAGTAACAACACCTCTCTTCATTGGACGGACAGGCCCACTCGACCAATGGGCGTAAGGGATATTGCGGCCTGGCGTGGTTGAGCGGGGCTGGCGCAGAGAGATGGTAGAGATGAGGGTGACAGTCGCAGCGCCTCCTGCAGGACTAGAGGGACGGTGTCTGTCCACCTTCTTGTAGACCCAGGGAGCTTGAGGGTCTAGCTGTCATTGTTTGCCCAAGGAAGGAGGGGAAGGCATCACACAATGCCCTGGAAGACTTTCCAAGTTAGTCGTTGGTACTGGTATGTCTTTGGTTGGGGTGGGGCTGATCTTCTGTCTGCCTGGACAGGATTTTGGAGCTGTGCCCTCCATGCAGTTGATGACATAGAAGGGGACTTTTAAAATAAAGTTTACTGAGGATTATTTTACACACCAGAAAACACAGTTTGATGCATCATGACCCTGGATATATGCACCTATCCAACACCACAGTGCAGATGTATATGGAGTCAAGATGTGGTGATGCATGCCTGTATGCCTGTAACCCCAGCACTCAGGAAGCTGAAGCAGGAGGATTGCTGTGAGCTCAAGGCCAGCCTAGGCTACATAGTGAGTTCAGGACCAGCTTGAACTACGCAGCAAGACTGCCTCAAAAATAAATACATAAATAAATAAAAGCAAAAAAGCTGTAGACTGTTTTATCATTTCCAGGAAGTTCCCAGTGCTTCTACATATTCAGTCCCCTTATATCCACCCTTGGTCCCATGGTTATACTTTCTATTACTTGAGCAGATCTGCTTCCTTCTGTGTCTGTGTTTTGCTGTGTTGCCCAGCCTGGTCTCAAACTTCTATTCTCAAGCAATCCTCCTACCACAGTCTCCTGAGTAAAAGGGAAGGCACTTATGCATTTAATAGGGCTGCAGTGGTGGGTCAAGCCTGACCTGGAGCAGTACAGGCCAGGAAACAGGAGACCTCTTAAGGTGCTGTGAGCTCAAGGCGGCCTGAACTGCATAGCAAGACCCTGTCTCAAAAAGACCAAAAAAAAAAAAAAAAAGAAGAAGAAGAAGAATAGAAATATTTATTGAGAGAAAGAAAGGTTCTGTCTGAGAGAGAGGCAGGAGGGGTCCTGAGTGGGTTGCCAAAGATTCTGTATTTTCTAGGGAATTTTATTGAGTAAAATCATGAGGTGAGGGATATCTAAAGTGGAGAAAACTGTGAACTTATGAGGCAGATGGGCGTGAGGTGGGACAGAACTATGGTTAACCAGTAAGTTTAATTGTTCAGGTAAAATTGACCAAAGTAGGGACAAATAGGGAAGTGAGTCTTATAGCAAGGGAGCATTCTTACATACTGATTAGTGACTCTTTCTGTAGGGGGTTGAGATAGTGACTCTTGGCTTCTCAAAGTGATCCATGCCTAACACGTAATGTTTATACTTAGGGCATGGTTGCATTTGTTTTGCCTTCTGTCCTGAGATCTGGCCCACAGCAAAAGGTGTGTGCCTCCTCCAAGGTCACAAGACATTTGGTCCTCTGTGCCAGCTTCTTCAAGGGCCTATCCCTGTCTGCCTATATTTCTAACTAGCTCAGCTGGCTGTAACAATGCCACTGGCTGATAAGAGGGGAAAAAGAGGTTTAGAGGATGCTAGGGAAGATAGTATGTTCAGTTCTGGCTATGATGGTCATGAAGTTTCTTGATACTTCCAGGTGAGATGTTTGGTAGCTGAGTTGGGATTCTCAGTCTGAGAGTTCAGGAGTGGATTGCAGTAGGAGTCCTTAGCAGACAGGGCAGAGTTAAGAAGCTGTACTTCTTGAATTGGACTTGGACAAACCCTAGGAAACAATCACATTGACCATTTAGAGAGAAGACATAGAGTCCACCAGAGAGGCAGAGTAGATTCTCAGAGAGATAAAAGGAGACTAGGGTTGTCTGGGGAGTGAGCGACCAAGAGGGTTTTGAGGAGGTAACAGTCATTATATATGAGGATTAAACAAAATGAGAATCAAAATGAGCTGGCTGATGGTAGTCATTTTGAGATCATGGGGGACCTAGACCAGAGGGGTCTCAGTTGTGTTGGAGTTCACACTGGAACTGACTCTAAGAACTGAAGAGGTAAGAAATTAGTAGCCACTGCTTTATACTGTTATGTAGAAGATATCTGTCATGAACAGAAGACATAAGATGGCCAAATGGAGATACCAGGCAAAGAAAGTGTTATGTTTTAAGATGGAAAGATTTTGGCATCTTTATAACTCTCATAGATTCAGAAAGATGGAGACATAAAAAATACAGGAGAAAAAAGAACCAAAATATTCTCAGGGGAAACATTAATGGGAGGATCAAAGGCCCAGAGCCATGCAAACAGGAGGTTCCTATTGCCTCTGAAGTAGAGAGGAAGAGAAAAGGGGTAGGTGAGAGAGAGTATGAGCAGATAGGCAAATGTAGGGGCAAGAAGATTCTTTCTTTCTTTCTTTTAATCTTTTTTGAGACAGGGTCTCACTATGCAGTTCAGGCTGGCCTTGAGCTCACTTTGTAGCCCAAGCTGGTCTCGAACTTACAACGATCCCCCTGCCTCAGCCTCCCCAGTGCTGGGATTACAGGCGTGAGCCACCACACCCAGCAAGAAGATACATTCTTTTATCACACAAGAAGCAAGACCATCTTCTGACCTGGGAGAGAAGGGATAGGCTTGGAGCCTTAAGATTTGGAAAAGCCATTGTGGGGAATAAGTGAGGAACCCAACAAAACTCTCAAAAGCAGACCATTGGTAGGTCTGAAAGTTGACATTAAAGGTGGTGCTCTGGAAATAGCCCTCAATGGGTCTGTCTCAGAAAGGCGGGCACTAGAGATTTTTAGAGTGCATAAAGCAAAACAAAAGGTCAAGAACATTAATGATACCAACAAGAGACTGTTGGATCCAGGCAGGATAGGTGGCAATTAGATGGGCCCAAAAAAAGCTTAAAGGGACAAGACTTCAAGAAGATTTGAATATAATAAGATAAAGGAACTGGAGTTATAGCTAAATATTGGAATTTATAGTTTCAATGGAGCAGTGGTTCCTGATAAGGCTGCATTGTTAGTTGTGTTGTCCATACAAATACTAAAATCACTTATATATATAAAAGGGGATAAGATGAAGTCTATGAGCTAGGGGCCTAAATCCTCAGTTAATAGAAATGGGGTATTGGAAGAAGGAGTGTTTTGGGGTTGGGAGCCACAGAGAACAATGAAAGACTGATTTCCATTGTGAGGTCTCCAGTATCTCATAACTCAGCCTTCTCCAGCTTCTGAAGAAGAGCTGAAACCAAAATAAGGGAGCAAGGGGACTGTCCTTGATATTTCAGATGCTGCCAGCTACTCAGAGATGCATTCTTTGCCAGCTGTGGAGACATGGCTGCCAAAAGACTATCAGAGAGGAGAATATCCTTGATAAATTTCTCACTGGCACAAGGTGGAAAAAAGAAAAATTTTTTAAATTCTCAGCCAAGAAAAGCAGGGTTTCTTTAATTTTGTAGTTATCTTTTCTGCTTTATTTCTTCTTTATTTAATTTAATTAATTAATTTATTTAGTCTTTTCAAGACAGAGTATTGCTATGCTATTTAGGCTAGCCTTGGACTCACTTTGTAGCCCAGGCTGGCCTTGAACTCACAGTGACCCTCCTGCCTCAGCCTCCTGAGTCCTTACCTGGCACCTCACCTGGCTTTTTTTGCTTCATTTTTATACAGACATCTCACTTGAGCCTTAAAACAACATTGCCAAGTTGGTTGTTATCACTGTTCCAAAAAGTCTAAAAAGCTCTAGAAGTATTTTAGCAACTCCTTTGGTGAAAAACTTGGCCTGACCTCCACTAAAATTGTTTAAATCATTTATAGTTGATTTGTCCCACTTGGTATGTGTGCTATAGGGTGAAACCCACACTCCACTGGCAATGGTAAGTAATATATAGTGCACACACACCATATTATCTTTCTAGACTATAAAAAGCTATCTCTAATGCTAATCTTTTCAACAACCATGCTCTCCTGGGTTCCAGTGTTTCGTGTACTTCCTCTCAGGCCAATCTGAAAAATTTTCACATTTAGTGTTATGCTCCTGATTCTCACTGTAAATCTGGTTGAAAGCAGCCAGCAATATCCATGCCACAGCCTGGACATTGAGTTTCTCTGAAATTTCCCCTCTGGATTATTTATTCTACTACCTTCAATTTCTTTTTTTATTTTTTTTACTACCTTCAATTTCAGCTTCATATGAAGTCTTTGGTCATGAGCCAAATGAAGACAAGTTCTTTGCCAGAAAGTAATACACATTATCTCTAGTTCATTTTTCAGTAAAGCCCTCATTCACATCTGAAACATCCATACTCTGGGCTTTACTATTTTCACTCCTATCAGCATTTTGATTTTCTGAGCTCCAACCAGAATCAACCAATAAGTAAGCTTACAGCATTCTAGGTCTTCTCTAGCCAGCATCTTCAAACCTTTCTAAACTCCCCCATAAACCAGTTCCAAAGGCTTCTGAACCACATGATAAGGTATAGTCACAGTAAAAACTCTACTCTTGGTGTCAGTTTTCCATATTAGTCACTTTCCCATCATTGGAACAAAATATCTATACTTAAAGAAGGAAGGGTTAGGGCAGGGGATTTATCTCAGCAGAACAACACCTGCTTGGCAAGTGCAAGGTCATGAATTAATCCCTGATACCAAAAATAAATAAATAAATAAATAAATAAATAAATAACAGGTTTATTTTGGTTCACAGTTTAATGGGTTCATTCCATGGTTGGCTGTCTCCAAGGAAGAAATGGTAGAGCATATGATGGAAAAGCTGCTCACTCCATGGTGGCCAGGAAGTAAAGTTTGATAGGGAAAGGAAAGAGACAAGAATACACCCTTCAGGGCTGGGGATTTAGCTCAGCAGCATAAGTGCCCGCCTTGCAAGTACACAGTCATGAGTTCAATCCCCAGTACCAAAAAAAAAAAGGAATACACCCTTCAGGTCATGCTCTCAGTGACCTATGGCTTCTGACCAGGCCCCTCCTCTGAACATATGAGCCTTTGGGGGATATTTTAAATCTAAGTAACACTGATGGATGTTCAGTCTAGGACTTTTTGATTAGACTTTTTCAACTAGATTACTCACCTGCATTTGAGGCCACTTGCCACCCTTTTATTCCTAAGCATCCCATGCCCTTGGACTTTTGGGTCCCATTCTTTCTCACTCCTCTTCCTCCTCTGATCTTCCCTCTTCCTCCCCTGATCCTTCAGCCTTAGAGTCCTAAGACACCAGGATTTGCTCTAGTTATTACCCTCTCAGCTTTTCCCTAGGTTACTCCTGTGGGTTTTAGCTACTACACCATGCAGTAGGACTCCTGGATTTGTACTTAGTCCAGACCTCTTCCCTGAACTTCAGATTCAGATATTCAAATGCCTACCAAGTCCTAAGCTACTCCTAGAATTGAATTTTGAGAAATGAAAATAATTTCTCAGCAAATTTAAATGATATCTTAGCAATAACTGTGATATTTCCTTTCTTTAAATTTATTTATTATCACTGGCAAATTATTAGCCTCTTATATATTTAACCATTAGGAATTCAATAGCTATTGATTTCAGACTTTTTGCAGTAATTGTGTTGAATGAAGTATTTTAAGCTAGTGAGGTCAGGAGCAGACATTGGGGCATGTTCATAAATACCTATAAATGAAGCAGAAAGCATGTCCCAGTAGGGAGAGATCAGTGGAAGCTCTACAATTGGCAGTACCTGTATTTGATTTCCTTTCCCATTTATCTCCAGTCTCTTATCTTTTATCTAAGGGCTAGTGAGTCAGGCAGGATGGAAAGGGGTAGTTCTTTTTAAGATGGGATAGGTATGCCTCAGGGGTAGAGCACTTGTGTAGCATGCACAAGACTCCATTTTAATCCTTCCAAATAAAATTAGAAATTGAGAGGAATGACTGACTAGTCTTGAACTCTTCTGGTTGACCCTTTGTCTTCTTTGTTTCTGTTGCATTGCTGTTCTTCAGTAAGAACAGATAAGGGGCCTTAGCCACAGTCTTCCATTAATGACAATAGTAGTCCAAGTAAAAGTCCCCGTGTGCCAGGAATGTGTGTCCCTGTGTTATTTTCTCAAATGATTATCCACTGGGAGTCAAAGGAGAGCTTGTTCTTCTTATACTGCCCAGGTTTCATGAATTCCATAGAAGGCAGTCAGAGTAAAACAAACCTGAAGAGAAACCAGCTGAGAAACTGGTTTGCCCAGAATTTGTGTCTTACTTTGGGGGAAGGGGACTTTAGCAAGTCCTGAAATCTGTGCAGCCTTGGGGCAGCTTTGGTTGTTTTCAGCAGAGGGCAGTGGTGTGCAGATAGTCACAGGAAGACCAATGTTGCTAGGCAGAGCAGCCATTCTCAAGGGATGGCCTTGAACAGTGTGGACATTCTTTCATGGGAGTCACCACTCCAATTAGTTTAACCCATTAATTACTTTTTGGACATCTACTGGCGGTCTGTCATATGCCCACTTCTGCCCCTGGTACCAGAAGCTCACAGAACAAAGGAGGGTATGTGGTCCTGGAGGTTCCCTAGTCCCCAAAATGAAAGTCAAGGATGGCAGGAGGGAGCACAGAGGAAAGCCTGCCACAGCAGAACAGGGTGTGCCAGAGTCTGATCACATCCTGCCTCGGGTGACAGAGAGTTTAGAGGTATTTCAGTCACAAAACAGCACGATATGAAGTCTATGAATCACTAGAAAAGTCTACTTTTGTAGGAGAAACCTATCCCTGACCCCCAACCAAAACTCTCCCTGAAGTTTTTTTCAGTGCTGGGATTGAACCTAGGGTCTCTTGCATGCTGAGCAAGTGCTGCACCACAGATTGAGGACCCTGGATTCTGACCAGCACTCTAAGCTGCCTTGGAAATCTAGGGGTTACCTTGAGACTGAGGAAACAAAGGCAGAGGCAGAAAAAGAAGCTTCCTAAGGCTCAGACACCAACACCTTCTGCCACCCTACTTCAAAGGCATGCAGTGTGCCCAGAGTTCCTGTGAAGTACCTTCACAGTCCCGCAGCAAGAACACTGACATCTTGTCTCCCTAGTGAAGCAGATTTCAGCAGAACCAGCACACCCCAAAGAACAATAGAGAAGAGAACCTCGGCTTCTGAAAGATATAGAGGGAGAATGGTTCCTAGTGAACTGGGCGTTGGGGCTGGGGGGAGTCCTCAGCCACCTGACCTGTATGAATGGCTCTGCTAGACACTGGTGGCCAAAGGTAGGGCAGACATTCCTGAGGCTCCTGGCTTGTCAGCTTCATCTGAAACTGATGAAAACAAAATGCCAAAGCCCAGTACCTGGAAGGAAAGGCCAGGATTCTGCCTCTGCCATCCCATTCCTCAGCATGGGGCTCTCTGGCCCAGGTCCATCAGGTCAGATTTCCCCTTTCCCAGGAGCTCTGCACTGTTCAGAAACACCACAGAATGGCCCCATTGTAAATCAGACAAACCAAAATAGTAGCATTTTCTGTTCTCTGCCTTAGGGGATTCACCTAAAACCCCAAAACCTCAGAAGAAACTGACAATGGAAGTCGTTGTCACAAATGAGAGGCAGGTAGTGGAGAGGGCCAGTGTAGTGGGTGGGAATGTGGAGAGGGAGAACAATTACACAGTCAGTCCATTAACCTAATTAGCAAACTCTGGCAGCAGGCCAAAGAACTAATGGAAAGAGAAGAGGGGGTTTCTAGGATGAAAGGGCTGGGAGGAAAACCTCAGTTATTTTTGTGCTGCACACTTTATTTTTATCATTTTTTAAATGTTCTGGGTTTTAAAAAAAAAACCATGCCCTGGAGCATTTGGAGGAATCATTTTTGCATTAATTAATAAGTCAGATGACATTGCTACATGCAGCAGGCTCAGCAGTGGAAACACTCTGGGTGGCCTGAAAACAGTGGCTGGAATCTTGATAGATGACAGCTGTCACATTGTCCATCCTTGTGTCCAAGTCAGTCACTACTTCCCCAGCTTCTGCCTGATGCAGGCATTTGCCTGGGTTTTGTCAGGGAGGTAGGATAGTATGAATAAGGCAACATCTGTATGCAGAACCTGCTGTAACAGTGGTGGTTAGGATGAAACAGCAGAATTCTGCTGAGCCTCTGCTCCAGTTGACAGCTAGTTAAGTGGGCTGGGAGCCAGGATTCTGGAGATGAAGGCTGGACTATGATGAACAAAGGATGAGATGGCCAGGCTTTCACTTATGAGGAGGGTGCTGGCAAAGGCAAAGGAGATGCTTCCCTCAGGCACAGGGTGCTTCTGGAGACAAGGTGACTTGTGGTAGTGATGCCCAGAATGAGCCCCTCTAGTGGGTAGCAAGGCATGGGCATGTGAGGAGAGTTCTGCTCTTCTCTGTCAGAGTGAACATTTTCAGAGACCACCAGGTTGGGGACTGCCCAGGGCTTAAGGCAGCACTGGGGCCCAAGAAACAGCACACTGATGGCTACAGTTTCTGTGGCAGGGAGCAGAGACATTTGAAACCTGGTCAACTCTGCACCCTGTGAGACTGAAAGGGCTGGACAGACCCAGGAGGGAGGGGCAATAACATATCTGGATGCTGCTTGGATCCTGCCCCACTCACCTTGTGGCCTCTGCTGCCATCTCCCCTCCCCACCCAACTTCTCTCCTTTATGCTATTTCTTCCTCACTGCACCTAACTTCCATCTGTGGTGAAAGAAAATCATAACATATATAAAGCTTTGTCACCAGTACAAATACAAAGTGCTCTACCCCTCACATTCAGTCACCACTAGAGGATCTATGTCCCACTTGCTGCGCCCACTACCCCTCACCATCTGTGTGCAGGGTGCTGGGCAGCAGGGAGCCCTGCCTTAGACAGCTCCTCTTAGCCAGTGCTCCCAGTGTCAGGAGACCCATGGAGAAACTGCTCTGGCCCCACCACAGTTTAAGGAAAGTCTTCTTCCCATCCTGACTGAGGGGCTTTTTCTAGCCCTAAGATGTTGGCCAAGGACATGTGGAATGAGGTTCAAACCTTTTTTCCTGTGGATGTGGCCACCAGTGCTCTCCTGGGCACAGCTTTCCTCTCCCAAGTCTCAGGGGGGCTCTTCCCTGGGCACAAGGCTTAGACTAGTTTGTGCATGCATTGTGTGTTCACATAGCCTGCCTTTCTCAAGGGCAGCATCATCTGACCTCCGTGGCTCCCTGACTCCTTCAGAGATACTCAGTCTCCTGTGATGCCTGGGTAGCCCTCAAGGATGAGATGTCTTGTGTCACGGGAGGCAGAGACTTGGGGCCCCAGTGGCATGCACAGAGCAGCTCTGGATATACAGCTCTGCGTCACCCTGATCCCTTGCCTGTCCCCCAGCAGTGCTCCACAATAAGGCTTTCTAACCTCATAGCTCCTGCCCTAGCCCCAACAGGCCTCAAAACACCTCCCACCTGAGGGGTGAGGTAGATGTCATACTGCACAGCTGCCATGGGCTGCATGGCCTCCTTTGCTGAGCTGGGACTTTGAAATCAGGTATTGGTAATGTAGACTTCTGGCAAGAGTTTTGGCAGCTCCTGCCAGGAAAGAAGCTGCAGGAAGATAATTAGGCCTGGTAATTGGTTGCTTTTTCTTTACAGCCAAAGTGAATAAGGCTGGGAGGAGATACCAGGAAGCTGTCTTACGGCACACCTATCTGGCTCTGGGTGATTCCTGATCCCCCAGGCTATGCCCCTACATGATGTAGGGTGACTTTTCTGGGCATTGCTTAGAGAAGCCAGAGGAAACTTCAGGTGGAATTACCATCTTGTCCGTCCAGGGAGACTCACAGAGCCTGCTGCACAGAACTTCACTGGGATATTTATTTGTGGTAAAGCTGACTCATCTTCTGAGGTCAGTTTGCTCCTGGGCAGTTTCCAGGACTGTCCCTCAGTTGGCCATCTCACCAGGGCAGACAGGTCACATTAGATCTCGGTTCTCCACCTTTCATAGGCAAAGGCTCTGCATTGGTGTCAGTCAAGCCACTGATTCACACTGTCGATCTGGGCCATCCTGGCCATTTGATTCTACCACAGCATAGAAGCTGTGGGTTTGAATTCCAGTGCCCAAAGGATGCCTACTGATCAAAACCCCAACTGGAAGTGTGGGCCTGGAGCTTGAAATGGAGTTTAGGCCGAGACCTCAGGGCTTCTGTATCAAGTCCTGGAGAACAGGTGTGGCCTTTAGGAGAGCCAGTCACTCAGCATTTATCAAGTTGAAACCAAGAATCTGTTGTGGATTTCTAATATCTTGGGTAAAAGCATAGGAGACTTGATGAACAGATTGAGCTCTGGGACCTTCCCCAAACTCTATCCCACAGAGGTGCAGATAGAACTAGGGTCCTGGGTATGACACATAAGAGCTTTGCTTCAGAGCTACACCCCAGCCCAATTCTGGGGTTAGATTTAAGCAGAGGCTTTCCTCTGCCACCCTCCTGTCCAGGCATCCACACATTCAGTCTATCTCTATAGAGCATATAACATGCTAGATCCAAGTGCTTAGGGCTCAGAAATAGGGATAAAAAGACAGTTCTTGCCCTCAAGGGACTTCCTGATGATGTCTGGGATAAGCAGGAATTGACAGCACAGCATGTAGTTGTGTGTAGACCTGGTTCACATTCTTCTTTTGCTCTGCAGAGGCACACACAGCTCTTGACTGGAACACACTCATTTCCACAGCTGCAGGATGGGAATCATACTGGTGCCATCTCACCTTAATGCAGGTCAAGGTATTTCTTGGATCTGAAGTGCTTAGAAATGTGCCCGGAGGAGCCAGGCTGGCACACATGGCATTTGAAGAGCTGTAGTGCTCCAGATCTAGCAGGGCATGGGGCTAAGTGGAAGAAGGCATTAGACATGAGCCCATCACTTGAGGATGCCAGATATCCTTAGCTGGGGAGGTTGGATGGGTTGGATGGGTGTCTGGGATTACAGCAATGTGTTCATTGGACCTGAAATCATTGTGCCCTTGATACATTCCACTGTAAAGTTGAGCTAGTAGTATTTTCCCTTCTAAACTGGCAGGGAAGAAGCCAAAAAAGCAGCATTTTTAATCTACTGTGTGCTGGACACAGTTTTATTCTGAGAAGTGAGAGATATGTTTTAAATGTATTTAAAAATATAAAAATAGTGGTTAGGAGTTGGCTCTGTGGTAGGGAGATTTTCTAGCACATGTAAGTCCCTGAGTTTGATTCCTAACACTACAAAAAATAAATAAAAATCAATTATAAAGTGTAAGATATGACACATAGGGTGTTCATGATTTTCTTTCTCTTCTCTCCCACTCTACTAAGAGATGGTAGAAAGGGTAGGCACCATGCTCTGACTCACATAGTAGGTGACACTTTGCCTACTTTCCTGCTTCCTGAGTGACTATCCTGCTTCCTGAGTCCCTTAGTTCTGACTGCTGATGCTTGGCCCCAGAGGTTAACAACTTTTGGAAGGAAGATCTGAACCAATCTGAAGCTCAGAGAGCCACATTGGGCTCTTCAAGGTAAAGTTCATGGGTGACACCATCCAATGAGATAAACACAACAATTCCATGCAGGCTAAGGTTCTTCTGGGCCTGGAGGGGCTGAGCCCATTTGAATATTGGAGCTTTGATAAGGCTAGTAAATGAAGATGAGTGAGGAAGGCAGGGTGGAGGTTGTAGGTTGAAGTTTGCGCTTTGTTGGGGACTACCTTCATATGTCCAGAAATTTCTTAGCAAGGCTACAGAGCTCACTACTGAGACTGAGACTGGCTATATAGCAGTATAAGGGAGGAGGATACCTGTGAAGTTCTAGCAGGTCACATCAGGGCCTGTTCAGGAGAGCAGTCAGTGTTTGCAGCTCAACATCTGCCACCTGATCTCTGCCAGGAAGCTGTGCAATGAAATCTTGAGGACCCTGTCCAGAGCCAGAGTGTGGGATCTGTGTCTGAAGCAAGAGTCCTGGGACAATGGGCTTGTGTCCTTTTGCCCCATGTATCGTTGCAGTACAGAAGACCCTGTGTGACCCCTGGTTCTCTTCCCAGCTCTTCCTGGCCTCCCAGGGACCTACGACTTTGGGGAAGAGCCCTTTTGATAGCCCTCTGCACAGATGGGGGAAAACAGCCCCAAGTTTGTTATCTGTATCCTGCTTGGGGGCCCTGTCCAGTGTAGCTGACCTGTCCTCAAGATTCTCCTTACTTTACAAGGGTCTTGTAAGGATTGCTGACACAGTGTACAAGAAAACTCTTTGCTAACCAAAAAGTACCTGAGAGGGGAGAAATCACTCCCAGAACAGAACTGAGTCCCCAGCCCACTCCCTGACATCCTCCTGAAGGCAGGGGAAGGACCTCCAAGCCTCTTCCTGACCTTGTCTGAGGCGACATCCCAGGCTCTTGTTGGTGTTCTGGGTTCCAAATGAAAAGGAATTGTAAGGGTGCACAGAATAAACTGGGTTTCTTCTTTGGTCACCTGTGACTCCACTGCTATGATCTCAGCACCCCCAGATCCCCAGTCCAGGGACCCAAAGGGCACTATTTTCTGCAGGGTTTTGACTAGAATATGGTATCCTTTTTACCTCTTGTCTAGTAAGAGTGAGTAATCCATTTGGGATATTTAACAAAAACCAGACATTACCTCACTGATATTTTATCCACAGGGCTCCAGTCTTCCCCTTAATTCCAGCGAGTTGGGGTCTTTTTTTGCCTTAACATTTAAACAGCTCAGAGAGAAATCCAGGAACTTTTTCTCTGAGTAAAGGGGGTTACAGAACACAAAAATCTGGGAAGACCTTTTCCACTATTTGTCTTCAACCAGTTCATCCCCTCCAGGAAATGTCTGTTTCTTCTTGCTGAGAATAGGACAGAAGGATTGACCTCAGCCCACCCTCAAGCCATCCTGGTTCCTGTCAGGGTCAGAAGCTGCAGTGTGCAACTATGGAGACACTGGCTGCAGGGGACTGCCTTTCTGGCCAAAATCTGTTCTTGGTAGGGCACTTGCCTGGCATGAGCAAGGCCTAGCAAAGAAAAAGTATTTATCACATACATGTATATATCAAGTCGAATGGTATTTGAGTATCTAGGTGGTATATTTTGTAATTTCCTCCCTCTTTCTCCCTCCTCCTTCTCTTTCCCCTCCCCTCTTTTCCCTTTCTTCCCTCTGCACTCTTCTTTCTGTCTCTTTCTTTCTTTCTTTCTTTCTTTCTTTCTTTCTTTCTTTCTTTCTGTCTCTCTTTCTCTGCCTTCCTTCTTTCCTTCCTTTCTTCTTTCTTTCTTCCATTCCAGTGTTAATGATCAAACCCAGGGCCCTTACAAATGTTAATCAAGTGCCCTGCCACTGAGCTATATCCTCAGCCTTAAAAGATTTTAATTCTTGTCCTAAAGTTCTTCCTTTGTAATTCTCATCTTTTTTTCTCCCTTTTTTCTTTTTATTTATTTATTTATTTTTGTCTTTCTGAGATGGGGTCTCGCTATGCAGTTCAGGCGGGCCTTGAGCTCACTTTGTAACCCAGGCTGGTCTCGAACTCACAATGATCCTCCTGCCTCAGCCTCCCGAGTGAGGGGATTACAGGCATGAGCCACCATGTCCGACCCCCCTTTTTTTATTTATTTAAAGAGGAAAAAAAAAACATGAAAAGGATAGAAACAATACAGAATTTCAAAAAAAAGATAAACAGTAAGAAATCACTAGTTGATAAATTACAGTCTTTAGAAATAGTTGTTCAAGTTACAAAATTAAAGCATACAAAGTACATATTCAAACAGTGAGACTGTAAACAGCTATGTATGCATGAGTCTCTACATGTATTTCTATCCTTTCTGTATTAGAGGGAAAAACAAAACATAGCAATACAAAACAAAACAAATTCCTATAAAAACATGAAAACAAAAAGTCATATAAGACCACAGTACAAGGTGATCCACAATGGTTACTGTATTGTCTCTTATTATCTTCAATAGAATTGTCTATATCATCCAGCATAATTGAATATAGCAATATATAACAATATTAGTAAAAATAAAACATTGTAGACAGTATAAAACTTCAAATGCAGGTAATAATCAAACCAGAGTGGATATTCTAGTGAATTTTGTTATCTTCAGTGTAGTTGCCTATACTCTCAGACTTGATACTATCAATCATAACAGCTTTGAATGAAACCTATCAACACAAAACAGCAATCTCACAAACCAGATTCGATTAAGATCAGTCATGGTAAAACAGTGTAAGTTATACAGAGCTTCAAATTAAGTTAACAGGAAATTAAGAATGATTACCGTACTATATCCTGCTTTTTCGGAATAACTGTCTGTGCCCTCAAATCTAGAACAAGTAGACAAACTGGAACAGAATATAATCCATCTAAGCAGAGTGGTGTGAGTAATGTGGGTTTTAAATCCTGGTACACTATTAACAATATCCTCTGCCTTCTTTTTTTAGGCTATTCCTCCCCTTTCACTCCCACAGGGTACTGTACATTTTGGGTCCCACCAACTCCCTCAGTTTTTAGATTGGGGGGGGCAACCTGCTATTTACCTAAGTGCTTCCAAACTTTCTCACTCCTGCACTTGATCTCAAGTTGTATTCCTTTACCTACAAAAGCCTCAAGGTTTTCCTTCATTATAGCTGAGTAGTTCTCTATTGCACATAAGTATCCTGTCTTTCCAACCTATCTGCAGGTGGTGATCGAGTTGCTCCTATTTCTCTGTAGCTACCAGTCACATAGAGCATTGTTTTCTCATATTTGATTTTTGGTCCATAAACCCTCTCTCAGATTGATTATAGTTCCTATACAGAGCATCTCAATGGACCCTACCTCCTGATCTACTCTGCCTGTTTTATTTGTTTGTTTGTTTGTTTGTTTTAGTGTTTCAAGGCCAAGGGCCATCTATGTTAGAGATTCTAGCCAACCTTCTCTGCCTCATTTCTGCTATGCTATTTTCCTGCCTTTGTTTGTCTACTTTTCTCCTTCACTCTACTACCTGCCCCACTCATTGAGGCCTTTCTGCCACTGTTCCTAAAATCCTGGTGTTTTTTTTCTCTCTCTCTCTAGAATGTCCTTCAGTATTCTCTGTAGGGTTGGATTGGTGGTCACAAACTCCCCCAGTTCCTCTTTGTCATGGAAGCATCTTGTTTCTCCATTAATTTCTAGTGACAGTTTTGCAGGGTACATCAATCTGGGCTGGAGGTTATTTTCTTTCAGGGCTTGGAATACTTCACTCCAAGCTCTTCTTTATCTGATGGTCTGTGTCAAGAAGTCAGCCATGATCCTGATGGGCTTACCTTTATAGGTAATGTGTTTCTTTTCTCTGAAAGCTTTTAATATTCTGTTTTTATATTGAATTTCTGGTATCTTGATTATTATATGTCTGGGTGTAGATCTGTTTTGGTTGTAGGTGGCTGGAGTTCTATATGCCTCACATAACTGAATATCATTTTCTTTTCCTATGCTTGAGAAGTTTTCCTTAATTATTTCTGTGAATAGCCTTTGTAATTTGCCTGTTTTTATTCCTGCTTCTTCGTTCATGTTTCTTATTCTTAAATTATAGATTTTCCCATCATCTTCTAACCTCTGTATTGTTACTGCCTGTTTCTTTGTTATTTTTAAGAGATCCTTCCTTTCATGATCACACACTGCAAACTTGTCTTCAAGTTTTGATAGTCTATCCTTAGTTTCTTTTAAGTAGTTTTGCCAGCTTTCAGTGAAGTTTTTAATTTCCTGGTAATCTCTTTGAATCTGCTTCATGTATTCTAGGTTTTCTTTATATTCTTTATCGAATGTTTCTCTCCTTTTTTTGTGTTCCTCCCTTCTTCTGTCTGTGTCTTCTTGAAAGGTGCTTAGCATTTCTTTTATTAATCTACTTATATCTTGCTTTGCCTGATTTAATATTTCAGTTTTGAGCTTGTCTACAAGGTCCCAAAGATATTGCTTAATATCCATTGAAGCCATGTCTTATTGCATGTTTGCTGCCCTCAGTCTCTCTTGTTTTTCCTCTCTCCTGGATCAATGTTCTCAGGGTTTGGGGCTGGGTTTGTTTTTTTTTTTTTGTTTGTTTCTCTCTCTTGTCATGTTTTTGGTTGCTTCCATACAGATGTATAGTGGAGATCTCAGCCCCTTTCCTTGTTGGTTATGGTTCTTCTGAAGCATGCTGGTGAGGGATTTCTGCCCTCTCCTGTTTGTTCTTGTCACTGAGGTGTAAGCAGGGGCTGTGTATGCTGGCCCCTCCCCACCGGGCCAGTCAAACTTCAGGGGCCTTCACCAGGTTAGTGTTTGCTAGGCATAGGGAATCAGTTTGGGACAGCTTATTGGGTCCTGGCCAGGGGCGTTACCCAGGCCATGAAAATCCCATGAATCTGCTCTGGGGAGGGACCAACCAACTGAAGTCACTGTTGTTCCTAGTTTAGACTCCTCCTGCCTGATTCCAACATGTCGCCCATTTGGTTGCACCCTTTCCATAGGGGGGGTCTTATTCCCAGCACTGACTGGATTAATAATGGTCCCTTCGCTGGCTCCATTCTCTGTTGGGCTCACCAACCCCTGACTTCAGCACTGTTGTGGCTCCTATGAGTCACGTCGGGAATGAGTTCAGGCGACTCTGCAGGTCACAGCAAAAGTGCTGTGTCTGCTAATTATAGCTATTCCAATTGTAGCCCCGAAACTACGTGTTTGATGAGCTTTTTTCATTTTAATTTCTTCCTGTGTCAAGAGGATCCATCTCCCTCTGTCTGGATTTCTCCAGGATGTTTTATTCTGGCATATATGAGTTGTTTCTCCCCAGGAGGCTCTGTATTTTGTTGCTCACTGATAGGCCATCTTTAGCTCCTGCTCTCTAATTCTCATCTTTTCCCATGTCTCCAAAACCTTCCTGACTCAGCTTTAACCCCTCTGAGAATGAGTCCTGGATCTGATTGTCCATCCTTTTCTCTCCCATCATCATCTTGGCATCTCCACCCATTTAATGCCTAGCCTTCAGTTAGGTTAGATTCATCTAAGTCAGTTTATATACTACCAAAGTCTCAAATCAGCAGCTTCTTTGATTTCCTGTTTCTATCCCAGCACATTCAGTGAATGCTCATTGTTATTTTCAGTCATCCTTTCAACTTTTACTTATCCCTATTGAGTTCATCATATATAGAACTGACAATATAGCTTCCAAACATTCTGGGCTTTGATTTTTTTTTCTGAAGTACTATATATTTCCCCTAAAATGTTGTTTTGCATCAATTATTTCCAAGTTCAAAAATGTTATGGTGGCTCACAGCTAACATCAGGCAGTATGAAGCCCTCAAATGCCATGTCATCCATCCCTCAACGCTGGCATCTCCCTCCAACAGGCTACAGTCTTCCTATCCTGAACTCCTGCAGCTCTTGATGATTTTCCTTCCTACCTTTGAAGGCTAAGTCAATGCCATTGCCCAGACATGCTGGGATCACGGGTCCAGTCTGGGTACTCCTTGGGAGGTAAAGCTCGCTCTGTAAAAAGTAGCTCTTACCTCTCTCCCCACATCTCTCCCCATTAATAATAAATAGAGAACTAGGGGCATAGCTTCCAACTCCAGCATTAAACAAAAGGAAAAGGGAAGAAAAGAAGAGCTTGGTTAGTTGACAGACACAGGAAATGGAGGCGGGATGAATAGACATGGTAACATGAATGCATCTCACACATATGCACACTAATCCTGCTCTTCCCAGCCCTTTTTTCTGATTCCTCTACCGTGATTCCAACTACATGGAAAGCTCATGTCAGATCCCCAGATCTTGTTCTATGGCCCGTAGAAAAAACCTGATGAAAATAAGATTCCTTTAAATGTAATTGTTTATCAGTTCTAGGATCCACATTTTTCATACTTAATATCTCTGAAATCAGGATACTTCTTGCCACCAATGAAAATTTTTTTTTGGTGATATATACAAGAATAAAAAGTATATCTAGTGCTGACACTTTCTTAAATATAATAAAGTACAGTATATGAAAAGATATTTATTCAAATAAAATTCAATTAAGTAGCTTTGATGTGAATATTAAATATGAGATTGGAAATTAGATTTTTGGAACACTGTACCACTAAGATCATAAATCTAGGACTTGGCTCCAGCCCATGCCCTCCTAAAGTAGTGTTTTCCCTTGCCCGGTATCCTAGTGTTTTGTTTTGTTTTGTTTTGTTTGTTTGTTTTGTCTTTTTGAGACAAGGTCTCACTATACAGTTCAGGCTGGACTTGAGCTCACTTTGTAGCCCAGGCTGTTCTCGAATTCGCAACGATCCTCCTGCCTCAGCCTGCATCCTCAGTTTTAACACTGTTTGTGAACTGTTAGAGGTGCAGAGATCCAGAGCAAACACATCTTGATGTTCTCTATATAAAGGTTAATAAAGTGCAGACATAATGTCCACAAGCAGAAATACTGAATAAAAACCTAGTATGAGGAAGCCACTGGCCAGGGTACATGCTGAGTAACAGTGGTTGGCCAGGGTGCTGCTCCTGCCAGAAGCTTAGCCCTGGACCAGGCTACAGCTCTGTTTAACACATGCCCTAATCTCACCAGGACCCTGGAACCAGCACTGGAATTTCACAGCAGTCATTCAAGGCCTGCACTGTGACCACAGAAACTGTGGACAGTATGCTCTGAAGTTCATTGCTCATTTTGCATTTCCTTCTATTCTTCCCACCTGTGTCCATATCAGAAACACCAGGAATGTAGGCAATCCTCTCCAGTATCTTCTGTGCCCTCTTCACTCACCCATGGTGAAGCAGTGAGCTCCAACTTAGGTCACTGTGTACTTTATGCCTCATCTGTTATGTTCCACACATTTAGAACGTAAACTCCAGGGATGGTTACAATCCTGGGGGTGGTCACAGGAGAAGCTGACTGCACATGGCATAATTCCCTTAATACATAATTCACATCAGGACTGCAGAATAAAGGGGCATTGAGTAATTAGAAAGCAGAAGGGCTGGGAAGAACACAGATGTGCACACAACAGGATGGGCATTCTCAGGAACTTTGTGACTGGATTTCTGCTCTGCCTTTATCTGTACTTGAATGCTTCTGCAGCTGTAAGCAGAGCCAGTGCCAGCTTGGTCCCTGGGTGATCAGGCAAGGGGCTGGTTGCTGAAAAGTTCTTCCTACTATAGAAGTAGCAAGTGAACTGTGGGTTTTGTCCAAGGATACACTAAGGAGTGGGTGTGACTCCAGTGTGACAGGGACAAGTGAGGGTAGGCACACCTGGGTCAAGGGTCACTTTGTGTGAAGCCTGCTCTGTCACCCCAAACACATTAGCTTTCCCTCCCCTTAGCATATCCTGTGTAGGGGGGTGTCAAAGAAAACTACTTTGAGAAACTTAAAAGGACCAGGAGGACAGGAGACTGTAGGATGTGCAAGCCTGCTTGTGGGAGGGTGAATTTTTTTTTTTTTTTTTGTACTGGGAATCAAACTTACAACCTTGTACTTGCAAGACAGGTACAAGCTAAGCTATATCCCCAGCACTTTGTTTTTGAAATAGGGTCTCACTGTGTAGGTTAGGCCTGGGAAGGTGAATTTAAAATGTGTTCTTTGACCTTTATTCCAGAGTTCTTGCATCACTCCTGGGTGTTTAATCTTTGCCAGAACCACAGAGAGAAAATGGCTTAGACAAAGAGTGATGTGTTGGTTACATTACTCTTGCTGAGACAAAATACCCAACACTCAAAGTTAAACAAGGTTTATTTATTTAGCTCACAGTTTATGGAGATTTGATTCCATACTCAGCTGGCTCCAAGGCTTGGTGGTATGGAAGAGAGGCAACAGTTCATGGTGGCAGTAGATATCAAAAGCAACAAGTACAAAAATGGAGGAGCTCAAGTGAGAAGACTCTTTCTGTCCCTTATATTGCATGTAGGCCACACCCACTTGGGTGCAGCAATCAGACCCTTAATTCCAACATTGGACCATGAATCAATGACAATTTCTAGAAGCCTGCCATGACTGTATCAGGTTTTGTGGGGACATTTAGATACAAACATAACACATTACTTCAGAGCCAATTTCTATTCCTAGTCTGTGGGTGATTCTGGCAAGAGACCTTGATCAGGTCATTATCTCCTTCACAGGGTCATTATACTGGACTCCAACCTAGGTGAAGCAACTTCTGTAAAAACTGATGTTGAGGTTTTAAAGTGTTCTGTGTGAGGAGGGGCCTTTGAATCCTGGGTCTCTACACACTGGCATGCTGTTGATAAATACTGCTAACATCAAGTCCATGTCTATTATGTGCTGCATTACCAGATACAGTTGAGGAAACAGAGATCCAGAAAACTTAAATAACTTCTTTCAAAGTTCCACAAGTAATAAACCAGAGCCCTCTAATACTTTGAGTACCAGGTTTGCTGTTATCTACAACATTGGAGCACACTTAGCAACCAGGTAGTCAGTTACTAGTGAGGCCAAGTGGGGAGGTATGGAATATAGTGAATTGAATAAGGAAAGAAGAGAGATGATCTGGATGCTAACTTGGTGATGACAAAGTGTTTTTGGAAATCTGAGAAGAGATCAGTATTGCCTGGACTTCTGAGGAAGAAGACTTCATGAGGAGAATGATGCTTGAGCATCTTGGTGTTTTGCCTTCTAACTTGTTAGAACATAGACTCTCTGGGACCCCAGTTTCCAGACAGATGCTGGTGTGTGTTGTAGGGAAGCTTGTGTGTGGTGAAACCTGGACCTGCTGTGTACAGTCTTATGCTGCTTCACAGTGCCCTTGGCTCTGGAGGCTCTGGGATGTTCTGCAGTTAAAAAACAAACTAACACCCAAACTCTGCATGTTCACTAATTCTTGGCCATGGAGCAAATTTTACATAAGACTGGAACAGTATTTTATAGATTTCGAGATTAGAACCACTGACATAGAGGAAAGCACCATACTGGAAATAGAAAGATGGCAAACAACTTGAAAACCAGCTCTCCTACATGACAGTGTAACTTTTACCTTTATGGAATCAAAGGTTATATAAATCACCTTTTTTGTTTTGTGGTGCTGATGATGGAACTCAGGACCTCCTGCATGCTAAGAATGTGCCTCACCACGGAGCTGCACCCTAACCCCCATATCACTCTTCTAACATTTGGCTATTCCTTTTCCTGTGGGCACCACCTTCTGCTGCCCTAGCCGGACTATGAATAATACCTCAAATGCAAACACTTGGTTGGCAGTATCTCTTTACCCTTCCTATACCTCTTAGCCCACCCCTACCTAAAAAAAGACCAATATATATTTGTTGGTTTAAAAACAGAGACAGAGGGAAGAAAATGAAAGGGGGGGGGAAGGCACTTGAAATAACAGCAGTTAGCAACTGATTATTTATTTATTTATTGTCTTTTTAAGACAGGGTCTCTCTATGCAGTTCAGGCTGATCTTGAGCTCACTTTGTAGCCCAGGCTGGTCTTGAACTTGCAACAATCCTCCTGCTTCAGCCTCCTGAGTGCTGGGATTACAGGCATGAGCCACCACGCCTGGCCAATTACTTAGTTTTTAATTGCTACTCATCAATTAGCACTCTTTGAAAGACTCATATATTATTTAAAATAGAAAGTCATGTTAATCTGAGTCTAGGAATTGGTCAGAGGTGGATGTATAGTTAGAATTAGCTGGCATTGAAACATGACCTCAAAAATGAATCTTCTTGTAACTGGCAGGGTGCATGTTTAGCCCAGTTGCCAGAGTATGATGCATGGACCAAGGTTCAAAAGAGATTGGCCACCTCTGATGCCATGGCCTGGGAGCACCTGACCCTAGTAGTGGGGAACTGGAAAGCTGGAGTAAAATTGACATTTTGGATTAGTGGGTATGCATTTCCTCTCCAGATCTCTCAGGTGCTATTCATTCTGGAGAGGTTTGCAGATTGGGATCTAACTAGCTCCCTAACCTAGGTTCAGTTTTTGGATTTTTGGCTTTCACAGTGCTGATGAACCACAGACTTGAGAAGGAATGGATGAGCTATTTGGAGCTGGCACTCAGCAGCCCCATTAGGCTGGGATGGATATGGGGCAAGCTCCTGGGAAGAGGGAGGACCTATCTTTTGAAGAGGTCAAATCCCTATGAAGGGTGTGGACATCTTGGAGCATTTTCAGCTTTGTCTTAGGAAAGCTCTGCCTCACCTGAGGAAAGAAGTTGGTAATGTTTGTTTTTCTTCCTTTCATCTGAGTCCCAGCATTGTTCTTATAGTCATGTATCCTCAGTCCTTAGTGACCTGGAGTCTCCTGTGGATTCCTCCATGTCCCCACCCTCACAGAAACAGCAAGAGGAGGAGTGGGCTCAGGACACACCATGAGCCTGCAGGTGTCCTGTCCTACTGCCCCTCTAGGAGATTCCAGTTCATGCAGCTTCTGAGCAAACACTGGAAGTCAGGGATAGTGAGACTCTAAGCCCTGAAATTGGATCTGTGGTTGTTTTTCTTAGTCCAAATGGATCCCCATCCATGACCGACTGCTAGTGCCCTTGAAGCCAGGGCAACTGCTGCTCCAGAGCCTGATGTTCAGGCTCCATCCTCAATAGACCCACTAACAGGACATGGGCGGAAGTGGGACCAGGAGGTTCCTTTTAGTTCCAGTGTTGAGAGGCGACTGTCAGAAACCTCATCTCACTTTTAATTTCTCTAGGAGCTAGGTCGGCACTGCCTGGAGCCTCTGTTCCTGGCTGTGTCACCACTTGTCACATCGTTTGGGCCAAAGAACAGGTGCTTAAAGTGGGATATAGATGGTAGGACTCCAGGCTTTGGAGTATCTGAACCCTGCCTATGTAGACACAGGTCTTCCTGGACACAACCCTTGGCCTCTATTGGAAAGGGGAGAGATTTCATTTAACTCAGTTCTTTAGAGTTTCAGTCCATGGTCAGCTGCTCTAACACAGGATCATCATGGCAGAAGGGCTTGGTACAGCAAAACTGCTTAGTTCACAGTGGCCCAGGAAGCAGAGCAGAGAAAGAGTACCAGAGAGCCAGTGGTTAGGGACCAGATGTAGTCCCCAAGGTCATACATCCATGACCTATCCAGACACATCCAGGTGTGTGCTTTACTAATCCTCTAGGGCAGCTCCCAAGCCAATCAGGGTGGTTGCATTGACTATGTGCCTTTCTGGCCACCTTGTGCTTGTGGAAACTTTTTTTGCTAAACAATCACTTCCAATGCTACCCCATGTTGGAATTTCAGCAGCCTTACCCTTGACACTTGTGTCCTGACTTGGGAAAGCCTGATATTCACTGTGAACTTCCTTGTCCCTGGCTTGCTACAGAGAGCTCCAGAGGCTTCTTGAAGGTAGAGCAGCTACAGACTATGGAGCAACCTCATCTTACTGACTCTAGCATGTGAAGTAATCTGCTCAGGAAGCATCTTTTCCCTTCTCACTGGCTGTTGGAACAGCAACCAGCAGACACAGCCTGTCATCAGCTGTCCCCAAGGCCTGGGCAATATGCTTGCCAGCTCACAACCTGGACTTGCACATCTTCTACACCCTGGAGTGTTTCTTGGAAGGGCCTTGGGCAGGCAACACTCCAGGAAAAGGATCTCCTACTTTATCCCAAACAACCTCCTGCCCAGAAAGTAAGTGGAGCTGGCCAAGAGGCCAGAGCTCAGGTCAAGGCCCCCAGGAGTGCCCCCACCAGGCTCCAGTGCCAGTACCCTGTCCCTTCCTGTACTTCCTTTCTATGCTCTGCAACCCACAAAATGCATATGAGGTAATTACTGCCAGGCTGTGTCTCCTCCACCAGAGAATCCTCCTAGTACCCGGCAAAGACAATCCAACTATTCCTTGAAGGGAAGTAGGGCCAGGTGGGGAGACCCAAGCACTGGATTGGGGTGAGGAATGGCTTTTGGATGGAGTTCTTGGGAGGCACCACTATGAGGAAGAAAGGCCCCAAGAACTCTTACCAGGCTGCCTGCCATCCATCTCTGTGTGTCTGGTGCTCCCTTCCATTTAGCTGATTGGAGATTGTGTCCTTGAATGGAGCTTAATGTCCTTTGGAAATTATCTGTTCTTTTTGTTTTCTTTTAAAATGTCTCATGTTTTGTTGGTCTGCTTTAAGTTGTCAGAGTGATCCTCACAGTTGAAGGTGGGCAGTAGCACATCCAGAGGAAGCAGCTGGCCCTGAAGGACAATGTTCACTCTGAGGTTAAGCTGGGCAAGTGGGAGACAGACTCTGGGTGCAGGAGGCCTGTGGGATATTCTGTTTCCATCAGAGCAGGGATAGAGTATGACCTGGGAGGAGGCTATAAATGGCCACCAGACCCTGCTTTATGGGACATGATAATCAAGGTACCTTCCCGAGCTAGTACCCTGTGGACTCTTCCCTGGTTGTGCTTCTATTCTGGGAGGGACAGGCTTTTCAGCGTCTTTGCCAAGGGACCTAGGATTGAGACCAATATATTCCACACAAGTGAAAAGCCAGGAGCTTAGGCACAACAGCTTCATTTTTTTTTATAATTTTAATTGAATAGATTAGTTAATTAATTTGTTAATTACCTTTGGACTGGGAACTTCTAACACCTCCCAGTCTCTGGTTTGGCATCTTTCTCAGATGCAGCTGCACTCCTGCAGTTTGTACAGAAAGAAAGTTCCTCTGCACCCACCCTGATTCAAGGTGATTTATATCATTTATACCCAAATACATTCTCAGCTCAAGTGTAGACAAAACCCTGGGATTTCAGTAAGAACAGGAGCCACAGACCTAGAGCTGCTTTAGTGTCAGGCCTGAGAATGACAAAGTCTAGCAGTTCCCTCTAGACCAGGCATCACCAGGACACTCCCAACCTTATGCTGAGTGTGCCACTGTATCCAGTCACAACCATTCCACTTCTACTCCCTGCACAGGGTCAGACTTCCTGACCCACATACGTTTCTTCCCTTGCTCTAGACCCTCATAGAGAATAAAGGCTGTGATGAAATAAAAAGAAGGAAAACAACAAATACCTCATTAACTGTGGGTGCAGTATGGCATGGCTGCTAGTGTTGATTCTAGCGGGAGTCAGCTATGAGCAACACCCTGCTTGGAAAGAGAAATGGAGTTGACCAAAAGAGCCTGTGGATCCACTGCAGAAAACTTCTCCACCACTCACCTCTAACCTGCACCAGACAGGTCAAGACATCCTCATTCAGGTGCTTCCCAATGGCATGCAGCTCAGGCCACTGGTCCTGAGTGGAGGCTGTGTATGCAGCACTGCCTGGTGCCAGCAGATGCCTAGATTGTACTCACTCAACAGATGTAGCCAGGTAGGTGTATACCATGCTGCCCGTGATGTCCCCAGGCCCCACGGGATCTGAGCTTCCTCCTACTGCATGTAGACAGTGTGCATTCAGGAGGCAGGTAGAACAGACAGGGCCCAGGTGACCTTGGGAAGAGCAAGGATGGACCTTGTGCACACTGGGTAAACACTCACTGCTGCACGACAGCCTCAGCCATTCAGGGGACCTTAGTGAGCTGGGAATAGGCTCAATCAGCTGGGATTCAGGTAGACTTTGCACTACAGAAAGTCAAGCTTGTTCTCTCCTTTAACCTAATTCAGCAGGAATCCAGCCCTGGGCTGGTGGTGACTGCATGAAGATAGCAGGAACCCATGCTGTCCTGGTTTTCTTCTACCCTGTTCTCAATCCCAACCTCCATCCACAAGGCTGATGTGTGGACCAGCAAAGCTATGGCACACTGGCCATCATGCCTGCATTTCTAGCAACAAAAGGCAGGAGTCAAGCAAGTGATTGACAAAGGGGCAACTTAGCATCTGTGACAGCTCCCTCCAAATAACTTCTTGAAGATTCCTCTTATCACAGCCAAGAAAGGTTGGATATGTATATTTGGCTGGGCACAGCACTCCAAATAAACTTGGAGTGTGATAGTTAAGGAGACAAGGAAATAAAGTCTCACTCCAGAGCCTTCAGTTCTACTTAGGCCCTAAGCAAGAGGAACAGAATTGCCATGTCACCCCTACCCTGGATTCTGTCAGTTTCAAATTAATAAATCTATAAATTTGCTTGACATTGCAGCTCCCTTGGTGCAGAGGCTTTTACTCTTCTCATGAAGTTCAATGCCTTCAACTCCATGAGAACAACAGGACTGGGAAGAGCCTCTCTTTGCTCACTTGTCCTTTGCACTCGGGACAAGAAGGGACCACCAAGTCTGATGTGGGCCAGTTGTAGGAGTCAGTGCTGGGCACCTCTCCAAGGCCAGGCAATGTCACTGTCATAGGTTTTGACATGTGATGAGTTCATGCAGTACACAGGGCCCTGACATGGAACTGATAGCAAATGTTCTGCAGAGCAGGAAGAGGAGAGATGCCTCTCCTTCACCTTCCTCCTCCAAAACAGCCACTCACAACAGCTTCTCATACAGACAAGGCAGAAGCCCACACCATTTTGGGCCCCTAGTTCTTCCAAGCTGCAGATTAATTTTCTGCTTATCTGGGAAATGTCTGACATTGAACAACCATGATAAAGAAAATATGGGAGAGCAGTGAGGAGCTGTGGCATGGAACTGGAGCCCTGCCCTGGTTTCTAGTTAAGGCCCCTATAGTTTCCTTGGGTGAAGTAGGGGCTATGACAACAGGTATGTGCAAGAGGAGTAGGTGCATGCACTCAGTGTGGTGCCTGGCACAATAGGTCCTCAATTAAGACAGTGACATTTACAACTGGAAATAGAATGGAGATGGTGGCAGAGGCCACCATGGAGCCTGGATCCCTAAACAAAGTTGCTCTGAAATTAGAAAAATCTGCAGTGCTGGCATCTTGGCCAGAGTCCCAGGAAGGGATGGGTCTTTGCCACTGCAGAGCCAACCCAGCACAATGCCAGGCCCCAGGGATGGACAATCTGCATCAGGGATGGGCTTTTTATCCTGGGACACTGCACTTGGAAAAGTACTATTGATTCTGTAATTTGGGTTGCAAAATAGGAAGCAAGACTGGATTTTGTTGCAGAAAGTGTTTATGCCTATTGTGTATTTTGCAATCATTGTTATCTGTGTCTCTCCTTAAATCAATCTCAAAAATTGCTTGTAAAGGAAGAATAGAGAAAAAATAACTGCTTAGAGACTGTGTGGACACTAGCAAAGTTAGAGTTAGTGACCCCCAAGTTTCTAGTATATCACTTAACTTTGCACCAATGATGCCTGATGGGGCTTACCTGGTTCAGCTCATACTTACCACTAAGCCAGCTGCTTGTGATCACCAGACCATAAGTCTAGGCTACCTGACTGTTCCTAGCAGCTCAGCAAGAGGTGAAATGGCACATCCCCAACCAGACCACAAGTCCTGGAGCTGAATTCAGGGCTCTATCCAGGACCCAGGGTATATCATGAACCTCTACATAGGGCAGTGGCCCAGCCAGGTACCTCCATGTTTCCAGCCCAAGAAAGAAACTATGGCAGCATGTGGGGGCTTTGGGACTGAGGGAAGTTTGAGACAGAGCCTGGAAGTAACTCTGTGTACAGCACTGACTGCCCAGGAATCTGCCTATATTGCCTTGTCATCCTGTCTGAGAGCCAAGTGTCTCCCCACCACAGAGGCTAGAGCACCTGTTCAGAGCTGTGTACTCTTCTGTGCCCCTTAGGTTCCCTCCAGATGGCACAGAGCATGCTGAGTCTTTTGGAGCCTCCAGGCTTGTAGGAGACTTGGCCTGCAAACAAACTGGCTGCAGCCTTCATCCGTTTCTGCCCAAACAAGCATTGGGCACATGCCTTCCTGGATGTCAGTTTTCAGGGGACAGGATATTCAGTGACTGCCCCAAGTGAGTTCCTTAAGGGAGCATCAAAGCCCAACTGCAGAGGGCAATTCCAAGGCAGAGCTGGTCTACCCTCCGTGAGCCCCAACGTCAACCTGACATCACACCCTCCTTGCTCCAGGTTTGAGAGAACACATAGGGTCCTTCCTGTACCTTTCCAAGAACCTGAAGGGCCCCTGGGTAGCTGGAGAGATGCTGGGACAGAAGGGTACTCCAAGAGATAGCAATGCATCTGCTGCATGTTCCCCACTGCCAGAAAGCATGAGGTCTGAGTCAGTCCCCCAGCCCACACCCAGCAGCTGGTGGGGATGCCAGGTGGCAGGAAGATGCAGTTGGTGAATCTTGTGAGCTCTTCTGCCCTCCTGCTAATAGCAAACTCTGTCCCCTAAGCCTTTCCTTAACCTCCACTTTCTGGGACACAGCAGCATGGGATGGAAGAGTGGCTGGGAGCCCCAAAGTAGAGCTAACCCCTTTGGTGCCCCACCATCCTACCTACTGGCTTCCATTCCTAGCTGTGGTGCCTACTCCTCCCTTGAATTCTGCTAACAATTCTATAGAATTTGAAACTACTATTGAAGAAGCAGGTGACAAAAGTTCCCAAGAGATTTTCAAACAATGAATGGCACAATGGCTGGTTTTAGAATCTAGGTCCAGAGATCCTCATCCTGGCCTGGGTACTGAGCCCGGGCACAAACTTTACATGAGGAGAGTTCCATTGCTTTCAGTTTGGCACTGTTGCTTGGGTTATCCTTCAGCCCTTCATGCAGAGATATGCAGAGTTCAAAAGAGGAAAAATATTGCTTTTGGCACTGGGGATGGAGCCTGGGGTGTCACTCATGCTGGTCCCCCAGGCAGCTGCTCTTGAGGACAAAAGAATGCTTCCTTTGTGAAGGTGTCCCCTTTGGCCTGATCTGCTGTCCCCAAAGAGGAATTCTAGCCACACTCAAGCTCTTTTCTGTGGAGCATAGGAACAACACAACTTGAAATACTAATCCAAGGTGATAACACACATAGGGCTCCTACATAATCTAGAGCTAAAAATGAATGTGACATTAAAGTACCTCTGATGTAGGAAGGCTCTCCCTGTCTCCCAGTTCTCTGAGTCATCCCAGGGTGAGATAGTGCCCATTAGACCCATTTCCCTTTCCCTGTTCTCCTGGGCAGCATCACCCTTTGGCTGGAATGAGCCAAAATGTAATCTCTCAAGCTGTTTCAGAGTGTCTAGATCCCACTAACAGTGTTTCAGGAACTCCTGGGGAGGTCCTGTGCTGCAGGCTAGGGGCTTTCCTCAGTTGTCAGGTCACTTTGGTGCCAAAAGTCCCCTGCCACCAGGTTCCAGCCTGCGTGGGATACTCATATCTGTCACCACACAACAAGGCAAAGCAATCCAAAGTCATTCAGCCTCTCCCTTCATTCATCACCCTCCTACTCCCCCAGCAACAATCTGGAGTTGTGACATCCTACTGTCACTCATGTCACTTCCTCAAACACCGCCCTCTCAGAAGTGCTGTAGGGCATGTGTTTATGTTTAAGATTAAGGTGAATTAAAATTGGAAAATTGCTAGAGTGTTTTCTGTCACTCTAACAAAGAGATTTCCAGGAGAGGTTTGGAAATTGGAAGGATATGACTTCACTCAGGGGAGTTTTTGACCAGCTAGGAGCAGGTGTCTTTCCCACCTGCCACCCCAGGCCCTGGCCCTCAGTGTCCTCTCTTGTCCTCTGTGTCCTCATCAGTGCTGGGCTCTGCCCTGAAACTGTCCTCTCTACCCTCCCACTAATGCTTCTGGGCTGGGTGGGTCTTTAGAAATGCACAATTTTAGTAGGGCTAAGGACGATGGTAATACCTTGAAGACTTAATGCCTAAGGATATTCATAATTTAAATGGAGATAAAAGCATACTCAGAAGAATTAATTTCCAGTGAAACTTCAACAGTAATAAAATGACTGGCACAAGGGGTTGGTGTGACTCTGTCCACAGCATGGATCCCTGGTTATGCAAATCTTTGCTTGGAATGAGATAAAAGACATTGGATGAGAGGCAGGTAACCCAAATCTATTTCTGACTTAATCCATTATTTAGTAAGCACCTTCAATATGCCTGGCATTTGGCCAGGCTGTAGGCATCCAACGAAGACTGGTACAGACTCTGTGTTCTGTGTGAACATCCAATCTATCAATCTACAGTACCATGATAAACACTCCCTTAGCAAGACAGGCAAAATGCTATGGAAAATGCTATGGGGAGGGTGTCTAATTCTGCCTGGGGAAAGGCAGAGGATTAATACTTGCATGGGACTTGAAGGATGCAGCAGGATGAGAAGAGAGGAGAAACAGAGGGAAGTTGATGGGTTGTGGGACACATGAAAATTGCACTGGTCATTTCCAGGGAAGCCCAAGAGTCTGGGGCAGGAGAAGGGATGCAGCAAGGCAGAGCTGAAAAGCAAGGCCAGTCCAGAGTTTCAGAAGGGTCCTACTGTGGCTCAGTCTTGAATGTCCTGGCAGCCTGTCAGTTGACTCCACCTTTAAGAGGTAAGGCCTGTGGGAGGTCTTTAGGTTGCTGGGCTATGTCTTTGCAAGGCACTGTGGGACCCTGCCCGCTTCCTCTCTCATCTTGTTCTTTCTGACTTAAGATGAGCAGTGTGGTTCACCACATAGTCTTTTTTTTTTTTTAATTTTATTTAAAGGGGGGAGCAAAACAAAAAAAAGGGTAGAAACAATACAGAATTTCAAAAAAAAATTAACAGTAGGAAATGACTAGTTGATACATTACATATTGTCTTCTTGGATGTAGTTGTTCAAGTCACAAAATTAAAGCATACAAAGTGGACATTCAAACAGTGAGGCTGCAAACAGTTCTGTTCACCAATCCAACAAAAACTTAGCAACCTGGTTATCAGTCCTACACATTTAAATATACAAATAGTTATATCCTTCAGAGCACTTTCTTTTCCTCCTTTTGCTTTTTTAGTCCATTATATGTGTAGTTTATATGTTTAGTTATATCATGTTTCACATTGTTCAGTACCTTACTGATCTGTTTTGTGGTTATTTACTTTTTAAAATTTTTTCTTATTTATTGTTATTTTTTATTGCATTTAATTTAATTTATTTTATTTTGAAGGTAGTAAAATACAGCAGAACAAGACAGGACAAAGCCAGTTGAGGCAGTGCAGTGAAATTGGTACAGAATCTCACAGCAGGTTACCAGAATAACAGCTATAGGTACAATAGTATATCTGGTTTTTTTCACAATAGTTGTTTCTTCAATCAGGTAGAGCAATATGGCAGGAAATACTGAAATTATAAAAATAGAATATTGAATAGAGCAATACCATTGGTCAGAACAGAGCAAAACAGAGATAAAAATATTTGCCTTCAAAGAGATGGCAGAAGAAAATCCACTTTATTTGCTATATTGCATATAATCAAACTCATAAGAGATACTCAGATCTCTGGCTCTCACTTGCTGGGGGGAGGGAGGGGTGAGATGGATGTTTGATTCCTTGCCCGCAGCCTAGGTTGTGAGCCTAGGCTCATAGCCACTCACAAGAGTGGTGAGCTGGCTGCCTGTTTTCCCAGTGCCCCTAGTTCCAACATGGCACGGATCTCAGGATACACTGATATGGTTCTCGCCCTGGGGTGGCCGTGGCTTGGTAGGCCATAGCCACTTACCAGAGCAGCGTGCTGGCTTCCTGTTTTCCCAGTGAGCTGGCTGCTTGTTTTCCCAGTGCCCCTAGTTCCAACATGACACAGATCTCAGGATACGCTGATATGGTTCTCCCCCTGGGGCAACCATGGTTTGGGAGACCACAGCCTCTTACCAGAGCAGCGTGCTGGCTGCCTGTTTTCCCAGTATCCCAAGTTCAGCCCCGACCTCTTAAGGGAGAAACCGCCTGTATCACACTGACGGCTGGATGTTGGGCGAAGGCTCTGAGGATGGTTCCAGGGGACAGAAGTGGAAGTGCCTCACCACACAGTCTTGCTGTTGTGATCGAGCTGTTCACCAAAGGCCCAGAGCCATGGGCTGGAACCTCCAAAATAAACTTCCCTCTTTGGAAGGACCTTCAAAACCAATGATCTAGAACTCTGTTGTGGACATAATGCAGTTTAGGAAATGATTATAAATTAGGAATTCATTATAAATTATAATTATAATTCATTTAAATTATAATTCATTATACATTAGAAACCCTAAAAAAGTTCATGTTCCTTGATATTTTTATAGAATTTGTTCCAGAGGAACAGTGGACAATCATACAAATAAGGATGTACAAAGTTGTCTGTCTTGCTTATTGTAATAAAAAAAACTATGAAATAAAATACAGAATTAACAGAACAAATTAAAGTGATTCATATGATAGAATTCAATAAAAGTTAGTTCATTAAAATGGTAGTATAGATCAATGTTTTCAACAAACCAGAAAGCTAGAAATTTCAATATTTATTAATTGAAAAGAATGAGGGCTGGGGATTTAGCTCAGTGGCATAAGCGCCTGCCTGGCAAGCATGAGGTTGTGAGTTTGATCCCCAATCAAAAAAAAAAAAAAGTGTTATGTAAATTTACTATATACAATTTTTAATGAAAAGATTTGAAGCTAAAATGAGAAAAATGTAAATAATTATCAGAGAGGAGAGTGGAAGGAATTTCTATTAATTTGATTATTTCTTGCTGTGGTTCAGTTTTCCTAATCTTTTTACAGCAGAAAGTACTCATGGCATAAAGGGTTATCAGGACCATTTCCTCCCAAACGGGATAGATTGAAGAATGAAGGAAGACGAGGAACCCTCCCCCTGGGGATTAGGTTGGCAATTACAGCCCATGAGCTGTGTCACTTACAGGACCCCTCCCAGTTCCAGGGCCCATGGTGCCCTGGAGACAGAATGACCACATGGAAATCCATGGAAGGTCCTCCACTGAGACCTCGTCCCACAGTACTCTAACTAGTCCTACAAGCTCAGTGCTTCCAGACTTTCTCAGACAGAAAATCTTCCAAGGTCTCATTTCTTAATCTAAATTACTGTTATTTTGAAATTCTCTCTAGCTCTGTGCTGCTTGCCTTCCAAACCAGACAAGTTGCAGCAAGACACAAGTGGCACTTGCAATGAGAGGGCTTGAATGAGGGTGGCAGGGTCTGCATGCAGAGACAGAGAGGTTGCTGGAGCTCACCCTCACTTGATGGAGAGAGGGAGAGTGCAAGACAGATGCCATCTGAGAGTCTCCACCTGATTCCTGAGCCTCATTATCTGCCTCCTTGTGATCTTCCTTATCCTTCCCCACACCCATTTTTCTTTCTTTTAGTACTTTTCTTGGTGCTAGGGATTTTGAAAGACAACAGTGAGAACTGTTTCATATTCTAAGTGACATTATGTCAGTTTTTGTAACAATACCCTGAAGTAGCATTCACTCCTAGAAAAAGGCAAATCCCAAAGTGGCCCTTGAGGGCTTCTGAACTCTGCTCTGGTGTTCCACCCCTATCCCTTTTCCCTTTGCTGCCACTCACCTAGCTTCTCCTGTAATCTGTCAGCTACCCAGATGTCCCTGCCTTCTCCTCTCATATGACTGCAAAAGCACTTGCTCATTGAGCACAGACCAATGTCCCAAGATGGATTCTGAGACCAGGTTCCTGAGACAGTGCTCTAGGGACAAAGGACAGGACAGTAGTCAGGGTCAGCACCACAGCAGCACTACTAGGAGGCTGCTCAGCAATGTAGTGAGCTTGATGAGGGCTAGGCCATCCTGTTCCTGATGGAATCAGCCACCAGGAGGGAAGGTAGCCCCTGGAAAGAAGCCACCTGGAGCAGCCCTGCCCTGGTACCAGAGGTTGGCACCTTCGTGATTGCCCTACATTTCTTGGCCAGGCGGGGTGATGTGTAACACAATATGGGCTGCTCTTACGCCTCCTCACTATAGAGTGGACTTGTGAGCCTCAGGCAGTGCTGAGTGGGGTCCTCTGCTGGTAGGCCAGACACTTGGATTCTCAGGATACTAGCCCTAGCTGTAGCCCCATGGAAGAAAGCCAAAATCATCTCTGCTATGACCATCTTCTGCTCAATTTAACTGCTGCTCCTCTCAAGGTGGCTGCTTGGTTTCCTGGGGTGATGCTGAAGAAAGTGCTCAGAGCCAGTCTCCTTCCTGGCAGCCTGGTTGTGTCTAAGTGGGAGCCAGATTAACCTTGGTGTGTGGGACAGGGCTGTTGGGCTACACACAGCCCAGGACTGCCCTCTCCATGCACAATGCTCACTTACCCCTCATACCAGCTCCCAGCCCTGAAGCAGCCAATGGCAGAGGTGGGCTGATCTCATCTGGCAGTTTTCCAGCACTTCTGTGGCTATGCAATCCTTAAACACTGATATGCTGAGCATTGATTTGTGTCATATGCCACTCTTATGTATCCATCCAAGACCCTCTACCACATTCGTCTTTGTCCAGATTGTCACATTTCTCTTTGAATCTGTATTTATTCCAGCCCAAGCCTCTTCTGTGCCCAAATAAAATGGGAGGGGGTGCAGTTTCCTTGCCTGTGAGCTCTGTCCACTGACAGGACTTCTTTTCTCACCATCTTTCCAATAACCCTAGAGTGCAGCCATGTCCTGCTCCATCTTACACCTACCTGCCAACTCTTGTGTTAGCTGGTCCCAGTCAGCTACCCAGGGACCCCCACAAGCTGCAGGTGAGGTTGCAGGTGAGGCAAGCTGAGGAGGAGCCTTGGAGGCTACATTTTGTACAGATACATGTCCCTCCAGCTCTGCTGTGGTGGCCTTTGGTGTGCTGTCCATCTCCAGGTGGCTGCTTCTGGGCCTGGTTCTCCTTGAACCTCCACCACCATGGCAAGAAGCCATCCATCCTTTCCTGGTTACTCAAGGAATGGTCTGTTAGGGTTTGAAAGCATGCCAGTAGCTTTCTAGAAGGTGCTTTCTTCTTTGCCACAGTTGGCATAGCCTTGCTTCAAAACCCTGTGTATCTGCATTGTGATTCTCTCTTTGGGACTCATCATAAAGTCCACATGACATCTTTTCCCAACATGGATGCCTCTAGTAACATAGAATCTGCCAATCACAAGGCTCAGGCATCCAGGCTCTTGTACAGTGGGCTGGACATGCTACAGAGCCCATTCCTGTTCTCAGCCACATCTGAAACTTGATTGTGGGTTGAGGTTGGTATTTCCACGTTTTGAACTGGCTGACTTGAGAACTCAGAGAGGCCTGCCCTGTGTCGTGTTTCCTTTTTTGTGAAGGGAAGTGCACAATCCAATAATATATCCTTAATTGTTGATGATATCACAGCAGGCCCCAGCCCTCTGAGTGGTTCTTGTGTTTCTCTTCCACTCTCCAAAACGTGTGTGTTATGGAGGTCTATAGCACACCAGTCTCTCCTTGCTCAGCCTTCCAGGTGGCATGGTATAAAAATCCAGCCAGTCCAGATCAACAGGGACTGTATAACACCAAGAGTGGAAGCATTCGCATGGCCATAGAATCCGGCTAAAATAAATGTGAATCTATTCTTCTGATAGAAGAGATTTACTGTTCTCAGTGAAGATACACTTCCAGTAGAAAAGAATGGTCCCCTTGGCTCAGTGACCACAGATTATGTATCTAAGAACATTTCAGTCTGTCCTAGTGAAGATACCATATCTGACACAGTAGCGGCTGATGAGGCTACTTGGTTAACTATGGAAAGTACTGTCATTTTAAGGTCTAACTTTTGCAAGGTTGAGACTTGTGGTTCAGTGCCCATGTCGGCTCCACCCACCCTGCCTTCCTAGTCTTTTGCAGTTGCTCCTATAATTGTTTTTTGTGATTAATAATTCTTAGCTTTCTCCCCTTGCTCTGCCGTCTTGATTCCTGAGTGAAGGAGAGGTGCTAGAGAGATAGTCTCAGGTCTGCTGGCCTTTCCATTGTCACTGCTCTTATCCACAGGTGAAGACACCAGGCCCATCCATCTGAATTATGTATCCAAGACCTGGGGCACAAGCCCTAGGTATTCCTTGAGCCAGGTGGGTGAAGTCTCCACTTGTCAACTACACCCCATGTTGCCTACGCTAACAGGGTGTCATGATAGAAGTTCGGAACCTCATGTAAACCATTCTGAAGAGTGTTCTTTTTCCCAAGTATGGCAACACAAGCCAAGAACCCCAGTCCCCTTTAAGGAACGACACAGAAAGTACCTCTCAGGCACAGGAAGCACAGGTACTTTCTATTGGTCTGTTCTATCCACCTATTCTTTTTTTGTAAACTTTTTAAAAATTTTATTCAAAGAGGAAAAAAAAGCAAAATAGAAAAAAGGGTAGAAATAACACACAATTAAAAAAATAAACAGTAAGAAATCACTAGTCGATAAATTACATATTGTCCTCTTAGAAATAGTTGTTAAGCTAAAAAATTAAAGTATACAGAGTGGACGTTCGAACAGTGAGACTATAAACAGTTCTGTTCAATGATCCAACCAAGACTTAGTAATATGGTTATCAATCCTACACACTTAAACTTACATACAGTCATATCCTTTAGAGCACTTTCTTTCCCTCCTTTCGCTTTTTAAGTCCACTATTTGTTTAGTTATATCAT
The DNA here is from genome assembly GCA_004027455.1 of Hydrochoerus hydrochaeris. Lineage (NCBI taxonomy): Eukaryota > Metazoa > Chordata > Mammalia > Rodentia > Hydrochaeridae > Hydrochoerus > Hydrochoerus hydrochaeris. The sequence goes on from PVLA01001375.1 coordinate 49,232, forward strand.
GTTTCAGCTTGCGCAGTACCTTTCTGGTCTGTTTTGTTGTTGTTATTTCCTTTTTATATAATTCTGTTGTTTTGTTTTTGAGTTTCTCCTCATCCATGCTCCATGGATCAGCTTTGGTGGAGTTGGGAGTTTTTGGAGGTATTTTGTTACCTTGTTTTCTCATGTTCTATTGATTTTGTTGTTGTTTAGTTGGGGTTTTTTTGTTTAAGGTAGAGAAATACAACAGAACGAGACAAAACACAGCCAATTGAGACAGTGCAGTGAAAATGGTACAGAACGTTACAACAGATTACTGGGATAACAGTAATAGGAGCCATAGTATATCTCATTATCTTCACCATAGTTGTTCTTTCAATCAGGTATAGAAAAATCAAACCAAATACAGAACAAAACAGAATATTGAATAGAACAATACAACTAGTATCCACACATTCTTCCAGTTCTCATCTGGAAACATGTCAGGGGATCTTGGCGTTTACAGTAATGGATGTCCTTAGTTTCCTAATCAGCCATGTAAGCTGTTTCTTTGTGCCGACTGAGTGGTCATTTTGGCTGTGTCCTTGTAGTAACACCTGCTCCCAGGTGTGGGTCCCCAGCAGCTACCTCAGCTTGTGGCTCATTATGATCTTGCATCCCCCTGGTTTTTGCAGGTTTAATGTCACATCTGTGCCTGACTGAGTTAGGGTCCTATCATACCATCATCATTAGTTAGCTTCATCCAACTCTAAGCTTCAGTGTTACTCAGAGTCCAGCAGCCAGGGCTATAATATATGGGGCCTTCTCTGTCTCTCATGGATCAGCACTGCTCTGTGGTATCCTATGTTTACTCTGTGAGCCTTCCTGCTGCATGTCCTTGCCCATATTCTCCCTCTGTCACCTTGGGAACCTTTTGAGGCCTTAAATCCTGAGAAGCTGCTCTCAAATTGCTGTTAGATCTCCCATCTGAGAGACAGCATAATCATCATAGCAATAGTTCAAAGCTGTGTTTGATAATGCAGACCTCCTACTTCCCAGAAGCCCCTCTGGTTTCTCCATCCAAAAAGGCTGCCAAAGCTCAGGAATATAAAGGTTTATCCAATCTCCTGCACTCTCACAAAGTAAATCAGCTCACACCAGCCACCAGAGCCCTTCCCCCCTCAGAACCTATATGAGGCAGAACCTGCCCTTTGTCTGTAGAGAGCTGCCACGGCCTTCCTTGTGGTGACTCCCTCTGTGCCCTCCTGGTTTATTAAAATCTTTTCTTATCTACTTGCCTCCTCTCTTTAATATTCTACACTGCTCTAGATTGAGTAAAAATCACTCAATCAGTTGGTGCCATTGACTCCAGAGGTTGGAGGCTGTGTGGCTCCTGGGGGGTCTGTTTCCCCATCTGAGCCCCCCTCTGGCCTATGGAACCTTCCTCTCTGCTCCTCCTTCTCTCTCTCTCTCTCTCTCTCTCTCTCTCTCTCTCCTTTCTCTCTCTCCTTGGGACTAGGGACTTTTCAGCCTTGCCGTTTCTAGACAACATTCAACACTGGCCTTCATCTCATCAGGTCCAAGGTGAGCCTCCCCTCTACTCTACTTTGGGGTGTCTGTCCCAAATCGTGGGCACGTCAGGACGTCCCCCTACTACTCTACATACCTCTGGGACATCTACATCCTTCAGGACTCCCACATGCCTCCTCTGGTGACGACTAGAAAGGTCATTGTTGGGACTACACTACTACTGGTTGTGCTTCATTGGAGGGTGACAAATCTCTGCTGATTCACAACCCTCCCAACCCCCGGCTCACCTTCCTAATTGGAACACATGGGTAATAATCAATCACTACCCTGCAAAACCACTCCTCTGGGCTGCGCTTAGATACACTGGGGCTAAAACAAACTCTCAGGCCAAAGAGGCTAACATTAAGAGATTTATGTAACTTTTACTACTGAAACTGCAAGTGGG